>JANHMN010000008.1:76069311-76131324 GCA_030674055.1 Rhabdomys pumilio | reverse complement strand
CTCTCTCTCTCTCTCTCTCTCTCTCTCTCTCTCTCTCTCTCTCTCTCCTTCTCTCCTCCTCTTCCTCCTCCTCCTGTCATTAGGGTTTAACTCTGTAGTCCAAGCTGAGAGCTGAGTTTTGAAGTAGTAGTAATTCTCCTGCCTCAGCTCCAAGTGCTGGAATTATGGCTATAGGCCACTATTGTCTGCTCCCAGAACCTTTTCTGCCTTGATCCTGACCAGATCTTCTTTCTGTTCCTTTGGCTGCACAGCTTCTAGGTCTCACCTTGCTCCCTAGTCCTCATTTCTAGGTGAGAGGCTGGGGCTTCTTTCTCCCCTTTCAAAGGCTGAATCTTTTTTTTTTTTAAACTTCAGAGCTTTATTGTGCAGGACAGAGGGTGGGACTCCTGCCTGCCCACTCCAAAACTTTTAAATTGCTCCAAAATCCCTAATGAGTCCTGTCTTGATCTCCATCGGTGTTTGAAGAGAGTACAGCTGGGAAAAGCTGGGAAAGCTCGATGCTTCCTTCCTTCCTCCCTCCCTCCCTTCCTTCCTTCCTTCCTTCCTTCCTTCCTTCCTTCCTTCCTTCCATACAGGCAGCATTATTTACAGTTCCCCTTCACATTGAAGGTGAAAATCACACTGGAATTTATCACTAAGCCAAACTGTCCTTCTTAAATGTCTTTACTAAATGTTTTCCTGTCCCCTTGACTTCTTGTTCTTAATGTCTTGGTGTATACAATTTCTTCATCCTTTGGATTTTTTTGTACCTCGAGGTACTTTTAGCTGAGGTTCACCATCAAAGTGGCTCCAGTTTCTCTGGATCGCAAACACCCAATATCCTAGTCTCCAGATACTCCGTCCTTTCAGCACTTTTTTTTTTTCTTTTTCTTGTTCTCTCCGCTGCTTCAGGAGGCTGGGGAATCTCATTCCATCCTCTGCACCTCAAGTGCGTTCTTTTCATATGACTTTATCCCTAGATTTAGACTCCTTGGCTCAGTCATCTGGGCTCTGCAGCTCTCATCTTGAGTGACTGAGTCTTCTACTTTGGCTTTAGCATTCACGATGCTGTTAATCTACTCTTTGATGGGATTGATTCTGTCTGATGTATTCCCAGGTGTTTCGCATTTCACAGGCTCAGGTGACACGCATGTGTCTTTTGCTGGGAGCAGCCCTCCGACTCTTTTTTTTTAAAAGATTTATTTATTTTAATTTATGAGTACACTGTAGCTATCTTCAGACACACCAGAAGAGGGCAGCAGATCCCATTACAGATGGTTGTGAGCCACCATGTGATTGCTGGGAATTGAACTCAGGACCTCACTGCTCTTAACTGCTGAGCCATCTCTCCAGCTCCCCTCTGACTCTTTGAAGTGCAAGCTTCTTGCTTTGGCGACACAGCTCAGCTCCCTGGTTCCCCAGGCATTGACATCTCTTGCAGACTTCCTTTTGAGGGGCAGGGAAGCATTGCTCAAACTCATAGATCTTGCAGGGCAGTCGCTGGAACATAGGGGATGGTACCCCACTTGGATTAGTATA
Source organism: Rhabdomys pumilio (assembly GCA_030674055.1). NCBI lineage: Eukaryota > Metazoa > Chordata > Mammalia > Rodentia > Muridae > Rhabdomys > Rhabdomys pumilio. The sequence goes on along the minus strand of JANHMN010000008.1, from coordinate 76,129,806 downwards.
GTAGTTAGAAGCAGGAGCATGAAGCAGCAGCAGATATTGCCCCTGAAGTCAGGAAAGACAGAGAGGGAGATGAAGAATGCTGTTCAGCTCACTTTTTCCTTTTTGCTTAATCTGAGACTCAGGTCCTCCATGAAGCTAGAGACACTCACATTTAAGATTGTGTTGGTGACAAAACTTTTCTAGGGAAAATGCCGCACACAAATATACTCACCTCAGATAGGGAACCCGTGACAGACCAAAGTACAGATACCACCAAAGTCCTACTTGGTGAGTTTTACTGGAGTCACCTACAGGAATATGGGTGAGGAGTTACAGGAGCAGAAATGACTGAAAGACAGTTGTGACACCAAAGCCACTACAGGTGACAGCTTACAAAGCTGGAAACCTGGAACTCACTGCATAGCCTGAAGGCAGCTCAATAGGCTGGAGAATGTCCATTTCAGTTGTCTTATTAGTCTAAACCTCTTCCAGACAGCTCTGATAGTTTCTTCTTCTTCTTCTAAATAGCTGGTCTGGTTTCAGAGTTTTCCTAGCAGCTTTGCTTGTCTGAGAGTCTTTGCAGTTCAGATGAGCTTTTCTGAGAGGGAATCTCTGCTTTTATTGCTTATTCTGGCAGGGAGGGGCAGAGTGAATTTTGTCAGTTTCAGGGACTTCCTAAAGCTTTTTTTTGAGTTGTTTATCTCCCTGCTTAAAGAGCTTCCCTGCAAGGTGGAATGTTTCAGTCTTGGTGGAAATTGTTACACAGGTGGCTCTTCTCATTTCAATAAACTCAGTCTTGAAACTCTATTACAGCCTGAGCCTGGAGACAGAGTATCTCTTAGGTGTGTAATTGTTCCTCTTAATAGTCGACCTGGCTGACTCTAGAACCTCCTGGGAGATGGGCATGCCTCTGGGTAATTATTTTAAATATTAATTGGTGTGGGAAGACAAACGATTCTCTAGGCAGAAGATCTTGGGCCTAGTGAGAGTAAAGAAGTTAAGCTGAGCACCAGTGGACAAGCCTTCATTCGATATCTGTTCTTGACCGTGGATGAAATGTGGCCAGCAGACTCAGGCCTTTGTGACTTCCCTTCTATGAATGTTTATAGCTTGGAACTGAGTTCAAAATGAACCCATTTCTCCCAGTTGCTGTAGTCAGGATATTTTATTACAGCAACAGGAAATAAAACATTACAAAATAATTAGATCTTGTCTAATTGACAATATATATATATATATTTAGATGTACAAATACTATCTGTCTGTCTGTCTGACTGTCTGTCTGTCTATTGAGACAAAGTTTCTTTCTACGTGTTTCTGGCTGTCCAGGAACTCTCTATGTAGACTAAGATGACCGTGAACTCGCAGAGATCCATTTACCTCTGCCTCCTGAGTATTGAGATTAAAGGCATTCATGATTACTCCCAGCTTTATGTATAACTTTTAAGCATTTGTGTATAGGTATGTGTGTATGCACATACAGAGAGGTCAGAGGCCAACTTTCAGGAGTCAATTCTCTCTTTCTGAGTGGGTTCCGGGGATCAATCTCAGGAGGTCCGGCTTGGTGGCTAGTGTATTAACTCTCTGAGCTATCAATGGCTCTCAAGTTGACAGCATTAACTATGAAAGTCTCACATAGTACAGATTAGCTTCAAACTGGCCACAGAGCCAAGGAGGACCTTGAACTCCTGATCCCTCCTATCTCTACCCCCAAATTCTGGGATCACAGATAGATATTACCATGCTCAATCTTTAAGAATGGATTTTTTTTTTTCTTTCTACATAGAGTCTCCAGTGCTGGGATTAAAAGAGTGTGCCACGGTACCTGGATCTTGGGGATGGACTTTTTTAAGGTCTCTGGTTTTTTTTTCTTTTTCTTTTCTTTTCTTTTTCTTTCTTTTTTTTTTCTTTTTTTTTTTTTTTTGGTTGGTTGGTTGGTTGGTTTGGTTTGGTTTTTTTGTAGTTTTTTATTTATTGCTGACAGTTTGGTTGACCCAGAGAAATATTTTAGATTTTATTTCCTTCATCTTTGCTCAGCTAGACACCATTGTTCAAGACCTTGAACCACCAGAGCATAAAACTGAAGTTCTGAGGCCCCTTCCTAGTGTTTATCCTTCAGAACGCTTGCCTAATTCTCTGTAGTAATTACACTCCTGTCCATCTCCTCCAGCAGACTGGAGCCTATGAGCACAATACACTAGTCATGTTGGAGATAACAGCCTGACCTGAGCATGGCTGCAAAATAAAGCCACGTTTGGCTTTTCTAAGCCATCAGGTAGTATTGTCACATAATCTTCCTTTTCTAATAAGATCCTAAGTGTTCACCACTCATACTGCACGAAGGTATTGCTTTTCCTCTGACTCCTGTGAGTATGTAGTTTGTGGCCACAAATTAGGAACTTAGCTTTCTTGGAAAATAACCTGAGCTGTGTCGGTGGAATTCATGATGCCGGCAAGGAACTAGGAATCCCGGGACTGCGGCCAGAAGGAACCTGTAAGTCATCTTGTCTAATGTCCCTGCAGGAAATTACAAATTAGAATTCTCTCATCTGTAAATGGAAAGATTGGACGAGTGACCTCTTGTACCCAATATTCTGTGAGCTAGCTCAGGTCAGCCAAGTTCAGGGTGGTAGCTAAAGACTGGCAGGGTGATGGAAAAGTAAAACGACTCCCCCCACCAGCACCACAGTGCTCTTGAATAAGTCACAGAAGCAAGAGCTAGTCTCATAGGCGGCATGTCTGGGTGTGCCAGCTGCCAAAGATCAAGGAATACAAGTTTGGGGATAATGTTACCAGTAAGATCTCATGTGGTAAAAAGATGGAAGAGGCTCAGTTTTCTGTGGTTTGTTAAGGCATCCTTTAGTTAATGGGGATGATAGTTATACCTCCCTTATGTGCCTAGGAAACCAAACACACGGCACACCACTCTTAACTCATCTGTGGACGTAATGCATCTGTTGTTAGATAGAAAAATGGAGAAAAAATAAATTCCAGAAATGCCCTGAGCATGCTGGAAGTGGGGTAGGAGGATCAGAGGTTCAAGGCCAGCCTGAGCTACACAAGGAATTTGAAACCAGCCTAGGCTACATGAAACTTTGTCTCAAAAAATTAATAAATGGCCATAAAGATTGTTCAGTGGGTAAAGCAGCTGCCACAAAGCCTGACAACTAGAATTTAATCCCTGGACCCCACATGATGGAAGGAGAGCCCTGACTGCTACAAATTGCCATCTGACATCCACATGCTTGGCTGTGGCATGCGTGTGTACTCATGTGTGCCAATACCCAATAAATAAGTAAATAGAAAATAAATGGAGTAAATATTTTTTAAAATTGTGATATTAATTACTATGTACATATGTTTGTATGTATGTAAATGCATATGTATTATTTGTGTATGTGTATGTGTGCATGCATGTGTATTATGTACGTATGTGTATGTGTGTGCTTGCATATGTAGTATGTGCATATGTGTTTTATGTATGTATGCATATGTATTATGTGCATATGTGTTTGTATGTGTGTATGCATATGCATTATGTACATATGTTTGTATGTGTGTGCTTGCATATGTAGTATGTGTGTATGTGTATATGCATATGTATTATGTGCGTGTGTATTTCTATATGTGTGCATGTATGTTATTACATATATGCATGCATATTATGTACATGTGTGATTGTATGTATGCATTGGCATGCATATGTAGTATGTGTGTTTGTATGCATGTATGCATATGTATCATGCACATGTGTGTTTGTGTGTGCGCATATGTGTTATGTACATATGTGATTGCATGTATGTTTGTGCATGCATATGTATTATGTTTGTGTGTTCGTATGAGGCTGAAACTGGCTGTCTCCCTCATTTTCTCTCATGTGTTTTGAGACAGTCTTCTACTGTTTGTATGTGCACCATATGTGTGCGGTGCCCATGGGGACCAGAAAAGGGCATCAGATCCCTTTGGAGCTGGAATTACCCAGGGTTGTTAGTTGCCATGTGGGTACTGGGACCTGTGTCCACCACCGCCCACCCCCTGCCACTCAAACCTCCCTTAACAGGGTTTCTCTGTGTAGTCCTGGCTGTCCTGGAACTCATTCTGTAGACCAGGCTGGCCTCGAACTCAGGGACCTACCTCCTCTGCCTTCTGAGCCCTTGGATCAAAGGTTGCACCACCAACTACCCAGCGCCAAGCCTCTTTTTAAGAAAATGTTTATTTTTATTTTTAAAACTAAGTACGTATATGTTTGCTCGTATGCATGTTGTTCCCTCAGAGGCCAGAAGAGTCTGTCAGAACCCTCTAGAGACAGAGTTATAGGTGGTGTGGGCTGCCTGATGTTGGTGCTGGGTTCTTTGCATGAGCAGTATGTGTTCTTAACTACTGAGCCATCTCTTCAGGTCCCAAACCTAATCCTTCCACCACTACCTCTCAAGCACTGAGATGGGCTTATGCCACCACACAGCTTGAGACACCAGACCACACAGTGGTCATAGTAACAGGATTTAGGTATTTGAAGGGTGGTATCCCGGCAAGAACCAGGCATATGAGGCAGAAGCTGGGAATGCAGCCCAATGGTAGGGGGCTTGCTTAGCATAGAGCCTGGGTTCTATCCCCAGCACTGAAGGGGGCGAGAATTGAAGGGCAGTTTGGATTGCAGAGACTCTGTCTAGAGTCAGTCTGCTGAATCAGAGGCCTCCAGAGGCCGACTTCATCATGGCTACCTCTCCACCCAGTTACTGGTTTTAGCGGGAGTTCCCTTCTTATTGTCATAATGAGTGGCTGCTGGGGCTATTTTTGGGCCAGTTGGTGTTTTGCTCTTTGGCTGTGTCAGCAAATAGCCCACAGAAGAAAAAGACTCATTTTCTTTAAAGAACTCAGCGTTAAAAAAACTTCATTAATGTGTGAGTGTGTGTGTGTGTGTGTGTGTGTGTACACAGGCGCTTGAACATGTGCCACAGCAAATATGTGAAAGCCAGAAAATAACTGTGAATCTCAGTTCTGTCCCACTGTATGAGTTTAGGGCTTGAATTCAGGTGGTCAGGCTTGGCCGCAAGCATCTTTACAGGCCGAGGAGCCTATAGACTCTCAGCGGGTTTTTTTTTTTTTTTTTAGGTGTTAGTTTTTAAAATATTTTGTGTGTTTGAGTGTTTGCCTACATATATGTTACATGCACCATGTGCATGTGGAGGTAAGAAGGGAATGTGGGACACCCTGGAACTGGAATTGTGCATGGTTACCTCATGAGTGGGGATCAAACCCAGGTCCTCTGCAAGAGCAACAAGCGCTCTTAACCACTGAGCCATCTCTCTAGCCCTTATTTCTGGTGTTTCTGTTTCTGTTTTTGTTTGTTTGTTTGTTTGTTTGTTTTTTGTTTTTTGAAATAAGGCCTAATGTAGCTCAGGTTAGCTTTAAATTGCCTAGGAAGCAGAGGCTGGCCTTGCAATCCTAACTTCCGGTGGAGACCTCCAAACAGCTGGTATCATAGGTGTGTGTCATTCACACCCACCCACAGCTCATTTTTGTCTTTTTTTCCCCCCCTTGTTTTAAGTTATTAACCATTATCAATTCCCGGGCAAGGTCTCACTGGTCACCCAGGTTAGTCTTCAGCGTTGACCCTCTTGTTTCGGCTTTCTCCCAAGTGCTGTGATAGAAGACTTTGCTACTACCCCCTGCTACTTATTACTTCAACTTTGGAAGAAGCTTCTGGTGTGGGATAATAAAACCGAACCAGCCAGGGAGTCTATTGTTGGCATGTTAGTTTGGAACTTGAAGATTAGCAAAGAGAGCCCTCTGCTGGCCAAAGTGGCACAGTGACTAGAATTGATCCGAGGCTGGGCCAAAAGCTGCCTGGGCCACATAACACCTGTCTTTGGGTTTTTAATGAACAAATTCATATTTTTCTGTTCCTTTCTTCAGCTGTCAACCCAGGCTTGTTTGGAGCTCGTGAATGTGATCTCTAATCTCCAACCAAGTCCTCGTCGTCCCCCCCCCCCATTCATGAGTAGTTGAGGATGACCCTGAACGTCCAGTCTTTCTGCCTCCACTTCCAAGTGTTAGGGTTCCGGGTGAGCACCCCCGCGCCAGTTTTATGTAGTGCCGGGGGAAGCAGAGCTTTGTGCATGCTAGGCGAGCATTCTGCTAACTACTCTCTGAGCTACAACACATCCTTTCCTCTCTCTGCCGATTCTTTCGTGTTTAGGAAAAGAGGTTCTTGTTGGGTGTGGTAGCTCATACCTGTAATTCCAGACACTTGGGAGGTTGATGTGGTATGGATTTCAGGCCAGCCTGGGCTACGTAGTTAACTACAAGGCAGCTTGGACTACAGAGTAAGACCTCTCTCCCACCCCCCCTCCTCCCCACCCTGCAATGTCAAAAAACAAACGCCAAAAAAGAGCCGGTCTTGGTGGGGTGCACATACTTAATCCTAGCAGTTAGGAGCTGGAAGCTGGAATTTATCCTAACTACCTAGTGAACTCAAGATCTCTCTCAAAAAAGAAAAAAAGAGGAGAGGGAGACAGAAAAAGTTAAAAGTCTTATCTTTCATACTTCTTGAAAATAATAACTATGGGCCCAGCCTTGAAATGACTCCTACATCTTATCACCTGTTTCCATTTTCTGCTGCCCCTCCCCCACACTGTCCTCCCCCACTGCCCTGCCTCCCCCACACTGCCCTCCCCCACTGCCCTGCCTCCCCCCCACTGCCCTGCCTCCCCCCACTGCCTTGCCTCCTCCCCACTGCCCTGCCTTCCCTCACTGCCCTGCGCCCCACTCCCCTCCCCTCCACTTCCCTGCCTTCCCCCTCTGACCTCCCCCCTCCCTGCCCCCTCACCTCTGCTTACTGCCCTGCCTCCCTTTTCCAAGCAAGACAAAATAAAACCAATTTTCACTGAAAAGAGTGGTGCCGACGGAAAGTGAGCCGGAGGGAAGTGGCCGCTTATCTCCCGCAGATCCCTAGCTGAATGCCAGGGCTGGGGCCCAGTCTGCGGCACACCTGAGAACCACTGAGCTTGCTTCTGATGTCCCTGACTGCGTTGTGGGCCGTGGGAAAGAGGGTGCACAATAGGGGAGTGCTGGTTGGTTGTCTCGGGCTGTCTCCTGGGGACCTTCCGTGGAGCCTTGACAACAGTGCGTTTCTCCTGTGTGCTTGCGCTGAGAACTTCGCCTGTCCTATTCGCGTTTTTGCATTTTTTTTCCCCCTGAAACAAAAATCTTATGTAGACCAGGCTGGCCTAAACCTCTTGATCCTCCTGCTTCTAAAGACTACAGGCATGTGCTACTGCGCATTCTGAGCTGTCTGTCTCTTGGCATAATCATTATTAACTTTGAGACAGAGACTTACTATGGAGCCCTGACTGTCTTGAAACTTGCTATGTAGACCAAGCTGTCCTTGAACTCATAGTGATTTACTTGCCTCTGCACCTCTAGTGTTGGGATTAAAGGCATATACATCGCTATGCCTGGCTCTCTGCACAATCTTAGCTAAGTAAAAAGGCCTGCATAAAATAACAGTTATGTTTGTATTCAGTATTTTATTATATTGTTACTACAGGATATGATACATTCTCTAACCATGAGAAGGACCCCCCCCCCCCCCCGCCCCGTACACCTTTGTGGAGGCTAGAGTTAGATAGAAGTCAGTCACACATCTCTTTTTATTGTTTACACTTGTATTTTTAAACCATGGCCTCCCACTCTGAAGTTCCCTAACTGTTTAGAATGGTTGGCTAGAGAGCCCCCGGGATTCTCCTGCCTCTTAGCGCAGGGATGACTGCTGTGCTCCACCATATGCCTTTATGAGGTGTAGGGCGACAAGCCAGGGCTTTGTGTAATCCCAGCAAGCACTCTGCCAGCTAAGCTGTATCCCCTGCGCCTTCACTGCTGTCTGTAGAGGTGGCTTTCGCTAGTACTTCCTCCTTCCCTTCAAAGGTTGCACACCATCACTCTCGGAGCCTGGTGCCTGCATGCTACTCACAAGCACCTGGATCCATTAGTCAGCCACCGGGCTGCTTCTGTACCAGCCTCTAAATTGTCTTTGAAGCTGGGCTATGGCATATACACCCACGATCCCAATACTTGGGAGGTGAAGGCAGGAAGATCAGAAGTTCAAGGTCGGGGGGGGGGGGGGGGGGCACTGGGATCCGGTTTCAAAAATAAAAGAGTTCCGAAAATGACTCAGTGGGTAAGACACTTGTCCCATAAGTGTGAGCACTCGAATTTGAATTCTCAGGACTCAAGTAAAAAAGCTGGGCTCCATGGCCGGTGCTCACAGTTCCCAGGTAGGAGCAAGCAGGTCTCTAGAGCTCTCTGGCCCACTAGCCTAGCAGAATTGCTGAGATCCAGGTTCAGAGAGAGGGAGGGCTGGAGAGATGGCTCAGTGGGTGAAGATGGCTCAGTAGGTAAAGATGGCGGCTGAGTAAGCCTGAGTTCAGTCCTGGGAACCCATGGAAACGGGGAAGGAGAGAACACGCTCTACAGAGATCTCCTTTGACCTCTACAGGAGTGCGGGAGCACCTTCACACATGTCATGCACACCAAGTAGTAATAAATACAGTTGAAAAATATATGCCAAAAATAGAGGTGGACATTGACTGAGAAAGAGGCCTGGTGTAGACACACACACACACACACAGAGAGAGAGAGAGAGAGAGAGAGAGAGAGAGAGAGAGAGAGAGAGAGAGAAAGGTTTTGTGGGTTTACCTTAAATTTGAACATGTCAAAAGTCGCTTCTGTTTCCAACATGAGCGCCAGAGGCCTTGGGTCCCAGCTGGAGGACAGTATTCCAGTTACCAAGCTCTCCGTGTGTGAGCCTTTCGAGAGTCACGATCTTCTCCAGAAAGGATGTTCTTGTGTGAAAAATGAACTTTCACCCGGTCACTCTCTTGAATTATCAGGAGAAAAAAGATCAGTTCAACCAGAACAAGATGAATTTTCCCACACCAGGAACATCCAGGGTCTGTTTGCTACCCTGAAGTTACAGGTGGGGTTGACGGCAGTGCGGTGGATTCAGTGTCTTCCATTTCTTCTGAGCTGACACCTCTCACTGGATATTTTGAGGGAAAGTGACGAGATTGTTGGTTCTGAGGAGGTTCTTTTTTTCTTTTCTTTTTTTTTTTTTTTTTTTTTTTTTTTTTTGGTTTTTCGAGACAGGGTTTCTCTGTGTAGCCCTGGCTGTCCTGGAACTCACTCTGTAGACCAGGCTGGCCTCGAACTCAGAAATCTACCTGCCTCTGTGGTGGGATTAAAGGCGTGCGCCAGCACCACCCGGAGTCTTTCTTTTTTTTAATTAATTTTTTATTGGATATTTTGTGAGGAGATTCTTAACGACCCATCACAAAGTGATGACGAGCCACATCGGTGGCGGAATATAAAATGGGCTGTAATACCGGGTGTCATGCGGGCATGACAAAAGTACTTTTTGTAGTTGCCTCTGCTACACAGCTCTGATGTACACAGCATTGAGTACTGAGAAGGAAATACAGTTGCTTCTTACTGTACTCCTCCTGCTTTCTTGGTGTAATAGGTACATTTTGCTGGAGGTGTAGTTTCTTAATCCAACGGGTGAAATATTTAAGTCCAGGAATTTCATATACTATAGTGAGCCAACGTTGTAGATATTTTGCTTGATTCTTGTTACTCCCCCAAGCTCCCTTCCCCCACTCTTGCTGGGGACCAGACTCTGGACCTTGCACACATACTAGAGAAGTGCTCAATACCAGTCACCTGTACACCCAGCCCCTAACTATACAGTTTTAGAAAATAAAGTACCCTTGTAAGAGTTTCAAACTATATCCTATAGTTTCCTATATTGTTATGCTGTTTGTTTACTTCTCCCCACCCCAATCTCTCTCTCTCTCTCTCTCTCTCTCTCTCTCTCTCTCTCTCTCTCTTTCTCTCTCTCTCCCTCCCTCCTTACCTACCTACCTACCTACCTACCTGATTTAGTTATTTATTCATGAGCAGGGTCTTATAATGTCTGTTTGCTAATTCTGTTTGCAGGTTCTCATTCAGTCCAGGCTGGCCTTAAACTCACTATGTAGCCAAGGATGACCCTGAACTCCTGATCCGCCTGCTTCCACCCCTACAGTGTTAGGATAACAGGTATGTGCAATGCTCCCAGTCTCATTGTTTGTTGTTCTGGGACAGGGTCTTCCTATGTCACTCAGGGTGGCCTGGGACTCTGTGTATAGACAGGCAGCTTGAAAGCATATTTTTAGCCGGGCGGTGGTGGCGCATGCCTTTAATCCCAGCACTTGGGTGGCAGAGGCAGGCGGACTTCTGAGTTCGAGGCTAGCCTGGTCTACCAAGTGAGTTCCAGGACAGCCAGGGCTACACAGAGAAACCCTGTCTCAAAAAAAAAAAAAAAAAAAAAAAAAAAAAAAAAAGAAAGCATATTTTCTATAACCACTTGCAGAGTTCTAGAATTATAGGCTTAGGGTACCATGCTGGGTTACACTGGCAATGTTGAGTGAAGTTTTGTGCCTGGTAAATCGTCTCCTGTTGCTGCCACAAAATTATGTTTTGGGGCAGGTGAGATGGCGCAGTAAGTAAATTCAATTCTCAGGTCGTACATGGTAGAAAGGAGAACTGAGTCCTGCAGGTTTTTCTCTGATCTACAGACACACAGACACACAGACACACAGACACACACAGACACACAGACACATAGACACAGACACACACACCCCATGGCATGAATGCACCCAAAGACTTATCCAAATAATGAAATGAAGTTAAAAACTTTTTTTCGTTGTTTTGTTTTGTTTTGCATTTGTGCTTTCTTAGGGGCCTCCTCACAGTACTGCTGGACTCGCCAATCCCTGAGGTCATGTGAAAAGAAGTTTGCTTTGGGCCCATCTGTCTCCTGTTGGCTGTCCACAAGATGGAGAAGGCAGAAGCAACCTGAGGAGTCCTCTTTGTCTGTAAGGATAGAGGGTCCATTGTGGAAGGGAGAGATACAGGAACTGTATAGGCGAGGCCCTACCAGCCCCGCATCTCTTATCTCCAGAATTCTTTTACAGAATAGAAAAAAATAAACTTTTATCTGGCTTAAGCCACTACTGTTTCTGGGCTCTGTTACTAGCTGCCAAAAGCAAACCTTAACTGATAGAAAAGTCCTTGACAGAGTTTGAGCTGGTGGATGGATGCTGCCCATTTGGTGGCTCTGCAGAGGTGGATCTGTGGGAGTGGAGCATCCTGGATAGCACCAGGAGATAAAGATGGCTTGGCAGATGGGGCAGACAGTGAGAATACACCTCAAGAGGTGTTACGGATTTTCTTTTCCCCCGGGACACCTCTGCTGAAATACTGTTATACAGTGGCTATTTAAACATCTATTGATGAAGTAACTTGAAGTCTGCTCTTGTCAGCTGGCCTCAGAGCTGGGCCATTGAGAAAATGGACGCTCTTTGTGCCTAAAAAGAAAAAAAAAGCAGCAGGTGAGGAATGGAGCGGGGAAAGGGGTATCAGCGTTACAGGAAAGTCGAGTGAACTTCCTGCAGGCGGCTCTAAGGAAAGGACGTTTTGTTATACCTGATTGTCTAATGAAAATACATTGAAGTCTAATGAAGATATCCTTTACTGGGTAGCAACTGTAAATAATGTCCCAAACGTACATCTTTCTGTAACTTATAACATGAATTCATATGCGACATATTTCTAATTTATTGTTTTCGTAATAAATTCATCATTGTAAGGTTAGGCAAGACTTTCACATTTTACATTAGAAGACATTTATTGTTTACATGGATTATAAAAGTATGAGCAGACTCTGGTTCTAGCTTGTTCTGCGATCCTAGCACTTGGGAGACTGAGGCAGAAGGTCAGGTGACTGTGGGTGACATAGTGAATTCCAGGGACCACAGGGCTACAGTGCTAGACCCTCCTCCCCCAAAATATAAAAAAGTTCAGTCCCACAGCACAACCACTAAAGCAACACGGAGAGTAGCTTGGCCCTGTGTAAGGAAGGGTTTCGCCAACTTTTTTTTTTTTTTTTTTTTTCTACTGTATCCTAACCAGTAAGAAACTGTAAGTCCAGAGTCAGGGAGATGCCTCATGAGGCAAAACTGCTCTCCACAAGCCTGACAGCCTGGGCTTGATCCCTGGAACTGAGTCCTGAGGACTGTCTTCTGCCTTCCTCATGTGTATCTTGGCACCCACATGTCTGGCCTCATTCACATATCACACGTCACACACACACACTAATAAAATAATAATAAATTCAATTTAATTTAAAAATAAATCTTAATTTCAGAGCATAGATCTCTCATGAACTAAATGTGCTAACTTACTATTCTATTTTTTTTTCTTTCTTAAAACTGAGTTAGGGGCTGGAGAGATGATGGCTCAGCAGTTAGAGCACTGGCTGCTCTTCCAGAAGACCCAGGTTCCATTCCCCGCACACACATAGCAGGTCATAGCCATCTATAACTTCAGTTCTAATTCTGGCATCCCTGGGCACCAGACACAAACATGGTACACAGATATGCATGCAGAAAAAAAAAAACCACCCATGTGCATTAAAATAAATAAATGAATCTTTTAAAAATATAAGTTGGGACTCTAGAGTTCTTTCAAACTTGGCATGGATAAGTAATCAGAAGTCTCTCAATACACCTACAAATTTCAAGTCCATTAGAGCCATGGTCTTCAGTCTTTCTCTCCACAAAGGGGAGGACAGATGTTACCTGAAATATCTTTTTAACTATGTCTCCTCATCCTTTGCCTTGATTTTATCAAAATGACATGCAAGAATTCAAATACTACTGACTATTCAGTTATGGGCATCTACACTTCTGCCAAAGGATTTTTTTGGGAATTTTAATTCTTTCTTTTTTCTTTCTTCTCGTGTGTGTGTGTGTGTGTGTGTGTGTGTGTGTGTGTGTGTGTGTGCTTTGCTTGTTTTTGTTTTGCTTTTTTTTTTTTTTTTTTTTTTTTTTTTTTTTTTTTTTTTTTTTTTGGCTTTTTGAGACAGGGTTTCTCTATGTATCCCTGGCTGTCCTGGAACTCACTCTGTAGACCAGGCTGTGTTTCGCTCTTTCTTCCTTTCTTTTCTTACTTTTTAAAATGCAGTCTTGCTATGTAGTACCGGTTAGCCTGCTACTTACTATGCAGCCCATAACTCTTGCCAATCCTCCTGCATCAGCAAGTTTCACAGGCTTGTGTCATCATGCCCAGCTTCAACTACTAGGGTTTGACTGGTACTTCCCTGGAGTTCCTGGGCTGCATTTCATAAGATCTGCACAGAGTAGAAAGTAGTTGAAGCCTGTAATCTGCTGCACAGACGTCTCTTTCTCCAGTTAAATGATAACAATAGCTGCTATTTGTGGGGTGCTGTGTGCGGGCAGCCGAGCGGCTGGTTTATATTCTAACCCTGATGAAGACGCTGGGAAGCAGCCATATTGGTGAGGAAACATTTTCAGAGCTGTGGCTCAAGGGCACAGAGAACAGCTGAGCCAGGGCAACTTAAGGTCTTGCTGACTCCTGTGTGGCTCAGAGGGTGACCTGTCATTCTTCTAAATAATCTGGAGGAGAACAAGGCCAACTGTCTCCATGTGACACTCGATCCCACATTTATCCTTTCACACTGCCAAACTGAAAGACCTTATGGTGATTAAATATTTCTGGCCAGCAATACCCTGCCAATTTATTGAAAAATGATAGCCTCATATCTTCTATAATTTCTTTTTTGCTGTTGAGACAAGATCTTATGCAGTCCAGGCCAGCCTTGAATTCACTGTGTAGCCAAAGATGACCTTTAGTTTCTGATCCCCCTGCCTCCACCTTCTAAGTGCCAAAACTAAAGGTGTGCCCGGATTATCATACCGTGGCTGTGCGCAGGCTAGGTGAGCGCTCAGACTGAAACACATCTCTAGCTCTGTAATTGTTTCCATAGAAACAAATGTTCTGTACCAGCATTAGCTGCCCAGAGAGGGGGCTATGGTAGGCAAGCTGCCCCAAGTCACCGTAGTGAATGCATTGCAGAGGGTCCACCCTTTATATACCAGATGGACAAGGCTCTGCCTCATGGGGGAGGGGGCTGTCTCTGAATGCCAAACAGTAATAAATCAAATGACAACACACACACACACACACACACACACACTACCCCAACAAAAACAAGATTAAATAAAATAAAAAGCAGGACAGGTGAGATAGGTCAGTTGATAAAGGTGCTTGCTGCTAAAACCAACAACCTGAGATCAGTCCCTGGAACCCCCATTGGAGAAGGCAGGAATCCATTCCTAAAGGTTATCCTCTGAGTTCTGTGTGCCTTGCTATGTTTACGTGACTACAGAACACAATTTGTCTGTGCCTCAGTCTCTTCTGAAGCAGATAGAGTAATATCACTCTACAAGGTTGTTGTAAGAGGAAGGGAAACGGCGGTTATCACTTTGTTTGGCAGGGGTCAGGGTGGGCAGCAAGCTACTGTAACCAGGCTTGGGAAGTCTCAAAGGTTGAAGGACATTTTGCGGTAAGAGAAGTATGCTCGCTCACAGAAGTTTGGATGTGAAAGTTCTTTGTATTTTCTAAGGTTTTTAGAGCAGAGTTTGAGACTGTCATGAGATTTTATGTAGAACTGAAGCCCTAGGGTTAAGAGAAACAAGAATTTGCTAGGAATAAGGAAAATATAACCAAGAACCAAGGTGTGGGCTTCTCAAGGAAGACTTGTCCCTTTTGAGTTTTAAGTCTGCATTGTTGTTGGTGTTTCTCAAACATTGCCTTCTTCCAAGGCAGAGAAGGCCCAGATCAAGGCCGTGTATTTGCTGAGGCCCGTGGGCAAGCCTGTGATGTACTGGTGGTTCTGAGTTATATGAGAAAGCAGGTTTTCAGACAAGAAAAAAAAATTTGCACACAGGTAAACATTCTCTGTCTACGGAACTAATAGAAAACATTGTGAGTTATTTGTGTGTATTTTTTTAGATGAACTTTTATCTTATTTATGTGTATGTATCTCTGTGTGTCTGTCGAATATATTTGGATGCTCACGTGGGTCAGAGAAGGCATCAGAGCCCCTGAAGCTGGAGTTATAGGCAATTCTGAGCGCAGTATGATTGTTGAAATCATTGAAGGTCCTCTAGAAGAGCGGCCCTTGTTTGTTTATGTTTTGATATTACTTATTTATTGTTATTATTATTATTTTTCAAGACAATTTCCCTGTGTAGCCCTGGATATCCTGGAACTCACTCTGTAAACCAGGCTGGCCTCTAACTCAGAGATCTACTTGCCTCTGCTTCCCAAGTGCTGGCATTAAAGGTGTGCACCACCACAACCTGGCTGATTTTATTTGTTTGTTTGTTTGTTTATTTTCGATTGTTTTTATTATTTTATGTGAATGGATACTTTGCCTACATGTTATAGCTGCTCACTACTTGCATGAAGTGCCCGAGGAAGCCAGAAGAGGGCATCAAATCCTCTGGAGCTGGAGCTGGGGATGGTTGGGAGCTGCCATATGGATGCTGGGTATTGAATCTGGGTCCTCTGGAAGAGCAGCCAATGCTCTTAACTGCTGAATTATCTCTCCAGCCCTTGCTTTGATTAAAACAAAAGTGTGTGTGTGTGTGTGTGTGTGTGTGTGTGTGTGTGTGTGTGTGTGAGAGAGAGAGAGAGAGAGAGAAAGAGAGAGAGAGCCTACATATGTGTGTATATGTGTATATGTTCATGTGTGTATGTATGTATATGTGTGTACATGTGTGAAAGTGTGTGTGGTATGTGTATGTGCATATATGTATATGTGTATGTATGTGTGTGTATGTGCATGTGTATGCCTGTGTGTGTGTGTGTGTGTGTGTGTGTGTGAGAGAGAGAGAGAGAGAGAGAGAGAGAGAGAGAGAGAGAGAAACAGAGACAGAATGAGATCCAGTACAAGGTCTGAGGACAGTTCTGGGAGCTGGTTCTTTATTTCCACCATATGGAAGGATGGGAGGGATCCAGGTCATCAGGCTTGGTTACAAGCTGCCCAGCCAGATCTCCAGCCCATTCTTAGATTTTTTTTTTAAAGGTAGATTCTTGCTATGTAGCCCACCCACATTAGTCTGTCTCACAGTGATTCTTAGTTTCTGCTCTCTGATGAATTGTTAACAGTCATACCCACCAGTGAGGTCTGTATAATGCTCAGTAGTGTGGAACTTGAGAGTCAGTGACACTCCCACGTCCCTGCAGAGTTCCATAGTCAGTATGACATGGTAGATGGACAGGTGGCTTTCAGAGATACCTGTAGAATCTGTGAATAGGTTATGTTTAAGTAGTAAAGGGGTCTTTGTAGATGAGATAGATGTTGGGCCTTTGATTGGGAGGACATTGACGATTATCCCAGGGCCTTTAAACAAATGAATCCTGAAAATCCAAGAGCAGCAAAATACGTTAGCATAGACTCATAAGGAAGTTGAGTCAGAAGGATCAAAAGTTCAACAGCAGCCGGGCAGTGGTGGCGCACGCCTTTAATCCCAGCACGTGGGAGGCAGAGGCAGGTGGATTTCTGGGTTCGAGGCCAGCCTGATCTACAGAGTGAGTTCCATGACAGCCAGGACTACACAGAGAAACTCTGTCTCAAAAAACAAAAACAACAACAACAAAAATTCAACAGCAGTCTGGACCCTGTCACACAACACAACACAACACATCATAATGAGAAAAACCACAAAACCCCACTCAGAAACTTTCTATTTTTCAGAGGAAGCTATGGCTGAGGAAGAATGGTCCATTCCTCTTTCTGTTCCTTTGGCTACATAGCATTTATGGTTAAATGGTGGGAAGAAAAATTCCCTCTGTAAAGAGGGACTGTTGCGGATTGGGTGGGAAATGTCCTTCCTTCTATAGGCTCAAGTGTTTGATGAGTTTGATCCCTAGTTTGAAAGGTTGTGGATCCTTTGGGACATGAGGCCTCTCTGTCTCAAACAGGGCTTTGGGGGTGTGCCTTGGTTCACTTTGCAGGCTACTCTCCGATTCCCAGGTGCTGCCTTGATGGGTCAGTCTGTTCCAGTTGCCTTAACTGCATCCCCTGAACAGAATAAACCCCTCCTCCCTAAAGCTGCTCCTGCTAGGTATCCAGTCAACATGACAAAAATAATAAATACTTAAAACTCAGTATTCACGAGTATGTTATGTCCTATGATGAAGGAGAATTAAGGCTGCAGAGAATTAAATTTGTTAATTTGCTGATCTTACAGTAGGGAGTCAGCTTGGATCATTTAGATGGTTCTATTGCAATGACATCATCCTGAAATGTGGACCAGACAGGACAGTACTGGCATGGGGACTGACCCCACCTTGTAAGTTCTGGAGAAGTAAAGAGATTACAAGGCCATAGAAGCAGGAATTCAGGGAGTTAAATTGTCCTCCACAACATCTACAAAGGAACTCCGCCCCAGTGAGACCGATGTATATATGTATGCATGTATGTATATTCGTATCCTCACATACCGTGGCTCCTGTGTGGAGGTCAGATGACAGCCTCAGGAGCTGGTTCTCTATTTCTGCCACATGGGTGCTAGAGATCAAATTCCAGCAGGCATCTTTCAGAGCCACTTCATCAGTCAGTCCCACGTGGGATTTGCAGCCTCCAAATTGTGAGATATTGACTGTGTGCTAGGCTGTTGGTGGTAACGTGTTACAGTGGCAGAGACTAACATGTAAGAATGCTTACACGAGTCCCTCGGTATCCCAGTGCATTCATTCCAGGATCTCCTTTGGAATCAAATCCCCTGGATGCTCACAGCCCTCCCTTAAAATGGTATATATAGCATTTGTCTGGAACTTACACATGCCCTTCTCTAGGCTTTCAGTGAGCCTAGATGAGCTAGATGGCTCACTGGTTAGGAGCACAAACTATTCTTACAGAGGACAGGGTTCAGTTCTCAGCACTAATTGGGAGCATCTCCCAACTGCCTACAACTCCAGCTCCAGGGGATCTGATACCCTCTTCTGAACAGCGTGGTACCTGCATGTACATACACAAACCCACACACAGACACATACACATATAATTAAAAGCATCATAAATCTTAGAAAGCATCTAGAGAATGCTTATAATACCCACCATAATATAAGTGCTATGCAAACAGTCATCTTGTACCGTTTGGGAGATAACAAGTATAAAAATCCGTATAGTTCAGATGCAAGTGTTTTTCAAATGTTTCCCACCAGCAGTTGGCTGAACCCACACAGGGGGTTTAACAGATGAAGAGGGCTGGTGATATTCTTAAATGTGAATGGAAAGTGTGGAGAGTCAGGAGCTGCTTACACTCTGACTCCTCTGCCCTGTATTGGCAAGTTGATTAGATGACTCTGGTGCTGTCTCTCTCATTGTCCCTTCCAGAATCTGTCACTGTCAGTGGGGTCCATGCTTGCTGTGAATCTGTGCATCGTTTTTTACTGTTCACTCTTCATCCTGTCCCCATGCACAGGATTTCTGGAGATCCCTTCCCAGCTCCTGGCCTGCAGACGGGACTTGGCTCCATTAGGAATCTCGTTTCATTCAGTGTCTGCCTCCACTCAGGATTCATGGTTCTGATTTCTCTCCATCAACGTCACAACAACTTCGAGTCTACCTAGATCCCATTCCTGAGTGACCTTTGACATTGCCTTTTCTTCCCCGCTGAGTTCTGACCTACTTGGAATTTTATATTCTGCCTGCGGGGCAGAAGATACACGCATTTAAAACGATGCGCTGCCAACACCTCTCTTATTGTCTACAGGGAAGAATGCGAGCTCTGTACCGTGTGCTCACTAGAGCGCCTTTGTCGAATTAAGCAGAGGCACTGGCAGAGAGAACAGAGGAGGCCAAGAGGCTCTCCCCAACACACGGAGAGGTTAACAGGGAAACCTACAGGAAGCTTGAGAAGGGAAGAACGGTGGGGTGGGGTGGGGTGGGGTGGGGAGGTGGGGGAAGTAAGGGGTGGGAGCGGGATGGGTTAGCTACACACTTTTGAAGACAAGCAAGGAAATGCAAAAACAGTCTAAAGGAAGTTGTCTCCCTTTTCACACTCTCTTTCGTTCTTTAAATGTTCAAGTTGGGTAGCATAGCACACATCTGTAATCTCAGAACTCAAGAGGCTGGGGTGGGAGGATTACCACAAGTTCAATAACTACCTGGAACCGGCAAAGGCTCACAATGGTGTGTCAGCTGGCCACTCCATAATCGCTCCGGAAGTTCTCTTTTAATTAACTAATTGATTAGTTAAGGGATAATTGATCGATTGAGACAGTGTCACATTGTGAATCCAGGCTAGCCTCAAGCCAACTTTTTCTTTCTTTGTTTTCCTTCTTCTGTCTGGTTTTCTCTCTTCTGGGTTTACAGGCTAGTGCAGCCATGCCTGGCAAGTTAAGAGATTTAACTACCAAAGTAATACAAACATATCTATTATATAAGTAAAATGCTTTGGGGGGTGGTGGTGGTTATATCTCAGTGGTAGAGTGCTTATTTAGAATGTACCAGGCCCCACGTTTGATCTATGGAGGGGCATGGGACAGTTAAAACAAAACAAAACAAAACAAAACAAAACAAAACAAAACAAAAAACTGTTTTCAGCTGCATACAGAGCAATCAGCCCAGCCTACATGGAATTCTAGGCCAGCCCTAGGAACACAAGCAGGATGCTGTTTCAAATAACAAAACCCCAAACACCAACCCAAGGTCAAATAAATGGCTCAGAGGGTAGAGCACTCACAACCTGAGTTCTGTCCCCAGAGCCCAGGAAGAGGTTGAAGGACGGCTCCACTGCACAAAGCTGTCTTCTGATCTCCACACCTGCGCTGTGACACACTGGTTCCTTTACACGCATCCACATAACCAACCTAACAATAAAAATAAAAAACCAAAAAACCAAAAAAAACAAAAAAAAACAAAAAACCAAAAAAAAACAAAAAAAAAACCCCAACCGAACCAAAGCTGGAGGTGTGGTTTGGTTCCTTGAGTACTTGCCTAGCAAGCAGTAAGCCCTGGGTTTGATCCCTAGACCCTCATCAACTCAGAGCTCAGAGCTGTGATCTCAGCACTCAGGAGGTGGGGGCAGGAAGATCAGAAGTTGAAGGTCAGTATCAGCTCCAAATCAAGTTTGAGGTCAGCCTGTGGAATAGGAGACCTTGCCTCAAAAACAAAACCAATCGAAACAAACCGAAAGACTGTCCTTTTGGGCAGAGAGTTGTCTTGTGTTTGTATAAGCCTGGCTCTCCCTGGCCCCCTTTCCTAACTCTGCCCTTGGGCTGTGGCTTAATTGGCAGATTTGGAGCTCTTTCCCAATAAAGCTTCAGACCACTGAGTTGGGAAACTCTTCTGCTTCTCACATTAAACTCCACTTAGCAATCAAGCCCTATCAGGAATAAACAGTGATCTGGCGGCTCCTTCCATTCCTCTGTCTTGTCTGGCTTTGTTTAGAGCTCTGAGGAGGGGTGTAATTAGTTCCCTGGGCACCCTGACAACAGTCCAGCATTCGGTGCATTGGTCAGAAGATTGATAAGGAAGAAATAAACACAATTAAGAAGAAGCAAGAGAATAAACACAGAGAGACCAAGGTTTCTGGAGAGACTAGATTGGCCTTGGTCCTGGGGTCTTCCCTTTCATGTGCAGGGTGTTTATCTCAAAGGGGAGGTTTGTATGGGCTTATCTTGGGCCAGGTAGGTTTTAATGATGGTGCAGTCAGCTTGTGACAGCTGTGGCCTGGGGAAAGACCTTGGAAAAGCTCCTTGGGAGCTTCGAGGGCCTTGCCAAGGGCACTGGGGCTTTGTTGAGGCCTTAGTAGTGGTCAGCAGAATGAAGAAACCCTGAGGGTCAGTGAGAACTTAGGCAAGGGTTTGGTTATGGGGAGTGTGTCTTTTTCATGTGCTGCCTTTTTAGATATGGGGAGAACGAACTTTCTGGGTCTTTGCTGTTTAACTGTGGGACACCTTGGCTCTTCATGGACCACAGAACAATCACAAGAGATTCGCTTTCAATGAGTTAGCACTAGGTCTAGGTAAGCAAGCATGCAGCCCTTGTTTTAAATTTTTTTTTTTATGTTGTTATGAGTTACCCTGAAGGGCAGAGGAGGGAAGGGTAGATGAATTAAATTTGAGTTCACAAGGCTCAAAGATCACTGCCTTGGGGGGCTGGGGAGATGGCTCCGTGAGTAAGAGCTTTTGCTGTGCAATTGTAAAGACCAGAGTTCGAATCTCTAGCTTCTACTTAGAAAGCCACGTGTGGTAGGGTACTCCAGTAACCCCACCACAATGTAGGGCAGAGCCAGGAGGATACTTGGGACTGACAGGCTCCCTGCTGCAGCCGTGTGGTACAGACACCTGGGATCTCACAGGGACATTGAAAGGATATGTGGGAAAGAAGAGTTCCTCAGATGAGCTGGGCTGATGGGGGCTGCTGTGCTGGACAATTCTGAACTTGGCAGGAAGACAGTGTCTCACATACTCTGGAGGATCTTTCCACCAGAGAAACATGCATGGTGCCACAGTCCTGGAATTGACTTCCTCGTTAGGATAGCTCCATGAACTAGATTTGCATTCACAGGAAATGAGTTCAGGAAGCTCATCCATCAGCTAGCATGTTGGCGAGGACACAGGTGCTGCTACTGACTTTGACAGAGTGATAGGGATTCTGTGGGCGTGGCCCATGCTGTTCTCCCATTTATAGAAATTCTCCTGCTTTTCTTTCCCTAGTCCTTGGATTACAAGCACGAGCCGTTATTGCTAGGCCCCTTGAATCTGTGTATGTGATTTGAAAGAAAAAATTAAGTTATATAATAACATTTAATTCTATTTGTTTGTGTGTGTGTGTGTGTGGTTTGTGTGTGTGTGTGTGTGTGTGTGTGTGTGTGTGTATGTGTGTGTGTGTTATGTGCCTGTGCATGCATGGGTCACTGGAGTTACTGCTTGTTGCAAGGACTAGCTGAGATACAAACTCTGGTCCTCAGTGAGGAGCAAGGGCTTCTAACTGTTGAACCATCTCCACCCCACCCCCATGCCGCCTACATAAATGATTTTGCTTGAGCTCTTTTCTAGGAATTGTGGCTTTGTTTCTTTGCTTGAGACAGGGCCTCACTCACTATGTATCCCTTGGTTGGTTTGGAACTTGATATGTAGACCATTTTAGCACAGAACTTACAGAGCTCTGCCTGTCTCTGCCTCCAGAATGCTCATATTAAAGATATGTACCAAGTTCTCAGTACAAGAAGAGTTATTGATCCCAGAGGGGAAAAGGGCAGGGAATAAGAGACAGAGACAGGACATAGAAGATGAGGGAGGCGGGGTAAGGAATATTTGTCCCCAGGGGTCAAAAAACTGCTTCTAGATAGAAAGGAGACAGATGTGGGCCATAGGCAAATGACAGTTTATATAAAGGTAATGAGGGAAACCCCCTGTTAGGATGAGGTGTTTCAATTTAATTGGGCATATTAATTGGGGGAGCCAAAAGGGGCTTTTGATTGCTGGACTTCACTACTTTGATAACTGGAGCTTGGTAGTCAGTCTCAGGAGGAGGAAATAGCCAACTAAGGGAATAGACCTTGGTGGCTATGTTTAGGAACTTAATCTAACAGTTTTTAACAAGAAAGAGGGGAAGGACAAGGCTGTCTCCCCTCTATCCAGAGGCAGGTCCTTCTTGAACCCAGTCCCCTGGCAGGGGATATATACCCCTCCTCCCTCACTGTTTTTTCCCCTTCCCCTTCTTTTTTATCTCCTGTCTTTGACTCTTATTCCCTGCTCTCTGTCCCTCTGAGACAACTAAATCTCCTTTGTGCTGAGAACTTGATCTTGAGGTATTTTGAGCTGATACCTGTGCCTTTCCTCTGCACTCTTAGAAAGAGCAACTTTGTGTTAAAGCTTGGCTTTTCTCAACACAATTAACATTGTGTTATTGACGTTTCTTTGTGTATGACATAGAAAGTAGTGTGCTTTCGTCATGTTTATCTCAGTGCTGGTCTTCTGTGAGGCTACGTGAACAACATGGATACTTATAATAAAAATGGGCAGTAAATGAATGAGAGCTGGAAACATAGTTCACAATTGAAAAAGAGTATTTGCTGCACACCTGTGAGGAGCAGAGTCTGGATTCTCAGTACCTACATAAAAGCTAGCTGTGGCCATGTGCATCTGTAACCCCAGCACCAGATGGAAGGGAGACAGACAGGAGGATTTCTGGGGCTCACTGGCCACCTGGCCAACCTGGAAGATAATAAGCTACATGTTTGGAGATAGACATAAAGACAGAGAGTGAGCGGGACACCAGACGACAGTCTCTGGTTTACTATGTAGTAATTTCCTCCCAGTTAAAGCCTTCCATTTTGGAGGGAAACTTCTTAAGACTTAGGATATACAAAGGGCGGTGAAGCACCAGGGTATTTTCAGACAAGATGGTTGGGTGGAGGGTATCAAACGCTTCCTTAAGATAGGAAGAAAACAACTCAAAATAGCTTCAGGAAGTCCCTGAAACTGACCAGATTCACTAAGTTTCTCCTTCCCAAGCAGTAAGAACTGCTCCAGAGTCACTTTCAAATAAGCTAAGCTGCAAAGATGACTTTGAGACAAGACTAGTAGACGTGCAACTAGTAGAAATGCCTGGCCAGAGGAGGAAATATTCTGAGAAATCCATATGTCCTTTGGGAAGAAGCAGGAAGTAGAGCTTCTCTTGGATCCACAAACAAATGAGCTTTGAATCTTGAAGAGTGAGCTATTTGATGTTGGCATGGCTTGGCATTTCTGGGTGGTAGTTAAACACTCTTGAGCTACCTGGACTTTTTAAAAATTTATTTATTTATTTATTTATTTATTTATTTATTTATTTATTGTATATGAGTACACTGTAGCTGTCTTTAGGAACACCAGAAGAGGGCAACCAAGCCCAGGTCCTCTGGAAGAACAATGAGTGTTCTTACACACTGAGCTGTGGAGAGCTGACAGAAGGCAGCTATCATCCTTGCAGCCATCTTGAGCCATATACCCTGACAAGAGACTTGATTACAATAGCCTGCAACAGATGAGCACACCCTGATAACATCTTGTTTTAGATACCCAGGATCTTCCCTTGGGTATGTGAGACTTAAGGTGTGATTTAGAGATAAGACCCAAGGGCATGACTTAAGGGCGTGACTTAGAGGTGTGGCTTAGAAGTGAGACATATAAAAGGAGAGAGACAGACATAAGAAATTATTAGTTATTAGGCACTTGGCACTTGGAGGAAGAACTTGGAGTTAGACATTAGGCACTAGAACTTGGAACTGGAAACTTGGAACTTGGAGGCACTAGGGACTCGGAACTAGGGACTAGGAACTCAAGACTTGGGACTTGGACTAGGAAGAGAGATTGAAGAGTAAACAGGATTGAATCATACTCCATCCCTCACATCCATCTTCACTCTCTCTCTTGCTGAACCTGACCAGCAGACTGGAGCAGCTTGGGGTAGTGTGAGCTCTAACAATTTAGCCCCCAAGGCTTTTGGCAGTGCGGGTTCCAACACTGACAGAGCAGTCCGTGACATTTTGGCTCCCAAGCGTAGGGTAACAATGTGGTTCACAACATTTTAGGCACCTAACGTGGGGCAGCACGGTCCGCAACACTGAGCCATCTCTCTAGCCCTCAACTTTTTGGGGGAACATATTTACTTATTTAATAATTTGTTTTTTTAAATTAAAATAATTACCTAATTTCCCCCTTTTATTTACACCCTCCAAAACCTCCAATGTTACACTGCTTACTCTCTCTTAAATTCATGGCCTCTTTTTCTTTAATTTAACTTAATTTTTGAATGTAGCCAAGGATGCCCCTGAGCTAGAGATCCTATGGTTCCAGGTATGCTCTGGTTCCAGGTGTGCACTCCCCTCCCCCAGCTTTAGGTGGTGCTGGGAAATCAGCCCCCAGCTTTGTGTATTCTAGGCAAGTGCTCTACCACCTGAGACACGTTTCCAGCCCATTCCTTACAACTTTTTCATCTTCCCAAACATAAACTTTTGTGTTTGCTAAATCCCCTGCCACTCTGACCTCCTGCTGTGATGGACTGGAGCATGGAACTGTGAACCAAACTCAAATTGGGGGAAAATAAATTTCTCCTTTTAGTTGCATTTTGTCAGGATATTTTATTTTCTCACAGCAATAGAAGTGAAACTAGAACACCAGCTGTCACCTCTGGCCTCCACAGGCACATGCACCTGCACACACACACACACACACACACACACACACACACACAATATAACAGCTCCCCTGACCCATATTCCTAGCGATAGGATTTTAGATTCATTTCTTATAAACAAAACGTTGAAGGAAGCAACCTCATCCAGTCCCTTTAGAAGGTACTTCTGAGGTACCAAATGTCTAAACTTAAAGAGGAAACTATGGCGGAGAATGTCCTGGCATCTGGGTACCAAACAGAAGCTGTCTATCATGTGAACCCCCTGTAAAACTTATCATCAGGATAGCCTTTGGATTTTATTTTTAATCATGTGCTTAATCCAACACACTTAGAAACTACTGGAACCTTTTCTGGTCAGATTAGCCCAAACAGTTAGTGATTGTTCTCTTCCTTGACAGAAAGCTGATTGAAGGATTACACTGGCTGAATAGCCGTAAGATCCAGAAACTCTCATAAAGACACACTTATTTGGGGGTTAAAAATATCCATGGTTTCTTTTGGATTAATGGCTTAAATGTGAATGTTTGGCAGTAGCTGTAGCAATGCTCCCTCCCCATTAGTTCTGTGTCCCCAGGAGAGGAAATTGTTGAATTGTTGAATCTCTATTGAGTAAGTAAAGAAAAAATTATCAATTTTAAACTTTAGAACACACAATCTATATCTCTATCTCTCTATCATCTGTCTGTATTCTTGTCTTTCTGTGTGTGTGTGTGTGTGTGTGTGTGTGTGTGTGTGTGTGTGTGTTATTTTAAGCCTAGGCGTTGCTATATAATCCTAACAAGCTTGGAGCCAGCATCATCTTCTGATTTTCTTGGACATCAGACATCTCTGTCTCTTTCTGGAAGAGAGGCAGGGGGAGGGAGGGAGGGAAAGAGAGAGAGAGAAAGAGAGAGAGAGGCATATAATGTACATCCCTCACTCAGGCAAGACACTCATACACATAAAATAAAAAGAAATACATTTTAAAAAAGAAATACTTTTAAATTTCCACACAAAAGGATATTCACTAAACTGTCATTATAACAAATCAATTGAAAATATGGTATTTGTTTCTCAGTAAAGGATTGAACAAATGAATTATAACCCATATTTGAAATATACATACGTATGGCTTTGGTGTGATGACTCATTGGGTAAACGTGCTTGCTGCCAAGCCTAATGACCTGAGTTTGATCCCATGAACCCAAGTGGAAAAAAGGAGAGAACCAACTCCCACAAGGTGCAGGATGACCTCTGACCTCCACTCACATCCTGGCATGTCCATGCCTCCTCAACAACCAAAATAAGTGTAAAAAGAAACTCTACATTTTTATTTATTTAAAAATGTAATCTTTTATTTTTATTTTGTGTCTATGGGTGGTTTTGCCTGCATGTATGTCATGGCATTGTATGTGTACAGTTCTGTGTTTGTGAGCCCAGAAGAGGGGCATCGGGTCTCCTGGGACTAGATGGTTGTGAGCCATTGAGTGTGGGCTGGGATGTAAACCAAGGTCTTCTGTAAGGGCAGCCAGTGCTCTTAACCACTGAGCCATCTATCCAGCCCCCTCTTTGTATTTAAAATGTTACTTGCTACAGTTACATACTATAATCAGAGGATGAGGCAGGGGGATTATTTAAACCCAGTAGTTAAAGGTCAGTCTGGGTAACACACTAAACACTCGACAGATAGAAAGGAAAACAGGATTAAAGTAATCAGAAATGTCTTATAAGAAACACACAGAAAGCCGGGCGGTGGTGGCGCACGCCTTTAATCCCAATCTGAAGTGTAGCATAGGACAAAAAAATAGGAGGGTAGGGCCAGATCGAAAAGAGCAGGTGTCCCAGTGCCAATGTCTTGAGACCTCTCCTCTGGGGATTGGTCCAAATGTTTAAGAGGCAGCAGCACCCCTCCTCATGCTAGAGATGGCATTTTTCTGGATGTAAAACAAAAACAAAAACAAAAACAAAACAAAACAAAACGTCCCCAGAGGACTGAGGGTGTAGGTGACTTAGCAGAGTGCTAATCCTAGCATGTATGAAGCCCTGGGCTTGCTACCCAGCTCTGCATAAACAGGGTTTGGTGGTACATATCTGTGGTTCCAATACTTGGGAGGTAGAGGCAGGAAGATCTGAAGTTCAAGGCCACACTCTACTACTTAGTGAGTTTGAGGATAGCCTGGGATTTGTGAGAGATTCTGTTTCAAAAAAGCAGGGAAAAGGGCTTGCAGAGACGACTCAGTAGTTAAGATTCTTGCTGCTCTTACAGAGAACCTGAGTTCAGTTCCCAGGGCCCATGTTAGCTGTCTCACAACTGCCACTTACTTTAGGTGCAGGTGAAGCTAAATACCACACACACACACATACCACACCCCCATACACACACACCCCACATCCCCATACACACACACACAAACCACACATACACACCACACACACACAGAAAGAAGCAAAGGACAGTTTAGGCACCATGATATCCTGCTGTACTCAGCTTTGGAGGAAGGAAGACCAGGAGTTCGGGGGTCATTCTTGGCTACATAGCAAGTTCCAGGCCAGCCCAGGTTAGAGGAGACTCTATTTGTAAAAAGGTAAACAAACAAAACAGACAGGTCTGTGGATGCAGTAGAAGTATTATATGAATATTATATGTGGTAGAGAAATATTATGTGAATGTGCTTTTGTTTTAACCCCAGGTGTGAAATGCAGGGCTGCTTCGGACCGTCCACAGCACCTGTCTATGATTTGCCTTGTGTTCTAGCCGAGGCGTGGTTTTGCCTGCTGTAGACAGTTTCTGCGATTGTGTGAGATTTGGAATTCTGGAAACTTTTCAGAGGGTATATAATAAACAGGGCTAGAGCCCCATTGGTCATTTAGGGAGACTAGTTGTGGTTTGTGAGCAGCCATGGTCAAAAAAGAAACAAAAGGAAAGAAATTTGATTCAGGGATTTTCCTAATATCCTCTCTCTCTCTCCTTTCTCCTTTTCTCTCCTACCTGGTGTTTAGAGGGGGTGAAACCAAAAAGATAAAGGGTAGGAAAAAGACAAACCCACAACGGAACAAAGACCAGCTATGGGAGAGTGCTTGCCTGGCAGGCATATGGCTCTGGGTTCCACCCCAGCACTTTATAAATATGCACATGCCTGTCATTCTAGCACTCAGGAGGTAGAAGCAGCAGGGTCAGGAGCTGCTTCTTCTTCCACATAAGGAGTTGAACACCAGCCTGGGGCCAATTTGGGCTACCAGAGACCCTCTCTCAAAACATAAAATACATAAACCAAAAACCAACCAACCCCGAACTCCTACATATACACATAAGAAAAGCAAATAAGTTCCAGTATTAAAAAAAAAAGTTCACATAGTGAGACCCTGTCTACAAAATAATAGGTTTAACAAAGTTACACTAGGAAACCAATATTCAATGTTATCTTGCCTCTAGGAGACATGCAAGAAAGGAAACTATTTAAAGGGTCCACGAGTCGAGAGAAAGCTTAAGTTCTCTTATGACTCTGTAGATGCAAGACGAGCCGGTGCTATGCAATCCAGGAGCGGTGACTAGTCTATGTGTCTGAGAACTTGCAAGGTAATCACTAAGTCTGGGAAACCAGGAGACAAAATTAATTGCTTCCTAGTGTCCCAGGAGATAAGAGGCTCTTTATGGGCACCGGAGGGCTGTGCTCTGAGCTGCAGTCTTTCTGGCACCTCAGGAAAGGGGGTGTGGCAAACTTCATACGCTGCCGGTCGGCCCATGGGGCATGCATGTCTACTCATGATAAAGTGTGTGTTTCCCTGACAGCATCCCAGGTGTTCTGTGCAGGTGTGCACTCCTGGGAGGAGGAAGAAGAGAGGAAAACTTGAACTGCATCTCTTGGTTACATTAAGGAGCCTGGGGCAACTGAATTACCCTGGGGGTCAGATTTCCCCAAAAGAAACAGTAAGATGCACACATACACACAGGTTCACACCTTAATGATGGTTCACTCTTGCTTTAAAACTATAAATCTTGCCATGTTTTATTTGCGTTGTGCTCTTTTGAGATGACCCCATAGCTTATGCTTGCCCTCAACTCCTGGTTATTCTCCTGTTGAAGCCACGTGAGTGCTGGAATTACAGCTGTGTACCACCAACCCTGGCTCTGAAGCAAATTGTTTTCAGAACTACAGCATAGACTTTAACACAGGTAAGTTGTGCAGGTTTGGTGGTCCATGCCTATAATCCCAGTACTCAGGAGGTGGAGGCAGAGCCATTGCCCAGAGTGATTGCTTCATAGCAAAACCCTGTCTACAAAACCCATTGTTAAGGGTCGTGGCTGTAGCTTGGGTGGTAGAGTGTTTTTGTATCACATAGGAGGTCCTGGATTTGGTCATCAGCATTGGATAAAATGAGGAGTTTGTGGTATTTCTTGGCTGTATTCTGAGTTCAAGACCAACCTGAGCAACATGAGATCCTCTGTCAAAACCAAACCAAACCAAACCTAGGGGCTAGAAAGGTGGTGCCACAGTTAATAGTTGTACCCAAACCTAGGGGCTAGAAAGACGGTGCCACAGTTAATAGTTGTACTACTCTTATAGAGGCCTAAGTCTGGTTCTCAGTACCCATGTCACGTGACTGACAATGGTCTGTGACTTCAGCTCCAGGGAATTCAATGTCCTCTTCTGGACTCCACAGGAACTTGTACTCACAAGAACATACCCGCACATGCACACATATGCACATAATATAAATTTTTTTTTAAAAAAATCATCAATCTTTAAAAAAGAAGACAAAAAATAAAACATAACAAAACAAATCCTCAAAACAATATGAACATAAACTGATTAATCAAACAATTGTAACAAACCAATATCAGACAATAAAATGTATACAAAGCATTTTTATGTGAAAAGTGATGAAAATGGTATCAGTTGGGAGGAGAATTGGGTGAGATCAAGGTGAATGAACTCAGGTTAAATAACACTGGATATTTGTAGTGGTAAATAGTTAAACCTCTCTAAACTCCTGGTGGGTGCGCATGCAGCTCCTCGCCCCTTGCCCAGTGTTCTGGTTCCCAGATGGAAAGACACACAGACACACAGACACACAGACACACAGACACACAACCTTTATTTTTTAATATGCCTTAAACAGCTCAATGGCTGGTCCACTCCGTAACTCCACGTGACTAACACACTCCCTCCTCTGATATTCCTGAGTTAATACTTACTAAATCTATATTTCATCTCTGTTGCCCTGGACCCTGCTGCCCATGAAACCCTTGACATGACCGAATTCCCTCTTCCTCTTTTTTCTGCTGTTTCTTGCCCAGGAATCCTAAAAGTCCTGCCTCTGTTTCCCTGCCCATTAGCTGCTGGCAACTCTATTTCCCAGTCAGAGCCAACTGGGGGCAGGGACTCTCAGAGAAGACGTGCCGGTTCCCCTGTGATTTCAGGAGCCAAATTAGCACAAGTAGCATTAGAACTAATCTAGTTAATATTTAGAACTAATCTAAAATATCAAGTACAGATATTTTCTGTAATTGTCAGTTTGCCTTTCTCTAATAACATATCCTCACTGTAATTTTCTACCTCACCCTGCCCAGCACAGCTATTAGATGGACACTAGACCCAGTAGCCACTCCAAGAGCTTGGATTCTTGGACTGATTCTTGGACAAGACAGACCAACAGCTGCTCAGCAGATCCTTAACAGGCTGTCTTACAGCTTTTGGGTTCTCCATGACACTGGTGTTTTTCCTTTCTCCCTCTCCCTCTCCTGTTCCCCCTCTTCTTCCCCTCCCCCCTCTCTCTGTGTACATGTGAGCATGCATGTTTGTTTTGCTGTGAGACAGGGTCTCTCTGTATAGGTCTGACTGCCCTGGAATTTGCTCTGTAGATCAGTCTGGTCTTGAACTCACAGAGATTCTCTTACCTCTGCCTTCCAAGTGCTGGGACTAAAGGAGTGTGCCACCACGCAGGTGCTTTTCCATTTCTGAGTTCTCCCTTAGACACAAGCAGTCCCTCACTTTTCTAAGCCAGAATGAGATCCTTGCTCCATCCAGATGACAGCAGAGATTCTAAAGAAATGCCTGAGGAGGAAGTGAACACACATGACAGTGGTAGTGGGCTTGCTCATTCTGGAATTGTGTGCCTGGCAGGCACTCTGCAGAGGAGCTTCTCGTGTTTTCAGCTCCCCGTGGGAGGAAGATGCTTCCTGTACCTTTCATGTTTTATTTCTGCTTTATTGACCAACACAATGTAAGTAGATGGCTACTACATCTGAACACAAGCTTTAAATATAATCTAAATGAGATTAACTAAAAAATAAGTACTGGGCAAGGGGACAGGTTCTCATGTGTCCCAGGCTAGCCTCAAATTCATTATATACCCAGAGATGACCTTGAAATTCTAATCCTTCTTCCCCCACCTCCCCACTTTGAGGGTTGCAGGTATGCATCAAGGCTAGTATGTTCTGTGAGGCAGGTAGGATCTGGCCTTCATGCATTTTAGACAAGCACTCTACTTGAGTGGGAGTTATACCTCCAGTCCTGATTAGTCCATTTTGCTTCTGAAATATATTTGTATACATGTGTTTGTTGTGTGTATGCATGTGTGTTGCAAGTCTATGTGAGTGTATTTGTGTGTGGTGTGTAGGTGCATGTGCATGTGTGTAAATGTGTGTGTGTGTGTGTATGTTCTATGTGTTTGTGAATGTGTGTGTCTAGTGTGTATACATGAGGTATGGGTGTATTTGAATGTATGTATATGTGTTGATGACTTAGTATGTTGTATTGTGTGTTGCGTGTGTATATGTTTGTTTATCTGTGTGTGCGCGTTGTATAGGTGTTGTATGGGAGTATTTTATGTGTGCAGGTATGTGTGAATGTGTGTAGCTGTGTGTGTTGTGTGTGTGTTGTATGTGTATATACATATATATGTATGTGTGTGTTGTGTGTATGTATGTGTGTGTTTGTATGTGGTGTGTAGGTGTGTGTGTGTTGTATTTGTATATGTGTGTGATGTGGTGTGTATGTTGTATGTATATGTGGTATATGTGTGTGAATGTATATGTGTGTGAGATATGTAGGTGTTGTATGTGGGTGTTCATGTGTGTATCTATGTGTCTGTGGGTTGTCTAGATATGTGTGAATGTGTGTGGTTCTGCATTCTGCCTCACTGCAGGGGTGTGGGAAGTCTGTCGGACAGACGAAATGCAGAATGCTAGACTGCATGTTACCCTACACCACCATCGGGTGATGGGCTTGCGGGAAGCCGATGCACCACTCTGGGGATGGGAGATCCTAGCCTAGGATGGGGGGCCTCAGCTTGAGTGAGAAACAGCACAGGCTGAGGATGAAGCTGGGGTTCCCTGGCTTCCAGAAGCTGAAAATCAAGCGAGGAGGAGTCAGGAAGGAGAGGGCCTGAGAGCCTGTGAGGATGAGCCTGGCTGGAGGAGGAGCAGCTCTGGTTTAGCTCAGGGCAACTCTGTAGAGAAAGGCTTCCTTCATGCTCCCTATGATAGTGGTTCTTGATGAGAGAGTGAATGTTTTTTATTCACTGTTCATTGTGGAAAAAGGGTGTATATAACTTCTTCAGGGTGGACCACAGATTAAATACCTTTTGAAGGAAGGAATGTCCTGGAAGAGAAGCTCATTGGCTAAACCCTCAGGACCAATCTAGATACCTCATTGCATGGAGAACTCTGTGCTCTGTGCTATGTGACCACTAGTCACATTCCTTATGTGGGGAGCTGTGGTCACGTTTTTTCCAGGCCAGGAAACTGGTCGGGAGTAGGGAAACTCCTACCATCCTCAGGTGGGTGCTAGGGTTTCCAAACCTACTCAGCCTTAGCAAGTTTCCTGGCATGGTCCACCGCCCCACATATGTGTGTATGTTGTGTTTGTTGTATATGTGTGCATATATGCGTGTGTCTGTGTGTGTTGTGTATGTGTTGTATATGTGTTGTGTGTGGGTATGAGTGTGTGTGTATGTATATATATATATATATGTGCATTTCTATGTGTGTTGTGTATGTGTTGTGTGTGGATATGAATGTGTGTGTGTTGTGTATATATGTTGTGTGTGGGGGTGTGTGGGGGTCTGGGGATGTGGGAGATATGTGTGTCTTGAGGAAGACTTTGAGCTCCTGATCCATCTGCTTCCACCTCTCAAGTCCTGAATGACAAGTGTGTGCCACCATACCTGAAGCACAGATGGCACTTTATCCCTTCTGCCCATCCTATCAACACTATGCAATCCCAGATAATCTCTCCCAGCTGCTTCAATATGCTTCTAACTTATCTCCTGGCTTTTAGCTATGTACTTAATTAAGAGAGCCACCCTCTACACAGCTGACATCGATGTCAAAGCCAACTCAAGGCCACAGCTGAATCACCTTTGGTGCTGGCTCTTCACCCCACAAGGCACCTGTCAATCAGCACAGCTGGGTAGACACCACCAGTTTCTTTCCGTTTATACTCCCAGCCCGCCCCCCTCTATGCGCAGCAGGATTTAACTGCCAGAGGCATCACTGGACTCTCCTCTGGGCCTCTGTTTTGTCCCTGCAGCAGCTGGCCCCACTACTTTCTGCCCACAATCAACTCTGTACCAATACTTCTAGACTGTCTTTCCAGCACTTCTTAAGTGTGTACTTTCTCCATTTTTCTTTGGCTCCTGCACACATCTCTGGGACATTCCATGCCAAATTGGAAAGATCTGTTCTGTGTCTTTCTCTTTCAACAGAATACCATCTGCTGAGGTCAGGGGTCATAGCTCACATCATTTCAAACCTGGAACCTAGAATGATGCCTGGCCTACAGAAGGTGCTCTATCCGCGGTAGTGGAGCTGAAAGAAAGCGAATCAAACATCAACAAAAGAAAACTCCCGAGCTGTGTCAAAGCCTCTGGCTGTTGGTCTTACAAGGCGATCACACTGTGATTGGCTCTTTTGAAGAGAAATAGAATAACATGTGACAGGCATCCACTCTCCCCCACTTTCTGCTTTCCCGTTTGTGAATACTCCCCCAGAGGGGTGAGATCCAAAGAGGAAAATGTACACAGATGTCCTGGCAACTGTAGTTATAACACTGAAAAGCTGGAAGCAGTCCAAGTGTCTAACAGGGAAGTGACTGAGCAAACAATGGGATTATTATATAGCTATTAAAAATGACAGAGGTAAGAACTGTCAGCATGGAGGGTTATGTACTGGCAGGAATGTTAAGTGGGAAAGAGAACACAGACTGGCGATTAAGGATGTGTGCACAGTAATAAAGATTATAACCCAATCTGGAAAAAAAAATGAAAGTGACTTCAGTTCGGAGTTGTCTGTGTGCTTTGGAACCTGTAGGGTTCCATCCATTTATGACAATAATAGTTGAGATCTCATCTTCCTGCTACCTTATTCCACTGAAGCTGATGTGGCACTCGAGTGTGATTCAAGCACTTAGATGGAGGCAGGAGGATCAGGATTTCAAGGTTACCTCGGCTACACAATGAGTTTAAAGTTGGCCTGAATTGCTTAAGACCTGGTCTCAAAAAACAAAAACAAAAACAAAACAAAAAAAACCCCAAAAAACCAAAAAACAAAGCAAAAGTTGACCACAGTGCCTCACATCCTTAGTCTCAGTGGAGGCAGAGGCAGGCAGATCTCTGAGGCCAGACAGGGCTACACAGTGAGTCCTCATCTCAGAAAACAACAAAACAAAAACATCACAAACAGTTTTCAGGGGCTGGGCAGGGATGACTCAGTGCTTAAGAACACGTCCTGACCTGGATGTGGCCTGCAGCATCCCCCTAAGGCATCTATAGCAGCCTCTATGTTCAGTTCCAGGGGGAGGCTACCCTCTTCTGGATTCTAAGGATACTGTGCTCATATGCACAAGTCTCTCTCGCCTCTCTCTCTCTCTCTCTCTCTCTCTCTCTCTCTCTCTCTCTCTCTCTCTCCCTCTCTCTCTCTAACTTGCTCTCTCGCTCTCTTTCCTCTCAATACATTTTTAAGTCTTCAGAATAGGTACTCTATGTTACCACCCAGCAGAATATTCCAAAGAGCTACTTAGTGTCAACTTCTCGTTACCATTGTTATGAAAATAGGGACAGACATTTCTCCTCTTCCTTTTCCTCCTCCTCCCACCCCACCAAATCTTACTATGAAACCAGAATGGTCTCAAATTTGATATTCTCCTGCCTCTGCCTCCTGAGTGCACAACCACAGATGTGTTCCAGCACTGTGATTTGTGTGTGCGTTCATGTGTATATAAATACACATTATTAGTTGGGGTTTCTATCACTGTTGATGAAGGCACCATGACCGAAAGCAACTTGAGGAGGAAAGAGTTTATATCATGTATTCTGCTGTCCAGGAATGTCAGGGCAGGAACCCAAGGCAGGAACTGATGCAGTGGCCACAGAGGACCGAGGATTACTGGTCTGGCTTTCCCTACTTACCACTTTTCTTTCTCACCCACTCCAGGCTCAGGTACCTGCACAGGAATGGCACCTACCAACAGTGTGCTGGGCCCATCTACATTAATCATTAAACAAGAAAATGTCCCCACAGGTTAGCCTATGAGCGGTGAATGGAGGCATCTTCCCAATTGAAGGTCCCTCTTCCCAGATGAACCTGTCTTGAGTCAAGTTGACAGAAAACTAAACAGCAGGATGAATTTATGTGTATAGGCAAAGCGTGTGTGTGTGTGTGTGTGTGTGTGTGTGTGTGTGAGAGAGAGAGAGAGAGAGAGAGAGAGAGAGAGAGAGAGAGAAGTGGTGATGGTGGTGGTGGTAGTGTCTCTTTGTGTAGTCCTTGCTGGCCTGGAACTTAGTATGTGGGGGTAAAAGCACAGCTTTGAGTGTTGTTCCCTGTGTGCTGGCTGCCTTTTTGCTGGAGTAGATAGTGCTTGTGATGTAGACTAGGCTGCCCGACCAGTGACACCACACTCGGCAGTTTTTAATGTAGGTCCTGAGGACTGGACTCAGGTCCCTGTGCTTCCAGGTTTCACTCTACAGTCTGGGGTTGACCTTGAACTTTGAGCAAACTGTGATGCTTCATCTTTCCTGGTGCTGGGATGAAGGCCCGTGCCACCATGTCCAGCCGTTCTGCCTCTTATCTCAAGAATACAAGTAGACGCTGTGGCCATTCTGCTTGGTTATGTTTATTCTGTAGGAGCTATAACCAGAATACTTGGACGTGGACTAAATTCTCACTGATTACATTCAAGGGCGGCAGGCTGGGCTGCAGGTGGCACTGTTCTGTTAAAGATAGGTTATCAATATAAAAGTAAGGGGCTTAATCCCATTCTACAATGATAGAGCTGTTGAGACTTTCCAAATGAGGCAGAGGCAA
The DNA here is from genome assembly GCA_030674055.1 of Rhabdomys pumilio. Taxonomy (NCBI): domain Eukaryota; kingdom Metazoa; phylum Chordata; class Mammalia; order Rodentia; family Muridae; genus Rhabdomys; species Rhabdomys pumilio. The sequence goes on along the minus strand of JANHMN010000008.1, from coordinate 76,093,435 downwards.
GAGGCAAGTTCAAGGCCAGCCTGGTCTACTTAATGAGTTCTAGGCTAGGCAGGACCCCATAGTGAGACCAAATTTCATCAAAACAAAGCAAAAAACTCCAGATGAATAAGGAGTTTTTTGTTTTGTTTTGGAAACGGGGTATCATGTAGCCCAGGCTGGATTCCAACTACAATGAATCCGAGGATGACCTTGAATGTCTAACCCTCAAGCTTTTACTTTCTGGTGCTGGAATTACAGGGGTGGGCCACCATGATGGGTTTCTGGGTGCTGGTGGTAGAATCCAGGGCCTCCTGCATGCTAGTTGACTGCACCTCCAGCTGGAGACATGAATCATTTAAGTGAAAACCAGTTTGGCCTTTGTCGACAGTGTCAGACAAAGGATCTTGTATTGGGGTCGGGGTGGGGGCCCTTTGGTGTGACTGAGTATCCCGGCTAAGCTCCAGCCACCCCTGACTACTTCAGGGATAGCTATGGTGGCGCTCCATGATCTGGTTTGGGTAAATGCAGAGAAAGAAGCTTCACTCCTTTCCCCGCGTGCACTCTCTGTAATATATAGTTGTTTTTCAGACCCTGCTGCGGAACCTGTACATAGAATCCTCTTATTTAACCATGATGTAAGCTACAGCCCATGCTTCACATGAAAACCCCGGAAGCCATCATCTCCTCGCTGCCATGGAAAGTGTATAATTAGCTCGGTGTGCAGCTTGACCCCAGTGATTTTTCTGACGCACTTGGCCCCGCAGTGTGCCCTTTCTGAGACCTCCTGTGTCTTCTCCACAGCTGGAGATGCCCTAAACTGCACGCAGCACTTCCTGTGGGCGTGGTCTTGCATCTTAGGCGCTCCTTGGTGCTGACTGCCCTCCCTTAATGGGTCACATGTTTCATTTACTCACAGACCCACAAAGCTCTTTGAAATGGACCATAAGTGGCTGTATCGATCATAATTGAATTTTCCGGTCCCTCCTATTTCTTTTTTAAAAATGATTCTCTTATGGAGTCCTATCAAAGAAACACTATAATTGGACAGCTTGAGGCATGTGGGAAAGCCTCCCCCGATGGCGTCAGTAGCTATTCTCAGGAGAGGAAAGGCAGGGTATCCCCATTGGGAGATGACAGCACTTGTTTCAAGTTGGGGAAGAGCCTGTGGTTCTCTTCCTGCGTTTGGAGGGGAAAGCGAACACACAATGTTCATTTCCTAAATGCGGGACGTGCTTTGCCAGCGTCTCTTTTTCCAGCATGTCATATCCTGGCAGAAGGCAGCAGGGGTCAGGGCAGGAAACGACAGCTTCTCAGAATGAGACAAGGCTTTCCCAGAGCCGTCATTGGCTCCTGCGAACTATAAAGCACGCTCATCCAGAAACAGTCTCCCACTTTTCTTCCTGGAGGCCAGAGTGAAGGGTAAGTGGGGAGTCTGAGGGAAGCACCTATAATGGAATTGGTGACATCAGGGTCAACTCTTGGGCCATCATGTATTTGGGGTGACTTTTTCTCATTCATTCTTGTTACCTGAAAACTTCTTACTGGTCAGATAGATCATGGAGGTCAACAAGGAACGGTAGGACCTGTGAGTCAGGAGACCAGTGTTCTACAAGGGGCACTGAGAGGTATCAGCTCGGTTGGTAGTCTGTCTCTAAAAGCTTTCATCTTAACTGAAGCCAGTGAGCTCTGGCTGTGCCTGCTGATGCAAGCTTGGAGTTCTAGAACTCAGGAGGTAGAGGCTGGACAATCAGGCGTTTGAGGCCAACTTGGAGTATGTAAGAGCCTGTCTTTAAAAACAACAAGAGCAAATGGAGAGAGATCAAAAATTTAATAACTTCTGCCCTGCTTGTTCAGGTTTGATATGCTCTTTCTGTGACTTATTTGACATCTTTAAGGAGCTCTGACTGGTGGAAAGTACGATGTATATGAAAATGGGGGCTCTCTGGTTACCAGGACAGATGGCCTTTTACAGATGAGCCTGGCATGTTCAGCTTTCCTCCTTAGTCATCTTTTATTGGCTTCAATTCAACTGCATCAAAGGAAGCCTCAGGTGAGTTGCTAGCACCTTTCCTTTTTTTTTTTTTTTTTTTTTTTTTTTTTTTTTTTGCCTTGTGACAAGTTCTTGTAGCCTTGGATGGCCTAGAACTAAATATTTAGACCGTGTTGGCCTTGAACTCTCAATGATCCTGCCTCTACCTCTCAAGTGCTAGGATTAGAGAGAGGGAGGGGAAGGGAAGGAGGGAGGGAGAAAGAGAAGAGAAAGAAAAATGAGAGACAAGTACCTTGAGTCCCTAGGACACAAGTCTCCACATAATGAAAATCTTTTGTTACATGCACGGTTTGCCACTTTTAAGGTGTTTTCTTTTTATTGGTCCTTGTTTGCCAGGGGTTGGGGAACAGAATAGGGTGTCCTGCCAGACAATGACTTCACCACTGAGCTACAGCCACAGCCATTTTGAAAACACAGCAAAGTCTCTGTTTTCAGGGCATTTCCTTAGAGCAGATTTCTAATAGTCTCCACGTTCCCGTTTAAATCTTATTTGCCAGAGGATGATGTCCATAGCTTTTGTTCCCCGGGGGGAAAAAAGCAGAAGGCAGCATAATCTCTATTTGCACGCACAGTTAACGGGTTCTGAAAACTTGTGTGACTTGTCCCAGGCTCCAGAGCCGGCCTTTGAAAACTTGACACATGACCCAGTGGTAACCTACCTCCCTGTTCCCAGTCCTGAGTGGTTTATTTATACATGTATTCATTTCGGCAACCTTGCGGATTGAATCTGGGGGTTGAATGCTAGGTAAGTGATCTACCATTAAGGCAACAACCCCAGCACAAGGTCTATTAATTATTTGAGGACTCTCTTTTGTGCTCAGGCCAGCTCTAGCCTAGGGCAGCAACGGGTGCGGAAACTCGGATTAACTGTGCATCTGTGTCCCCTACAGGGCATGGAGAAGCGGACGGCCTGGAAGCCGCAGGGTGCGGATGCGCTGCGGCGCTTCCAAGGACTGCTGCTGGACCGCCGCGGGCGGCTGCACAGCCAAGTGCTGCGCCTGCGCGAAGTGGCCCGGAGACTCGAGCGTCTACGCAGGCGCTCCCTGGCGGCCAACGTGGCGGGCAGCTCTCTGAGCGCCGCTGGCGCCCTAGCAGCCATCGTGGGGTTGTCACTCAGCCCGGTTACCCTGGGAGCCTCGCTTGTGGCGTCTGCCGTGGGCTTAGGGGTGGCCACCGCCGGAGGGGCAGTCACCATCACGTCCGACCTCTCTCTGATCTTCTGCAATTCTCGGGAGGTGCGGAGGGTGCAGGAGATCGCCGCCACCTGCCAGGACCAGATGCGCGAGCTCCTGAGCTGCCTTGAGTTCTTCTGTCAGTGGCAGGGGCGCGGGGACCGCCAGCTTCTGCAGAGCGGGAGGGATGCCTCCATGGCTCTTTATAACTCTGTCTACTTCATCGTCTTCTTCGGCTCACGTGGCTTCCTCATCCCCAGGCGTGCCGAGGGCGCCACCAAAGTCAGCCAGGCCGTGCTGAAGGCCAAGATTCAGAAACTGTCTGAGAGCCTGGAGTCCTGCACTGGTGCCCTGGATGAACTTAGTGAGCAGCTGGAGTCCCGGGTCCAGCTCTGCACCAAGGCCAGCCGTGGCCACGACCTCAGGATCTCCGCTGATCTGGATGCAGCGTTATTTTTCTAAGAGCATCTTCTACCTACATGGAATGTTCTAGATTCGTAGCACCCACAGGGAAGCGCTACTTGGGTGGAGTGCAAAGGATGACAGAAACTCTTCTTGCAGGGCACCAGTCCTTAGCTCCTTGTGTATGTGTGAAGGACTTTTCACTTGTGTAATCCCAATTGAATGTGTGACCCTTCTTGTCTTTGTAGGGGTTGTAGACCCAGACTGGGCTGCAGAGCTGACTTGCGTTGCTCTTCCCACCCCAGCCAGTTTATCCACTCACAGACCAAGCCTGACTATTGCATAGACTTTTCCAGCGTGGCTTCAAATTCACACCTCTAGGTACCCTGAGAGGGAAAGCCACCCGAAGAGTCACTTTAATCCCAACACACTCACCTCCTTCATTTCTATAAAGCAACTGGGGAAGGGAGAGATGAAGTCCCTGACAATTTTAAATGACTGACGTTATAGCATAGAGGAGAGAGCAACGACCTTTGACTTTAACCGTCTTGGACTGATCACAGGCTCTGTCCCCCACCTTCGTGTGACTTAGCCACGAAGACTTGGCATGTTCAGTGACACAGATGGTGATAAGAAGCCACCCTGTTGTGAAGCCCTGAGACAAGAATGACAAGCACAGAGGCTAGCTTACAAAATGTGGCCTGGCTCCTGACTGTTTGCTGGAAGGGTTAACTGTTGGGCTCGGTCCCAGATTTCTGAAATCAGAAACTGCAAGTATGAGGCCCACCTCTGGCTGATTCTGATGCCCCATAAACGTTTGGAAATGACGGCAGCAAATGTTCATCTCCATCCAGGTGTAGTGGGGCGTACCTGTAAAGGCTAGGACTTGGAGATGCAGGTCAGGAGGACCAGTAGTTCAGGGTCATCCTTGGCTACCTAGTAAACTCAAGACCACCCAAAATTGGATTATGAGACCCTAGTCTCAAAAAGCAAAAGCAGTTAACTCCTGACTCCCTTCAGGTGTTCAAAGCCACTCCAGGGCCTTGAGGCCTTCAGAGTCTCTCACAGGAAGTCCAGGAAAGACTGGCCCAGAAGCCAAAGAAAGACTATGCTGTGTGCTTGTAAAGTCAGTTTGTAACGCTGTCCCTATGAACTAGGAGACAGAACACTACAGTCCCTTTAGAGGGCAGTGTTGCCCATTCTTTGTAGAGACTGGTACAGAAGTAATGTGAACTTACCAGCAAAAGCGAACCTTTATTATCTGAAAACTCCGACAACATATCTTTATTTATTTAAAATTATTTAATTACTGCCTATTATTTACATTGGATTTTATTTAGTCATCACATTTAGAAAATAATAAGAATAGTAAGTATCTGAATAGGAAGGGAGTCTTGTAAGGCTTTTTCCAAGAGGTCAAGTTTGGATTTCTAGAGTCTTTTTCCCTCAGAGAGGACTCTTTAGTGTTTGACGTGATCCTTGTAAGTGAGATGGAGGAGTCTTGAAGAGAGGGACTAAGCTGACTTTTAAACTAGTACATGGAGTCTTGAATTGTGGAATATATGAATGATTAAGCCTTGTGTCCTGAAGGTACTTTGCCAGAAAACACTTGACTTGAAAAAGAAAACCTATTTAATTTAGGGGTGAAGGAATAGAGACACATGAAGGAAGCATTTAGACCTTGGAGAACCTGATGTCCTATGAAATTCTGTTTTTATAAAATTGTGTTATCTGTCGCATTTTGACTTTGGGACTGTAAGAAACCTATTATCTATGTTGAAGAGAGTACTTCTAATTTATTCCATGTCTTCCTAAATTATTCTTTAAAAAAGGTTGGAAAGACTATGGGACCATACCCAAGAAACCGTGACTGTATATTTAATTTATTTAATGTTATACATTTGTGCAGCCCCTATGCTTCCCAATGATGGCTGTGTGTCTGAAGAAATGTAATTTTGGCGTGAGGGGGAGGGGCTGCTGCTGTTTCTGTATTTGTTTTTGTTTTCTATAAACTGTAATTGGGATATATCCTGATGTAATTGACATTGATATGATTTTTTTTTTTTGACGCTGTGTCTTTCTCTAGGTAACCCTGGCTGTCCTGGAACTCACTCTGTAGATTAGTCTGCCCTCAAATTCACAGAGATCTACCTGCCTGGCCGCCTGAGTGCTGGGATTAGAGTGTGCACCATGCCCATGTCATGTGTCTAGACGGCCTTGTGGGGGCGCTGGAGTACACCAAGTGCTCTCCGTATGTCATCTGGCTAAAGCCATTCCCTGATGTCATCATGTATTGATGCTTCATCTTGGGTTATATTCCTCCAGTACTGAGCTGTTCTATATAAACCAAAACTGGAATGTTTAGAGTATAGCAAATTACTAAACCTCTGAGGGTTTTTTCAGTGGTCTGCTTTGTGCACACGTGAGAGAGTGTCTACTTTCAATCCATAGTTGGATGTAGTAGTAACTCAGCCTACAACCGAGGCATGGTGGCAGAAGGCTTTAGAGTTTAGGTTCCAGGGCACCTGAGCTTCATAATGAGACCTCATCTCAAAAACAAAACGAAACAACAAAAACCAAAACCACATTTGAGTAATTCACTGTTTGTCTGTATTATGAGAGATGATTTGGTCATTCTTTCTTATGTTTCTTATGCATGTGGTGGAGATTGGAGGATTTGCCAGGGGTTAGCAAATTTCAGCACAATTGATCCTAGAGACAAATGGTTTATTTTTTTCATGGGACAGTGAAGTGGGTTTTTCCTTTCGACCTTCATTCTATAGCAAGCAGGTCGAAAGGGTTTGTGGCAAAAAATGAAAAGAGAGAGAAATAAATGGTAGGGTTTGGAAAATATGTGTTTGTTCTAAATGCCGGGGTGTTCTTGTGTTCCTTTCTTGGTTTTACAATCACCTGGATTGTTTTGTTTCATAGCAGTGGGAATACATTTGGTTTGCATTTGAAAACTCCGATAAAGTGACATTCTGTTCCTTTAAGAAATAATCCTTGGGGCTGGAGAGATGGCTCAGCTATGGAGAGCACTTGTTGCTCTTACAGAGGACCAGGATCTACTCTCAGCACTCACATGGCAGTTCACAACTATCTGTAACTCCAGTTCCAGGGAATAGCGGTACTCTTCTGACCTCCATGGGCACCAGCCATGCATGTGGTATGCATACACATATGTGGGCAAAACATTCATATATATATATAAAAAATCATAAAAAAGACCTACCTTCCCCCAAGAAAGAGAGAAAGAAAGAAGAAAGAAATTAAGAAAGAAAAAACCCTTAGTGAAATTTGACTCTAACTCCTTCTGTGTATTTGCCCTAGACACCAGCCATGCCCAATATGATGAATTTCAAAGGTAAAAGTATTTGCTGGGTGGGGTGGGGGAGGAGTGCTGTAGAGAACATTCTAGATTGGGAATGTCCAACAGTCAACTTTCTGTATCTCTCCTTCAGCAGCCGGGTATGCATAATAGGGAAAATTAGACAAAGAGGTTGTACAGGGGCTGAAGTGATGGCTCAATGGCTAAGAGTCTGCTGTTCTTTTGGGGAAGCCCAGTTGGGTTCCAGCATTGATTTCAGTTGGCTCATAACTGTGTGGAGTTCCAGCTTCAGGGAATTTAATGCCCTCTTCTGGCCTCTGGGCGCACCTGCATATCCTCATACAGACAAACACACAGATTAAAAATAAGTCATAGAAAAGAGGCTATACAGAGATGAACGTAGCCGAATATGGCAGCATCCGAATTCACTTCTTCCACTATAGCAAATCAGCCCTTCCCGTTCTGTTGGAGTGAGTGGCTCAAGCCTAAAAGGTTTTTTTTTTTTTATTTTCTCATAATTACTAGTCCCATGTTTGTCTTTGAATGCATTTAAACTATGTGAGTCAATTGTTTAGTCAAATGATATACAGGAATTCCGTGTGATCTAGAAAACAGGCTTCTAGTCATCTTAAAAATTTGAAAGCCAGTTGGTACTGGTGATCCCAGCACTCAAAAGGCTGAGGCAGGAAGAATTTTATGTTCTACATGAGCCTAGGCTACATAGTAAGACCTTACCTTTGAGAAGGAGGAGGAGGAAGAAGAGAAGGAAGAGAAAGAGGAGGAGCAGCAGCAGCAACAACAAAATACCAACTTAAAAAAACTTTCAAAAACAAACAAACAAACAAACAAACAAACAAAACCATACGTAACCCTGGTATGGTGATGCTTGCCTGTAATCCTAGCATTCAGGGGGTAGAGGCAGGAAGATTAGGAAGTTAAGGTCAGCTTTGCCTATGGAGGCCAGCTTGAGTTATAAGAGACTCTCTCTCAAAACACAAAAGCATTCAAAATGGTCATCTGATGCCAAGTTTGGTCTCTATTCCTGTTATTCCAGCCCTAGGGAGCTCCAGATAGGAGGATGAAGAATTCAAGGCTAGCCTGGTCTACAGAGACCTATCTGGAAATAAAACAAAGCAAAAACCTATGTGGTGGTTGCCATAGGCAGGTGGGACTTGTATTCTGGAGGGGTCTTGCTCTAACTGTCCATCTATGCACCGGCACCTTGGAAAGTTCCGAAGTCAGTGTCAGCCTGACTCTGCCTCAGCAGGCCTGAAGCTGGAGTCCTATCTTTGTTGAAACATACAGAATTCCTGTCGTAACAAGCATCCTTCTCATTAACATCAATGGACCTTTTGTTGGTAGGAAGGTAAAAAGCTGCCTTTGTGCCTGACAAAACTGTAAGGCCTGTAAGAAGGAACATAAACCCTGCTGCACTCTGGAGCTGGACAAGGAGAGTCCTAAGGTCCAGGGATGTTCTTTTTGCAACCAAAGTTGTCAGAAGGGAAATTGTGCAGATGAGTGGGTCCCATGTGGGGACCAGGAATGTATGTCTGGGATCCTCAGCAGTCCCTGCCTTGCTGGCATTGACACTGGGCTGTAGAGAGAGTGGCGTCGTTGTGGTCTTACTGTTTAATGAAGTTTCGTATTGCTGTTGTGACCCCCACCTCACTGCTCCACCCACTCAAAGTGGCATACAAGAAGGCCTGATGTCCGCTTGGTCCCAGAACTGTAGCTCAGGGGCCACTGCCAATGTCTCTGGGTCCCCACCCACAGTTAGTTCCCATGGCCAAGTTTATGAAGAGAGTTGAAACTGAGAAGAGGCTATTTCTGAAGGTGGAGCAGGAGGGAGTCATGCCTCAAGTCTTTCTCACAGGCAAAAGCCGCTCTTCTAGGTCAACAGACACCACTGCCCTCACCCTAGGATTTAAATTGAATTCTCACAATATAATTAAAAACTACTATTATTGTTGCTCTTGTTATTTTAGCTAGGCTTGGTGGTGCATGTGTAGAATCCCAGCACTTGGGAGGCTAGGGAAGGAGACTCAGGAGCTCAAGGCCGGCTTCAGCTACATAGTAAATTTGAGGTCAGTTTGGGGTAAGACCCTGTCTCAAAAAACAAACAAACAAAACCAATACTTTTTTTTTTTCAGTGCTTATGAGATTAGACTCTAGAAAAATTAAAGCCTTTCAGGTAAATAATTTAATAATCATAGCTAACAATTATTAAGAGCTTACAACTACTGTTCTAGGTACAGTTTGATTTTATTTACAATAATTTTTCCAAGTGGACCCTGTAGTTACCTTGCTATTGTTAGATACAGTGAGGAACTAGAGAGGGCACAAAAGAGTAACCCAGGATTTGAGCTCTGGAATTGTTTGATTCTAGAGTTAATACTCAGCTATTCTTCTTTAAAAATATTACTTATTTATTTCATGTATGTGAGTACATTGTTGCTACCTTCAGACAGAGGGCATCAGATACCATTACAGATGGTTGTGAGCCATCATGTGGTTGCTGGGAGTTGAACTCAGGACCTCTGGAAGAGCAGTCACTGCTCTTAATCACTGAGCCATCTCTCCAGTCTTTTGTTTGTTTGTTTGTTTGTTTGTTTTTGTTTTTTTGTTTTTTTCGAGACAGGGTTTCTCTGTATAGCCCTGGCTGTCCTGGAACTCACTCTGTAGACCAGGCTGGCCTCGAACTCAGAAATCCGCCTTCCTCTGTCTCCCAAGTGCTGGGATTAAAGGCGTGCGCCACCACCGCCCAGCTGGAAGACTATTTCTCAACTGAGAAAAGTCCCCACTAAAATGACCTGTGGGTAAAAGCCTGTGTGTGGCACACTTTCTTGTTTGATGGTAGGTGGGGCATATCCAGTTCACTGTGGTGGGTGGGGCCACCCTGGTGTCCTGGATGGTATAAGAAAGCATCTGAGCAAGCCTTGATTGAGGAGGAGCCAGCAAGTAGCCCCCCTTCCATGCTTCTGCCCCGATTTCTTAGCTCCAGGTTCCCTCCTGAGTCCCTGCCCCGACTTTTCTGGACCATGGACTGTGAAGTGGAAGCTGAACAAACCCTTTCCTCCAGAAGTTGCTTTTGGTTGTGGCGTTCTATCACAGCTTCCGAAACTAAACCCACCTCTGAAAATGAAACTGCTTGAGGTCATCCCATCAAAACGGCCACTGAGCCTGGTTGTCGGTTTTTGTTTCTTCTAGCCAGGGTGTGCACTCACTTTCAGTCCAATTGTGTGTCCTCTCTGCTGGAAGCAGCCAGGTGAGTAAATGGGTGTGAGGATGAATAAGACTCAGGGTTCCACTAAACAATGCCAAGTCATAACGCATTGTATGGGTGATTTGCTGCTGACATTACACTCTGAGATGCAATAAAGCATTATCTATGGTTTAAATTCTACCCCGACTTCCCTATAGCATTTGACATTGTGAACCACCTCTGCTCATTCCTGTCACCTTCACACAAACCAGAGTCACTCGGGAAGAGGAAACCTCAACTGGGGTGCTGCCCTCCATCAGACTGGCCCATGGCACATTTTCTTGACTGATGAATGATGTGGTAGGCCAGCCCACTATAGGTGGTGCCTCACATGTGCTGGTGGTACTCTCCATGGTGCCCTGCCTTCCCTCAGTTGGGAACTGTGACCCGGGAGTTATAAGATGAAATAAAGCCTTTCCTCCCAGAGGTGCTTTTGTCCATGGTGTTTTACATTACCTATGTTAAAATTCTTTACTTTAAAAATAAACAAATAATTCATCATTGTGTCTGGTATACATGTGTACACACTTGTGTGTGGTTGTGTGTGCGCAAAGGTCAGAGGTTGGTATCTGTTGTCTTCTTCGATTGGCCTCTACCTTCTTTTTGAGACACTAATCTTGGAGTTCACCTTTTGGCCAGCGCGGGACCTAGCCCTTAGAGTCCACTGTCATCCCCTGTCAGTGATGGAGTGATAGATACGTCCTAGGATTCTGAACCCATGCTCCCACGCTAGTGTGTGGCAAACTCTTTAACTGCTGAGCTGTCTCCCCAGTTCCTCCCTCCCTCCCTCCCTTCCTCCTTCCCTCCCTCCCTCCCTCTTTCTCTTCCTTTCTTCCTCTTTCCCCCTCACTTCTCATCTCTCCTTCCCTCCTTCCCTTCTTTTCTTCCTTTCTGTTTTCCATGCTGGTGACCAGACACAGAGCCCTGCACATGTTGGTCTTAAAAACCTTTTTCCTCTCTTGAATTCTTTAGCTGCTATAGATGTTTCTGGTTCTTAACTTCCTTGGTAGCTTTTCTCTATCCTCCATTCTTGAGCTTCAAGTATCCCCTCATTTTAGACTCTTAAGCACTACCCACTTACCTCCACTGCCTCCACACAGAGCCTTACCACACATGTCCACTCTGTATCTCACTACCCGACTCCTGAACTGTGTAGGACTTAGCTGTAAAACATCTTTCTCTTGGGTCACCTTGAATTTGATGGGCATTAAATGAGATGAAGAACTATGAAAACTGACCAAGAAGGTTGCAGGTAGAATGTATGGAGGAGAAAGAGAGGTCTGACTGTGTTCCTGGGACTCGTGCCTGTCCCTGCAGAGCCACACTGTGAATCCAGCCTGATGTCATCTCTGACTCTGACCCACAGGTCTAAAAGCCTAGTGTCTGTGACTCTTCCCATGGCCACTTTTACTGAAGGTGTTTATGCTTACCAGGAGGTCCTTAGGGACTGAAACCCAATCACAGATATCATTAAGTCCCTATGGTGGTCGCTCCGGTTTCTGTCACATCTGTTAAATGAACATATGAATAGCATCACACATCTTCATAGAGGCTCTGACATCGCTTCCCACCATGTACAGTGCTCCACCTTCTTCTCTGTAAAATGGGCCCAATTTTTGCCACTCTCCTGTTTCTATTAAAGGTAGCATATGCTGTACCCCTATAATCCTAGCTCTTGGGAGGTGGATGTGGGAGAACTAAGGGTTCAGGGTTGCTCTCAGCTACACAGTGAATAGGAGGCCAAGCTGAACCACACAAGGGAAAAAGACAACGAGAATCTCAGTTGCCTTGCTTGTAGCTTCACCATCTGTATAGCTCCCAAATATTTCTCAGCTACACCTTTCCCAAAGTATATCCTCCTAACTTAATGTGACCCACTTTTTTTCTGCCCCTTTTAAATGCTCTGTTCTTTAAGAAAATATTTATTTTTATTTTATATGTTTTGCCTAAAAGTATGCATGTTGAGTCAGGAGACTTGTGAATTCCAGACCAGCCTGGGAAACTTAGGAAGAGTCTGTCAAGGGGAAAAAATTAAATAAATCTGTAAATAAATAAATAAAACTTGATTCTGGGTTTGAGTGCAGATTCAGAAGCACACCAAGTTTCTATAGGGTTTGGCTCCACTTCCTCAGTGCGCCAGGGCGGGCGAGCCTTCGAAGGAAGAGAGAGCTAAGGTAACTTCAGGTAATGGTGTGACACAGGACTGTTAAAGGGCTGAGTCAGAAAGAACAGGCTCAGGGTGGAGGTGCAAATTAGTAGATGATTAGGAAGGAGAGAAATGCAGGAAGCAAAGCCATTAAAACAAAAATGGTAGGTGATATTCACCCTTAGTGGTGGATATCCTCCATGAATCGGGATTAAAGCCAGGGCCTCATGCAGAGTCAGTTCTCTCCTACCCTGTGGGCCTCAGGGATTGAATTTAGGTCTTCAGCCTTGGTGGCAAGTACCTTTACCCACTGAGCTATACCCAGCAGCAGCAGCAGCCAAGCCCAGAGATTTTGAATGAGCTGTAGAAAAGAATCAGAGACCATCATACATCACTGGAGAAACTCAATCAATATCTTCGAGGGAGGGTGAGGGATTAGCTGATTTTTTTCCTTCAAGGCTGTGTTGTCATAATGGGGGTGGATTAGCTCATCACTTGGAAACAATTCAAAAGATGCTAAAGTTATCATGGAGTTGGAGGACTTCACTCAGCAGCTCCGGCTCATGCTGGTCTTTCTGTTCACGGGTTGCAGTCATCTTGATGTCAGCTCATTATCCTGGGAAGGTTCCTGCTTTAAAACGTGGTGACACTGCTGTGCGTGTCATCATGACAAAATGTATGTGTACGTCAGCATAGCAACAGTGTCTGGTTGCCAAGGGATTTCATAAACCTCTCCATGTTTAGTAAGCTGTGGTTCTAACCGTGCATGCCTTTAAAAAGAGAACACTTGTGCTGTACATAAGGACTCTGACAGAATCAGGAAATGAGTCAAAGTTGCTTTTCCTTTTTATTACATAGCTCACAGTGTGAACTTGACCTCGAAACCCTGGCTTCTGTGGATCCTGACGTAAGGATTATAACATCCATATTTCTTGCTTGGTGTTGACTAGGTTAGACCCATTCCTTCCCCGTGTTTTAGTTACTACAGTATGCAGTCTGAGACCCCAGATATTTTGGGGTCCTAGAGACAAGTATCTTTCATTCTCCTGACCTGAAGATGGAGCGGGCAGAGGGAATCTGGTGACCAAGTAGCAGGCTTGATAGGGAAGTTGGCTTTGCTGTCATGTCCCCACCCCTGTATAGTGGTAATTGTTAATCCGCTCTAAACTTCCCGGCAGGTGTGTACAGGCTTCTCACTATTGCCCCAATGTTCTGGATTCCTGAAAGAAAGACACATATACACAGCCTTATATTTTAAATACCTTAAACAGCTCAGTGGCTAGGCCACTCCCTAACTCCTCGTGGCTAACACAAACTTCCCTCCAATATTTCTGAGTTAATACTTACTAAATCTGTACTTTATCTTTGCTGTCCTGTACCCTGCTCCGCGGCCTTCCTGGGACCGCTTTCCTCTGCATATACATGTTGGCTGTCTCACCCTCCTGCACCTTTCTGGCGTGGTCTCCTACGCCCACATCATGGCTGAATTCCTTCTTCCTCCCTCCTCAGTCCCTCAGTCCTTCCTGGGAATCCTATAAGTCGTGCTCTGTCTCTAGGTCCAGCCATTGGCCGCTGATAACTTTATCGACCAACAGGGAACAGGCTTCCTTTAGTCCTACGTGCGGAACACTGCAAACACGTTTCTGGGCAACATAATTAGTATAATATCTATGCCCAATATCTCTGAGCCACATTGTAGGGTGGCTCTCCCGACAGGACTGGCTGTTCAATCACCGCTTACCAGGACTGACCCCTCCAGGCTCAGAAATTCCTGTGATCCATACACTCCGGAAATAAATAAGCTCTGGGTGCTTAGCCCTAAGCGCTCACACAGGATACGGCCCTCACTCTGTTCTCATGCTCTCATTGGGCAAGTATCACCCAATGCGAGTTTGGTGCTCTTCTAGGGTTTGTTCTGTAGTGCTGGCAGGACATCAGACTGTACAGAGGTCCAGAAGTAGTTACTGATGCCGACGGAGGAGAAGCAGAGGTCTTAGTTGCAGAGTCTAAGACTTGCTGCAGGAAAGGCGAGAACAGGCCTGAGAAGTATGTGTGGGTGGCTGCAGTTTTAATGTGTGTCGGAGGAGAAGGCCTTGTTTTGGCTCAAAATTAATTGTCTGCTGAAGGGACTCCTTTACAGTGTAGACTACACAAATAACAAAATTAGTTGGCTTAAGCCATTAAAAAGAAGTTTAAGGCCACATTACTGATATTTACGTTTCCTTTCTCCATACCAGGGATGGCCCAGCGAAGGAGCAGTACCGTCACAGGACGAGAGCACAGGCTCTCCCAGAGGCCATGGCTTTCTGTACTAATCACTTTCTCACTGATCAAATGTCTGGCAATAAGCAACTTAGAAGAAATGGCTTATTTTGATTCATAACTCAGGGAACACAGTTCGTCATGGTAGGGAAGGTGTCACATTGCATCTGTAGTAAAAACAAAACAGGGAGAATTATATAATGATTCTCATATAGATTTGTCCTTTACATTTTATTTATTTATTTATTTATTTATTTAGGTTTTCCGAGACAGGGTTTCTCACTCTGTAGGGTGAGGGAACTCACTCTGTAGACCAGGCTGGCCTCCAACTCAGAAATCCGCCTGCCTCTGCCTCCCAAGTGCTGGGATTAAAGGCGTGTGCCACCACTGCCCGGCTAAAATTTATTTTTTTGTGTGTATGATGTGTACATGCGTGCGTGCGTGTGTGTGTGTGTGTGTGTGTGTGTGTGTGTGTGTGTGTTTACGCGCTCGCGTGCGCAGCCGACTGGACAGTGTAAGTGTTGTTCCCTGAGATTTCTCCAGTGCAAATGTAAATCCAGGAGGGTGGCTACCTCTGCTCCAGCAAGAAGCAGCACAGAGCTGAGCCAAAGACAGAGTTTATCTAGGGTTTCTTGGGTGCGGGGCACTTTCCAGGGTAGGTATTGGTGGGATTTCAAGTCCTGAGCTTGGGGTGAATCCAGGGGTTCGTGGGATTTCAAACTCAGGGATTGGTGTGTTAAAAGTCCTGAGTTTGGGCTTTTTACTCTGTAGGGCAGAGCTTGGCTGCCTGTGTCTTGAAGAGCTGGGTCCCACCCTTGTGTTCAGTGAGCGCAGCCTGCCTGTTGGAGGTCCTCAGCGACGTGTCGGGGGTGTGTGCGCCCACTCGTGCACCTTGAGGGGCTTAGATGCATGTTCCTGTGTGAGACTGCCCACAAACAATGGTACATGTGTGAAGGTTAAAAGAAGACAACTTTGGGTGACTTCTTTACCTTCCACCGTGTTTATGCGGTGGAGTCTCACTTGTTGCATGTGGCTTTAATGCATACTTCAGTCTATCTGGCCCCTGAGTTTCTGGGGCGGTCTCCCATCCTCTGCTGTTGGAGGGCTGGAATTACACCTGCCACATCTTGCATGGGTTCAACTTATCCACGCTTGCACAACAGGCATTTTTCCTATTTGTGCGATCATCCTGGCCCTTTGAGTGTGCATGCGTAGGGTGTGTGTATATGTATACAAGTGTACTCACCCGTGTCAGTGAGTATAGAGGTCAGAGGTCAGAACTGAGTTGTTCTTTCACTCAACACTTAAAAAAAAAAAAAGATTTATTTATTATGTATACAGCATCCTGCCTGCATGTATGCCTGCAGGCCAGTAGAAGGCACCAGAGCTCATTTTAGATGGTTATGATTCACCATGTGGTTGCTGGGAATTGAATTCAAGACCTCTTGAAGAGTAGCCAGTGCTCTTAATTTCTGAACCATCTCTCCAGCCTCGACACTTTATTTTCTTAAGACAGTGTCTCACTGAACCTGAAGCTTCCTGTATCTTCCTTTATGGCTATCAATATTATTTTTTAAAGCTTTATTTTCGTTTTATTTATTCAATTTATTTTATTACATTTTAATTTTATTTATTTATTTATTTATTTATTTATTTATTTATTTATTTATTTTATGTGTGCAGGTATTTTGCTTAAACATATGAACGTGTACCATATGAGTGCCTAGTGCCTGTGGAGATATCATATGACCTGGCACTGGGATTGTGGCTGATGTGAGCTAACACACATATGCTGGGAAATGAACCCAGGTATTCTACAGGAGCAAGTGCTTTTAATGGCTGAGCTATTTCTCAAGCTCCCTAGTTTTGTTTTTTTAATTGTGTGTGAGTGTGAGTGCGGGTGTCCTTGGAAGTCAGAGGCATTGGCTCCCCTGGAGCTGGAGTCACAGAGGATTGTAAGTAAGCTCTGTGATATGGGTGTTAGGAATTGAACTTGGGAACTCTGCAAGTGAAACATGAGTTAGTTCCTAACTGCTGTGCCATCTCTCCAGCCCTCTCTTCGTTTTTAGGACAGGTCTGAACTGGAGCTTGACATCTCAGGGAGGCCGGCTGGTCAATGAGCCCCCAAGATCTCTCTATGGATGCCCTGAACTCCAGCACTGGGCTGCGGCCCCAGGCATCAATGCGGCTTTTATAAGGATGCTGGGGATACAGTGTCAGGTTCTCAGGCTTGTGCAGCAAAATTTCACCCAGTGAGCCATCTCCTCAGACCCATCCTTTCCCTTCTTGTTCTGTTCAGTATCCGAGCCCAAGGGATGACATCTCTAAGGTTTAGAGTAAGGTGTCAAGTGGAGTAGAGACCGAGACAACTCCACCCTCTCAGCAGCCTCAGGCGTTCCCTTAGCAATTTAGGGACCTCGACTCAGGCCAAACCAGGATGTATTGCTTCAATGCTAAAGAGAATTTCAGGTCTAGCCAGTTTGAAGCAGATTTGGAGATTTCATTGAAGACATTTTAGCAGAGGCTTAAGTGTGATGGTTAAGGAGAGAGGTGCTCAGAAAGAAAGACAAACTGTGTGTACGGGCTTCTCAAGGGAATCATAAGGAGCCATCTTAACACTAACTAAATGGGGGCTGGAGAGATGGCTCAGTGGTTAAGAGCACTGACTGCTGAGTTCAATTCCCAGTTGGCTCACAACTATCTGCAATGGGGTCTGATGCCCTCTTCTGGTGTGTCTGAAGAGAGCAATAGTGAGTGAATGAATGAATGAATGAATAAATAAATAAATAAATAAATAAATCTTTAAAAAAATTACTCACTAAACAGGCTACATCCTAAAAGATTGCTAAGAATTCTCCCCACCTGCTTTGCTTTGTTCTCTCCTTGTTAACGGGGGGGGGGGGGGGGGATTTTAGAGTGAGCCTGGAGGTGTCCTGGGTAGAATTACAACCTGATAAGGTAAAACCTGGAGCCACTAGGGTAGCCCAAGGAGTAGAGTACTTGTCCTTTCCCTGCAAATAGGCTTCCTGGTGAGATTCCTAGAACCTGGAAGGTTCCTAACCAGAAAGAGAGAGAGAGGTCTGAAGTAGTTATTCACTGCACTGGAATCTTCACTTCTCTGTGGACCAGAGGCTTCAACCAGACTCCTGGGTGGAACTCCTCTCCTTTCTCACCTCCACCCTTTTCCTTTCTAACTGGCTGCAGTTGAAGCTCAGCTTCTCCAGTACAGGCTTGTCTGTAACCATGGTGATTCTGAATCCAGTGATGTTGACAAGGAAGATTCATCCTCACACCTTCTGGACTAAGGAAGATTCATCCTCACACCTTCTGGACTTGACCTCCCTGGTTCACCGCCTCTCCTCCAGGACTTTATAGCTATGCTAATCATTCCCCTCCTTTCAACCAGCCCAAGCCAGAATTCCATGAACCACCGACCATTTCTAGCCTCAACCCCGCCCCCTGTTAAATCAATCATGACAATTTCTCTGACATTCCCCCTTTAAATCTATAATACTACCATTATTTGCTTGAAATGCTTGCCAGTAGGTCTTCCTGCTTCCTCATCCTCTCCCCAGTCCAGTCTCCATTTCGACCAAGTCGTCTCTTCAGACACATCTTCAATGGCTTTCCACTGTCTTCAGAATGAAGTTCCAAATCTCCAAACCCTTAACCTGGTCTACCAGACGTAGGTATTCGGCTCCTACTTGGGATAGTTAGTGTTATTAGGCAACTCGACAGAACTTAGAACCATCTGGAATACGGGCCTCTGAACATGCCCCTGATTATCTGATTATAATGACTGATGTGAGAAGATCCATCTTAATGGTGAGGGGGACCATTCACCCTGACTGCATAAAGGGAGAGAAAGTATGCTGAGTGTGTGTGGATATGATCTGACTGGCTGCTTCAAGCTCCTGATTCTTTTACTCCCCTGCCACTGTGGACTGTACTAATGAACTGTGAGCTGCAATAAACCCTTTTGCCTTCAAGTTGCTTTTGTCAGGGTCACACACACACACACACACACACACACACACACACACACACACGGAGGGAGGGAGAGAGAGAGAGAGAGAGAGAGAGAGAGAGAGAGAGAGAGAGAGAGAAAGACAGAGAGAGAGAGAGAGAGGGGAGTGTGTCCGTGCTAACATGGAAGGCTTTCTCTGTTGTAAAGGATTTCTTACACTCTACATATTTGGCTGGGTTTGTTTAAAAGACCAGAAGGACTCAGCTGGCAAAACATAGAGGACATGTTTGTGCTGTCCACGGAAAGGCTAGGTTAGCTCACATTTTAGCATCCGATGTTTCTCGTAAGTATCATTCATTTCATTTGTCACGACTGATAGAGTGCTTTGGTGGCATTCCTGTGATATTACAGGTGACTTTGCTCAGAACAGAAAGAATGTCTGTAGAGACAGCCAGTCTCCTGATGTAGTCTGTCTGGCCTTGGGCAAACAATCTCAGGAAGGAGAGACTGCCAGAGAGAAATGTGGGCTAAGGCTGCAATAATTTCATTTCCAAGCCCCTTACCCCACCCTATAAAAGGGCACAGCCAACTGCCCTCCTGTCCCTGTGTCCCTACAGATCCCACAGTTTCCCATGGAAAGAGATTACCCCTAGCTATGTGTACTAATAAACAGAGTCCTGTCTGTTGAAGGTCAGAGTTCTGTCTCTTTACCCTGCCTCAGAAATCTAACAATTGCTTACTGCTATTGTCTTTGTTATTAATTTATTTTTGTATATTTGATACAGTCTAACTATGTAGCCCAGGCTAACCCCAAACTCACAGTCATGTGCTGCTATACTTGGATTTTTACAGCTTTCTGCTACACTAGATGATGAAGATTTATTAATTAATTTATTAAAAAGTTTTTTTTTTACATGGGGGGGGTGTGGTGACAAAAGCAGTCAGATCTTTTCAAGTTCCAGGCCAGTCTGGTCTTCATAGTGAGTTCCAGGACAGTCCAGGTTCTGTAGAGAGAGTCTATCTCAAAAAGATCAAAAAATGAAAACAAATATTTTAAACTTTGTTTTATGTATATGGGTGTTTTGTTTGCATATATGTCTGTGCCCATGGACATGCCTGGTGCTCAAGGACGTCAGAAGAGGGCATCAGATCCCTTGGGCCTGGAATTATAGACAGTTGTAAGCTACTATGGGAGTGCTGGGATTTGAACTTGGGTCTTCTAAAAAAGCCATAAATGCTTGTAACTGCTGAGCCATTTCTCCAGCTCCAAGGATTTTTAAAAATTGTTTTTTAAAGCATGGGTTTCATGTTTACTGCTGGATACCTAATGTTTGGCGCCCAAGGGTAACAGCTGAGAATATTTATTAAGGAAGAAAGAAAGAAAAGAGGGAGGAAGAATGACCAATATGATGGTAAGATGGTACATGCTTGTGAGATTCCAGGACTTGGGAGGTTGAGGCAGGAGAATTGTCATGATTTTTAGGCTAGTCTCAGCTATATCACAAGACATTGTGTCTGTCGGCAATAACAACAACATCAACAGCAACAGTAAGCTTTTTTTTTTTTTTAAAAAAATAAATCTTTGTTCTGTAGACACAAATTCGATAATTATTAACAGCAGTTTCCCAAATCCCTGTGGATTGTTCTCTTCTCTCTGCCCTTCCTGTTACATCAGCCATGTCCTTTCTTCATTAGGGTATACAAATTCACAATGGGGCTCAACCTATAAATCTAAAGGTATTTTCTATCTGATGGCAAATTGTGTGGGTTCCCCCAGTGAGGACAGTAGGAGCACTTACTGCTAGTTCATACCACATGTGCTGTGCATGTTGTCCTTACACACAATGCCAGTGAACTGCTGTCTGAAACAACTCAGAAAAGATTTGAGATTCACTAATTTAAAAAAACAGAACAAGACAAAATATGGGCTAGAGAGATGGCTCAGTGGTTAAGAGCACATACTGCTTGTCTTAGGGTTTCCATGACTCTGAAGAGACACCATGACCAAGGCAACTGTTATAAGGACAACATTTCATTGGCACTGGCTTATAGATTCAGAGGTTCAGTCCATTATCATCAAGGCAGGAGCATGACAGCATCCAGGCAGGCATGGTGCAGGAGGAGCTGAGAGTTCTACATCTTTATCTGAAGGCTGCTAGGAGAAGACTGTTAATTGGGCAGCTAGGAGGAGGGTCTCGTTGCCCACCCCCACAGTGACACACTTCCTCCAACAAGGCCACACCTCCTAATAGTGCCACTCCCTGGGCCAAGCATATTCAAACCACACTCCTTTTCCAGAGGATCTGAGTTCAGTCCTTAATACCCATAGCATGGGGCTCACAGCTGCCTGTACTCCATCTCCAGGGGCATTCGACATATTCGGCCTCTTCAAGCACCTGAACAGACAAACACATAATTAAAATCAGTAAAATCATTCTGGGCAGTAGTGATTCACACCTTTAATCCCAGCACTCAGGAGGCAGAGGCAGGGGGATCTTTGAGTTTGAGGTTAGCCTGATCTACAGAGTGAATTACAGGACAGAGAAACTCTATCTTGAAATAATATAAAAACAAAAAACAAAAAACAAAAAACAAAAAACAAAAAACAAACAAACAAAACCCCAGACGAAAAGCCAAAACAAATCAAAAAACAAACCAGCAAACTATTCACATTCAAAGTCTTCTGCTTAAATATGGGAAACAAGCTTCTATTTTCCTAATGTCATTCCTCAGCATGTAAGTTTCACGTTAGTGTATCTTTACATTATATGGTGTTAGAAGGTTTAATTTTTAAAGTCACAGAGTAACTGACTTACATTTCATAACAAACTATTTAATGTATTTTGGCGCCGAGCAGTGGTGGTGCACGCCTTTAATCCCAGCACTTGGGAGGCAGAGGCAGGTGGATTTCTGAGTTCGAGGCCAGCCTGGTCTACAGAGTGAGTTCCAGGACAGCCAGGACTACACAGAGAAACCCTGTCTTGAAAAACCAAAAAAAACAACCAAACAAAAAAACCCCAAAACAAACAAACCAAAAAGAATAATGTATTTTGGCTCTGGATTGGAAAAGAATTTCCAACAATTTCTGAAATGGCCCCATGCAGACTCCTGACAGTTTGTGCTACTTATTTCTGTGAAGTGGTATTTTTTGGCACTATAATTATGAAGTCAAAACCCTGAAAATCTTAATTCTTCGTGTCCTGTATTATTAAATAGTTAAGATTTATTTTTTTCGTGTAAAAATAAACAGGTATGTCTTGGGGGAGAATAATGGTGGGGGAAGAAGTGAGTGGGGAACAAGAGAGGAAGGAGGGAAGGAGGGAGGGAGGGAGGGAGGGAGGGAGGGAGGGAGGGAGGAAGAGGCAGGTGAAGAATGAGCTCAAGGACTTCAGCAGATTGTGTGCATTCTTGGCCAGAACACGTGTCCCTAGGTTGTGAGCCCTTTGTGTTTGGTCCATGAGTCACCAATACACTACGATGCCACAGCAGCCCAGCATGCCTCACTAACCTGCTTCTCCAGCACACTAGTGCTAAGCACAGCACCTGCAGTCCAGATGCAGCACCCTGAGCACTCCCAGCTATGCTTTCTCTTTGTGACAGGGTCTTACTGTGTACAGGCCAGGCTGGTTTCAAACTTGTGGCCCTCCTGCCTCAGCCTCTGCGTCGTTCTGCTTTTTCTGACTTTAGCTACCTAGGATCAGCTGTGGCCCCATCATAATAAGTGGACCATTCTAGAAATGAGCCATCTACAGCAGATGTGCCACTGTGATTAGCATGAGGAAGTCGCACTCTCCTGCTTAGTATTGCTGCTTGAGTCCTGAATCACACTCCTCTCCTCCCCCCACACCCCCCTTTTTTTTGGTGTTCCACACAGTATGTCTAAGAAAAGCCACAATGTCTTTCTTTTAACTGTTATCTTACATCACCATAGGATGCAGAGAGAGAGAGAGAGAGAGAGAGAGAGAGAGATCAGTACATCCATCTAACTTTTTAAAAAGAAAGTTTTTATGTATTTATTTATCTATTTTTTTTTTAATCTTTAGTTTTCTGAGACAGTTTTTCTGTGTAGTCCTGGCTGTCTTGGAACTTGCTCTGTAGACCAGGCTGGTCTTGAACTCAGATATCTGCCTGCTGGTGCCTCCTGAGTACTGGGATTAAAGGTGCACACCACCACTGCCTGGCTCATCTATCTTTTATTACACTATATTGTAATAGTTGCTGTCTTCTATTATTAGGTATTGCCTATATCTTACCAGACTTAGTTTGTAAATTAAATTTTAACATGAGGGAAAACAGCATTCCTAGGGTTTGGTACCATCCATGGTTTCTAGCATTCACTGTGGGGTGGGGAATCTTGGAACATACCCTCTGTAGATGAGGGGGGAATACTTTTCCAGACCTACTAAAAAAGCTTTAAATGGCTTTTAGGAACAGTAGGAAAAATGAACTTTTAAGGTAATCAATGAAATAATTCTAATGTAGAATGCTATACTTGTTTTTTACAATTATAAAACAGAAATTTTATTTTGAAAAGAATATTTTGGTTCTTTAAGGCAAGGTCTCACCATGTAGCTATGGTTGGCTTGAACTCATGGTAATCCTTCTATCTCGGCCTGTTGAGAGCTGAGATTACAGGGATGTGCTGCTGTACCCAAATTTAAATACTATATATTAAATAGTATATGTTATATATTTCATATATTTATTCTATATCCTATATTCTATATTAATTATTACACACTACATACTACACACTACACATTACACACTACACACTACACACTACACACTACACATTACACATTACACATTACACATTACACATTACATATTACATATTACATATTATATATGTGACAGAGGGAGCACATCAACACATGTCCGAAGCCATGAAAAAATTTCAGAACAAGATAACAATCAGCCACTCCGACTCTTTTGCACCTAACATATCATTTCAGGCTTGCTTTTGCCCTATATCAGTTTTAGAATTTTATTTAGATTTCCTTTCTAACCGTCCTTATTGTTCTGAAAATACAGGATATGACGGGGCTCAGTTACTAGAATGGGTCCCTGTTGTTTCCGTGACCAGAATATAAATATCCAAGCTGCTCTGGGCCTATGGGAACGTTTAATCTCTCAACACTGTCAGTGGGCTGACATGGGCTTTGATCTTTTGACACATCTGTGGTCACCCCAGTTGTTCAACAAAAACACTGTCCCAGGGTAAGCTAGTTGAAGGCTTAAAGCTTGCTTGCAGGTCACAGGCTAGGGAATAGAGGCATGGAGATGCTGTTGTCACTGCGTGCCATATGGCCCTGGGTGCCTCGAGGAAGTCATAAAAATAGCCTGTGTCTGAATTATCCAAGAATAGACAAAAAGAATCCTTGCTTGACTAAAATGGAGAAGTTCCCCAACCCTCTGAGACAGGGTTATGCTATGTATCCAGGGCAGTTCTGAAACTCTCTCTATAGACCAGGTTGGCCTTGAACTCAGAGATCTATCTGCCTCTCTCTCTGCCTCTCTGCCTCTCTGCCTCTCTGCCTCTCTGCCTCTCTG
>JANHMN010000008.1:75995065-76069301 GCA_030674055.1 Rhabdomys pumilio | reverse complement strand
CTCTGCCTCTCTGCCTCTCTGCCTCTCTGCCTCTCTGCCTCTCTGCCCAGTTTTTTTCTTTTGAGACAGAGTCTCTCTATATAGGCTTGCCTTGAACTCACAATCTTTCTGCCTCTTCGTCTCAAGAGCTGGGAATACAGGTATGGCTCATCTTGACTCATGGAATTTTATCAACAGCAAGCAAATGGTGTAAATCAGTTCCCTTAAAGCAGAAGTCAGTGTTAGCCAGGGGTCAGGGGCCAGGGGAGGGAGGGTGACGGAGGGTGAGGGTAGGAAAGCCTGTTTTATGCATGTGAGATGCCACAAGCCCCAGCATCTCACACTACACACAGATGTTAAGGCAGCACTCAGTTCTCAGACATCTCATGTGTGCTTGTTTCCTTTTCTGTGACTTGAAATTTGGGGACCTTAGATGATGCATCTAAGTTTATAGCTTAGTAAAATTCTGAGTGTAGCTGTGCAGATGGAAGATGGTCTTCAGAAAACTTACTGGTGTCGTACCGTGTGACGGCCTTTGATCCTAGTGCTAGGGAGGCAGAGACAGGTGGGTGTCTGTGAATTATCTGCAAGTTCAAGGATAGTAAGTTTTAGGACAGCTACAGCTACCTATCTATCAGAGGGACACACACACACACACACACACACACACACACACACACAGAGAGAGAGAGAGAGAGAGAGAGAGAGAGAGAGAGAGAGAGAGACAGAGACAGAGACAGAGACAGAGACAGACAGAGAGACAGAGAATAAAAGAAAAAGTAAGGTCATGTGTCTAGACCTCAAGAAGGTTGCATTCCGGGCTTGGTTCTTGTGACATTGCTTCATGATCTTAAACCCAGCTCTTTTTCCTGTGGGATTTAAGTTCTACACTGGTCAAGTAAGAAGAATGGTTTCCTTGGGGGGGGGGGTCTGTGTAACAGCAGACAAGAGGTGGAAAGGACCTCACTATAGTGGTGGTCGGACTTTTTCAGGAGTAGTCAACTCCCTCTTCCAAAGAGCATGTTCCAGTTACAGGGACACTAGTTCCCTAGTGGCCTAGTTCCCAGGCAAGGCGGTGCATGCATGTCCTCCCTGCTTTTGGAAGGTGGAGGCAGCAGGATCATGAGCTTAAGGTCAGCCTCTGATTCACAAGGTATTTGAGGCTACATGAGATGCTGAAGAAAATAAAATGAAATAAAATAAAATAAAATAAAATAAAATAAAATAAAATAAATAGAAGGTAGTCACAGGAAGGGCAAAATAGAGAGGCAGACGCCTTTGGCTTTCTGTCAGCCAACCACGTGCTATGACTGGTTTGGTGGGATCTATGTTGGGCTGGCCTGTTTTATACAGAAGGGGTTTTCCTCTTTTAACTTCGAGTAAAATGTAAGAAAAACAAACAAACTAAATCAAAGGACACAGTCTATTCTTCAGGAACATGTAGGGAAAAAAAAATCACATTCTAAAGCAGTGGTTCTCAACCCGTATGTCTTTGGGTTGAACGGCCTTCTCACAGGGGTCACATATCAGTTATCCTGCGTATCAGATATTTACAATTTGTAACAGTAGCAAAATTACAGTTATGAAGCAGCAATGAAATAGTTTTATGGTTTGGGGTCACCACAACATGAGGAACTGTATTAAAGGGTCACAGCATCAGGAAGGTTGAGATAAAAAAACACTGATAAAAAAACAGCCAGAGAAATCCCTTTGGTCTGCCATGGTCCCCAATTCTCAATGCTTTGCTGAGTTTTACTTCACTGAGGCACATACTTTTTTTTGCAGCATTCATTTTGTCTCTAGAGCCAGGGAAACAAAGACCATCTCTTGTCTCTTGTCTCTGAGGCAGTCTCCTTTCTTTTCATGGTGGGTGAGAGCAATGGATTTTGGTTTGTTTCTTTGTTTTTTGAGACAGGGATTCTCTGTGTAGCTCTGGCTTTCCTGGAACTCACTCTGTAGAGCAGGATAGCCTTGAACTCAGAGTTTGCCTGCCTCTGCCTCCCAAGCTCCGTGATTAAAGGAGTGTGCCAGCACTCCAGCTGGGGCTAAGAGCAACATGTTAATTACATGAATCATGTCAATTTTTTGCCCTCAGTTTTTCTTATGTTTAAGATAACTCCCCGCCGGGCAGTGGTGGTGCATGCCTTTAATCCCAGCACTTGGGAGGCAGAGGCAGGCGGATTTCTGAGTTTGAGGCCAGCCTGGTCTACAGAGTGAGTTCCAGGACAGTCAGAGCTAGACAGAGAAACCTTGTCTCAAAAAAAAAAAAAAAACCCATAAATCAAAACCAAATAACAAACAAACAAGATAACTCTCCAAACCCCATGCCATTTACCACAGCTCTGAAAGGTCTAGCCTGAGTTACCTTTCCAAGTCTCATTACTTGTTTTGTTGTTATGACACCCACTAGACTCCTAATTCGGGATCTATGAGGCAGATATCAGGCTGTTGGGTTGAGTGCCTCTCAGTTCTCAAGTCAAAGCATAAGCAAGGTCCCTTCCCTTAGCTTTTTCTAGCTACACACACACACACACACACACACACACACACACACACACACAATGTATAATTTGAAACAGGGTTTTACTAAGTATCCCTGGCTATTCTGGAACATGCTATATAGACTGGGCAGGCCTCCACCTTCACAGAAATCCACCTGCCTCTGTCTCCTGAGTGATGGGATTAAAGGCATGGGCCACTCCTCCCAACCTTAATTACATATTTTAAATCTATGCTTTTCCCACACAGCCTCAGGATTTGCAGCCCTAAATACTCTTATGGGTATGTTCAACATGTTCGGTGTACATTTTAACAACTCACTCTGCCAGAGAAAGGGATACCAGCTCGTCTCTAATGCCTCAATTTCAGAACGAGTGCTGCTTTGAATACCCCACACATTGAGAACGCCAGTGCCTCCCCACTGGGGTACACTTGCAGGTACAGGAGATGCAACATACATTGTACCTCAGCTTGAATGGTGACTGCTCAGATACCTCACTGGTCTCAGGAAATTTGTATTCACAGATCTGCCAGTCTTGAATAGTTGTCCCTTGAACTCAGAATGGCCTTTCTGTTATCAGTAAGGTCCCAGCTCGAATATCACTGTCTCAGAGACTCCTTCCCAATCTTGTAGCAATTCTGACACCTCTTTCTCCCAAAGCTTTGCTCTCCTATTTTTTATGTAAGCTTATTACATCATAGCACTTTTCATAATTCAAAGTGGCCCATTATTACCTCTGTATAGTTTGACTTCTCTCTGCAATGGAAGTTGACACTGTCCTGCCCCATCACTAGACTCCTAGCACAGCCCAAGCATATGCTAAGCTGTCAGTTGCCAAATATGTGAAGTAATGAATAAATAGTATTGTGATATCCGTGTGTTTACATTTCCGATAGTTAGAAAGTGGTAAGCCAGACAAGGCTCTGGGCAGCTTAAGTTGCAGAATGAAATCCTGCCTCAAGAAAACAATTAAAAAAAAATAGGGCAGATATCCAAAGGGCAGCAAAAAGGAATGAACAGGTAGGTCGCTTCTCTTGGTTCAGCTTCTTAGGCACACAGGCATCGAGCCATTACTGTACCTCAAAGTCCCGCCTGTGTGGGGCGCTGCAACGCCAGATCAGCCAGCAGGAGGCGTTCGGAACCTACACACTAGGAAAGTAATTTCCTACATTTCCCAGCACGCCTTGCGTCTCTGCCTCACTTCCGGAGTCCACGAGCAAGATGGCGACAGACGAGGAACCCGATTCTCCCTCGGAAGCCCTTCAGACAGCTCCAGAAGAGGAGGAAACGAAAACATTTAAAGACCTGGTGAGAATGGGTGATGCCGGTATTTATTTTGTGATGTTGGCGTTAGGCTCACCCAGAGTTTGGGCACTTTATATACCAGCCTGTAGTGTATAAAAACACCTTGGGGCCTAGCTCATGCTTTCTTCAGGCTGTTAGAAACTCGGGGTCTCTTCACGCTCCCTCGGGTGCATTTGCCTTGTAGCATGCTGCAGAGTCCTGAGAGCCCCCATTTGCTTTTCTCTCCAGTTACTGTAGAGACTTATGTTATCTAGGGTCACGCATGATGAACTCGTTACAAGAGGCAAGTTGTTATGGTCTGTGCTTCACTTTATACACGTGTGAACTTGGTCGAATAATAGCTAGCCACCTGTCAGAACCGATTTGACGGGTTAAATGAGAAAATACATGTAAAGCAGTTGACACAGTCCCTGTTGAGTAGAAATTGTCTCAAGGAGCTGTCCCATTGCGTTCATATAAAGTAGATTCCGAGATGTACAATTATGTAAACTGTAAAGGGCTACATATCACCAGTAGGATGGCTCTGATAAAGGTATTTAAAATGGAGGGAAGTGAGGATGTATTCTTTGCTAAAGTATGGTTTTCTGAATTCAAAGGGTGTGACAGATGTATTGTGTGAAGCGTGTGACCAGTTGGGATGGGCAAAGCCCACCAAGATCCAGATTGAAGCCATTCCTTTGGCCTTGCAAGGTAGGTTGGAATTAAATATGCAGGTTAGTATAGAGTCAGTGTGACATTATACTCAGTTTTGTATCGCTTTTAAGAGCTATTTCTGTCACATTTCAAGTGAAGTAAAGTTATAATCTCTTCCTGGGCATGATTATTCCTGTTCTTAACAGCGAGGAGGCAGAGGCAGGAGGGTAGCTGCAAGACTTTGCCTCAAATAAATAAATAAATAAAGCAAGCCAGGGTTGATGGTGGTACAAGCCTGTAACATTTGGGAGGTAACACTGATGCTAATGAATGGAGGGGTGACACTCTTAACCCCCGAGAACACTCTGCTGTCTGAATTTGCATGGCAGATCTTGAGTAAGTTATTAAGCTCTAAGAGATGAGAATTAAGAATCCACCATACAGCTGGGAGTGGTGGCGCATGCCTTTAATCCCAGCACTCTATAGGCAGAGGCAGGCAGATTTCTGAGAGTTTGGGACTAGCCCGGTCTACTAGATTTCTGAGAGTTTGGGACTAGCCCGGTCTACTAAACAAGTTCTAGGACAGCCAGAACATTTATACAGAAAAACACGGTCTTGAAAAATAAAAACAAACAAACAAACACCCAAAAGACAGAAAAAGAATCCATCATGCTTAGTCCATAGCTCCGAACACCCTTGATCACACCTTTCTTTTTTTTTTTTTTTTTTTTTGTTTGGTTTTTCAAGACAGGGTTTCTCTGTGTAGCCCTGGCTGTCCTGGAGCTCACTCTGTAGACCAGGCTGGCCTTGAACTCAGAAATCCACCTGCCTCTGCCTCCCAAGCGCTGGGATTAAAGGCGTGCGCCACCACTTAGTTGTCATCCTTTAATTTCAACACAGTATTTTAGTAGCTTTTCTCTTTAGTTACTGTTTCTTCCCTTTACAGTAGCGATTCTATCACTCTTCGCCTTCCTTATTCTAAAACAACTTGGACCTACTGAGTTAGAATTTTCAGGTGTAAAACCAAGTGATGGTGGTACATGCCTTTAAATCCCAGCACTCAGGATTTCTAAATCTGAGGCTAGCCTGGTCTACAGAGCCACTTCCAGAACAGCCAGGACTACACAGAGAAGCTCTGTCTCAAACAACAAAGCAAACACACTGAAGATGGACTTTCAGATGTGGGACACACCCCTCATAGATTGTAACTGACGTGTATGCCCCTCGGGAGTACGAGCCAGGTGAAGTTCATGGCTCCTATGTCTGCATTGCCAGGGTGCATGCTTTTGTGTGAAGGAGAAGATGCTCCTGGGTCACGGCTACTTATAGCAGTCAGGGACATTTCATGTTCTTCAGGAAGATGAGCTAAGACCTGCAGGCATAAGTATATCCCGTTAGCTTGTAACCATCTCTCTCTGAACCTGAAGATCTCTGCATCCAGAATCATTAACTTCCCTCCCAGAACTGATTTTTCTATAGTTCCTGTCTCTAGTTTTGGCTTTTCAGTTTCCCATACTAAAGTTTGTCTATCTCCCACCACATTTCTTTCAACCAGTTTTGGTTTGCTTTTACGTTTGAGATGGTCCTTGCTGGGCTGGCCAGGCTGGCCTCAAACTCCTAGGCCCAGGTGCTCCTCTTTGGCCAAGCCTCCCATGTAGGTGGAACCACACCGTCTGTGCTCATCACCTGCACTGTTCAGCTCCTTGCCTCATCCAGGTTTATCTTCCAGAAGAATAACATCGCTTGTGAAATTCCCTATTTATCAAAATGCGCTGGGGGTTTATGAACTCCTTCCTAGCCTCATTCCTTTCCCATATAACACCTTCGAATTCAGCTTAGGTGGGGCTTTGTATCTCCCCTTCGTACGCTGTTTCTTAGAGTCCCAGCCCTCTGTCCTCATGCAGGAATAGCTGTCCTGCCCTTCTTTGCTTCCACGTAGAACTTGTAGGTCTCTGTTAGCCTGGCGTCCCCCTTTCTGTACTTGTTATATTTTCTAGGGGGTCTGCATTAAGGGCTTTACCGAATTAAACATTTATGTTGGTAAGATCGCTTGGTGGTTAAAGGATCTTACTTCTGAAAGTTGTGACCTGAGTTTGATTTCTGGGACCCACATGGTAGAAGTAGACAACTAACTGATTTCTACGAGTTGTCCTCTGACTTGCCATGGTTACACATGGAAACACACACATATACACAGAGAAAAAAACACATACATAAAAAAAAAAAAAATTAAAGCCGGGCAGTGGTGGCACACACCTTTAATCCCAGCACTTGGGAGGCAGAGGCAGGCGAATTTCTGAGTTCGAGGCCAGCCTGGTCTACATAGTGAGTTCCAAGACAGCCAGGGCTATACAGAGAAACCCTGTCTTGAAAAAACCAAAATTAAAAATCAACTTTAAATTAAACTTTTTGTTTTGTTTTGAGACAGGGTTTCCCTGTGTAGCCCTAGCTGTCCTAGAATTCACTCTGTAGACCAGGCTGTCCTTGAACTTAGAGATCTGCCTGCCTCTGCCTTTTGAGTGCTGGAATTACAGGCACAGGCCACCACTGCTGGGCTTAAACATATATTTGTATTTGTCCTGTTGCTGAATTTTAGCTTATTTAAGGTAGAGGCTATACCCTTTTTGTTTATTCACTCTCTAATTCACTAGGGAGACCCTATGCCCAGCATCGTGTCAGTACAGAAAACTTTGAAGGAGCTCAGAGTGCATTTCTTTGTTTAAGAGTTTTGCTTTTTTTCCTTCCAGGTCGTGATATTATTGGTTTGGCAGAAACGGGATCTGGGAAAACAGGTGCGTTTGCCCTGCCCATTCTGAATGCTCTGCTGGAGACTCCTCAGCGGCTGTTTGCCCTGGTCCTCACCCCTACTCGAGAGTTGGCCTTTCAGATCTCTGAACAGTTCGAGGCCCTGGGCTCATCTATTGGAGTGCAGTGTGGTGAGTGTCTAAGAAGGGCAGAGCCCTGAGTGCCCTCACAAGTGGGGAGGGGAAGCGGGAGGCACTGTTAGCATAGTATTGACCTCAGGAGCTGGGGTTGTGGTTTAGCCTTGGGGGTGGGTGGACAAATGTAAGAAGAAATCTAGCATTGGCTTTGAAGGTGTTTACTGAGAAGGTTCTGTGTTTGCTTTGTTTCTGTAGCTGTCATCGTTGGTGGAATTGATTCAATGTCTCAGTCACTAGCGCTGGCCAAAAAACCACATATAGTAATAGGTGAGTCACTGACACAGGTAAATACCACCATGACCAGATAGGTTGGAGACAGTCTACCATGTTGAGTGGCACCTGGGGAGTGGACCTGTGACTCTGCTTAACTCTTCTTTGTCTTCATTGTTTTCTTAACCTTTCTTGGTAGCTACTCCTGGCCGACTGATTGACCACTTGGAAAATACCAAAGGCTTCAACTTAAGAGCTCTTAAGTACTTGGTCATGGATGAAGCAGACCGGATACTGAACATGGATTTTGAGACAGAGGTGAGTTCTTTTTGTTTGTTGTTCTTTTTTTGATTGTTTGTTTTGTTTTTTGAGATACAGTGTCTCTGTAACAGCCCTGCCTGTCCTGGATCTTACTCTGTAGACCAGGCCAGCCTTGAACCCACAGAAATCCACCTGTCTCTGCCTCCTTAGTGCTGAGATTAAAGGCATGTGCCACTCTGCCCAGCCTAGAGGTAAGTTTTTAACAGCAGTGCTCCCAGAGCTTCTCTGGTCCTCTCTTTGACAGTGACTTTGGTTCCTTGAGCGCCTGTCTCTGTAGAGCCCTGTGTTGGCCTCAGTGAGAGCAGCAGCTTGCCCACTGTTTTTCTGCAGTCTTGGTGCATCTCACCCTTAGAATGTGGTCCAGGCTGACCTGAGAGGTGAGCCGTTAACCCTGCAGCTTCTGTTTCGTTTGCCAAGCTCTGTACACCTGCAGCGTTTTCTCCGTCTTTCCTGAGCTACTTGACATTGTCTATTCAGTTGACTAATGTTTATTTTTTTGGTCTTTTACTTAACTTAGCTTTAAATTGTTCTTTTCTTTGAATGGTATTTAAAACGCATAACGTCTGGTCTAGTATCAAAGTATAAATATTCAGTAAAATTTGAATTGCATTTTAAAACCTTAAACCTCCAGGGTTTGGTTTCTCAGTCCTGTCTAAGTTGCCTGGTGTCCCCATTACTGTGCAGAGAATCTATAGACATCTAGTCTAAATGTCACTGATCTATAGGCATCCAGTTTGAATGTCACTGGTGTTCTTTCCTGTGTGCTCCAGGTTGACAAGATCCTCAAAGTGATTCCCCGAGATCGGAAAACATTTCTCTTTTCTGCTACTATGACCAAGAAGGTGAGATTTGCTTGACTTCTGCTTTCCTCTTTCTAAGAGATAACACAGACCAGAGCAGGTGAACGTCAGTTGCTGGTCTGTGTGGTAAAACCCTACCCGAATAAAACCAAAAGTGAAAATAAAGGAATTGATGTACGAGTATCCCAGCTATTTGGGAGGCTAAGGCAGGACCTTAGCCTTAAGGCCTGTGTGGGCCACAAAGTAAGTTGTGAGACTTTGCCTCAAAGTAGAAAGTAAAACTAGAGTTGGAAATGTAGCTAATATGAAAATCTGTGGTTGAATTTGGGGGAGGTCTCTCTCTCTCTCTCTCTCTCTCTCTCTCACACACACACACACACACACATCTATGTATTAGAACGATAGTGAAAACACATGAAAGTAAGAACAGTGAGCATTGGGACTGATGTGCTATTGTGTTTTCTCCCTTCAGGTACAAAAACTTCAGCGTGCAGCTCTCAAGAACCCCGTGAAATGTGCTGTTTCCTCCAAGTACCAGACTGTTGAGAAACTGCAGCAATATTACCTTTTTATTCCCTCTAAATTCAAGGTAAAGTGTTGACTTTGTCATCGCTGCCATTCCTGTTCTCACCAAAGCATCTGAGAATGTGCCAACTCTGGACCAGCTGAGGGCCAAGTGTCCAGCTTATGTTTATCACAGATAAAGTGAACATGCCAGGAATTCGTGGCATTAAAGCAGAGTAGAACTCCTGATAAGATGGTCGAGTTTCTCCCCAGACCACCCCTGTGGTTGATTTCCCTTCATCTGCTTGTTTCATGGCTACTTTGGAAAGACCTTGCTTGGTTGCCAAATGCAGATCCTGTGTGTGCCCTTGGGATGTATTGGGGTGCTTGTTCACAGAGCGCATAGTAGCTAGCCAGGTGTGGCAGTGCATGCCTGTATCCCCAGTCCTGGGAATCTGAAGCAAGAAGGTCACCGTAGGTTCAATGCCAGCCTGGGCCTTACAGTAAGTTTGAGACCAGTCTGGATTACCTAGTGAGACCTGCCACACTGTACAGATGAGGGATTGACCTAGGTGTACTTCCTGTACTCAGGAAGTACAGGCATGGAGAAACTGGGATGGGGTGGGCCGTGCCCTCTGATAGTTCTGATAGTTGCACCAGCGATGGCTGAGAAAGTCAGCATGCTTGTTTTATTGTATACACGAGTAGATTTAGTTATTCTCTAGATTGGGCCTCTGTCGGGGGCAGTCTTCGCTCTACACATCCTGAAGGAGGAACCTGTGGTTGATATTTTCTCCACACTGTCAACACCAGCACACTGATGGGTACCTGAGTCTGACCACAGAGGGCATGCTATTCCCATGACTCTGAGGTACTGGGGACCTTCATGGCCATTTCATGTCAGTAGCACACTTGTCAACAACAGCTCAAGACCTTAATCTGCTTCTTATACAGTCACTCAGGAATCTCTCCAGTCCCCACAGAGGCCTTGTCCACAAACCTGGGAGCAGCAGGGAGGAAGTATCAGGCTCAGAGCTGGTTTTTGCATAACAGAGACACTCCTGTGGACGTGCTCTCTCCCAAGCTGCTAGGTCTCCAACCCTTCTTCCAGGTCAGTTATGCACCTTGTCTTGTGATTTAGGATACCTACCTGGTTTATATTCTCAATGAATTGGCCGGCAACTCCTTTATGATATTCTGTAGCACCTGTAACAACACTCAGAGAACAGCTTTGCTACTCCGAAATCTCGGGTTCACCGCCATCCCCCTCCACGGACAGATGAGTCAGGTGAGAGGTCTTTACCCAGCGTCATAGATGAGTGCAGCAGAGGCGGCACAGGGCCCATTGCACCTCCTGGCCTTCTGTGCTTTTTGTGCATTGCTTTCAAAGCTTGCTTTCTCAGTTTCAGGCAGCGAGTAGCTAAGATTGCAGTAAGTCAGAGATGGCCTGGTGAGGTGGCTCAGTTGGTAAAGTACTTCCATGCAAACATGAGGACCTGAGTTGGAGCCCTGGAAACATCCAAGGCTGGGTGTGGTGACACATGCTATGGTGACAGCCAGCTTAGCCTAACCAGTGAGCTGCAGGTCAGTGAGCTGGAACTGTGGATAGTTGTGAGCTATGGGTGATGGGAACCAAATCTCGGGGAAGAGGAGATGTTCTTAATCACTGAGACATCTCTCCATCCTCAGGAAAGAGGTCTCAAAAGATTGTCACAGCACCAAGAGCGTCCTGTGGCCTCTACATGCATGTTCATGTGCATACCGTGTATACCAAGTAACGTGAATATGCATAGACACAAAAGAACATTTCATAGGCGGTTGTCTGGGTTGAAAGCTTTTGAGTCAGTGTATTAGCAGTGTTGATTCTCTGCTCTTAAGTATTTTTTTGTTGTCTCCATACTTGTTTTGACCATGAAGCCACAGCCTGGACTTAGAAGGGAAAAAGTATAAAAAATAAAAGTAAATTTCTGTTGTGTTTATTTTGTCTGTCTTCCATGTCCTGTATGCAAGGATTCTCATTTCTTTTCCTCTTCACAGAGCAAGCGTCTTGGATCCCTTAATAAGTTTAAGGCTAAGGCGAGGTCCATTCTTCTAGCGACCGATGTCGCCAGCAGAGGCCTGGACATACCCCATGTGGATGTAGTCGTCAATTTTGACATTCCGACTCATTCTAAGGTGAGTTCTGCTGTTGCCTGGACTTCCTAGTTCTGAAATTTATTTGGTAAATAATGTGCTTTTGCTGTTTGTTTTTCCTCAGTTGTAATGCAGTGTTTATCCTCTGTCAGTTTAGTATCAGAAACTGAGAAAGTGCTGGGGGTAAGGCTCATCTGATAGAACACTTACCTGCGTGCACACGACTGTATGCTGGGTCTGAGCTGTAGCACCCAGTAAACTGGGTGTGCTGCCACAGGTCTGTAATCCTAGCACTCCAGAGGTAGAAGTAGGAAGATCAGGACTTCCAGGTCATCCTCAGAGACATAGGAAGTGTAAGGCTAGCCTGGGCTACATGAGACCTGGTCTCATAAGCAGCAACTGAGAAAGCTCTTGACTGATTTATTCTCACCGTTTGCACATTCCTGTTCACAGCATTAGTAGATGTGAATGTGAAGATATCCAGAGAGTATTACTGGACACAGGCCAAGGGGGCAGATACAGCAGATGCTCATTTCTTTACGAATACAGCTTCTGCTGCTTAGTGTCTCAGCATGTCTGTCTTGGCGCTGTTAGCATTTGGACTGGTGGAGTCTTTGTCTGGGGAGTTCTTTGTGTATAATATGCTTAGCCTTCCTGGAGTCTACTAGACAGTGTCTCACATTCTTCTAGTTGTGACAACCAAAAATGTTCCAGGCATTACCAAGTGTCCCCCGGGAGAGGCAGGCTCGCCCCTGTGGACCTTTGCATCACTTGGCTCTTCATTGAGTTCTCACAGATAAAGTTGCGATCTCTTTTAATATTCACAACAACGCTAAGATTGTGCATTCATTTCTAGCCCTGATCTGTAAATAGGAACTAAAAGTCAGAGACATGATGGTGTGCAGATAATTGTGTAGGACCCCTAGATCCAGTGTCTGTCTATCTGCCTTTCTTTGTTTCTTTCTTTATAGATTTATTTATTTATGTATTTTATGTGTATGAGTGCTCTGTCTATGCTCACCTGAAGAGGGAATCAGATCCTATTACAGTTGGTTGTGAGTGACCATGTGGTTACTCGGGATTGAACTCAGGACCTCTGAAAGAGCAGTCAGGTACTCTTAACCACTGAGCCATCTCTCCAGCTGACTCAGTGTTGCCATAACCCTGTAAATAAGTATTAGGGGTTTGTCTTTGTATAAGAGGAAGCAGGTATTAGATGAATTTTGTGCTACAACAATGTTTTTTAAAAAAGAAGAAGCCAGGCATCGTGATATCGAACACCTTTAGTCCCAGCATTTAGGAGGCAGAGACAAGTGGATTTCTGTGAGTTCAAGGCCAGCCTGGTCTACAAAGCAAGTTCCAGGACATCCAGGACTGTTATACAGAGAAACCCTGTCATAAACAAACAAACAAACAAGTAGATTTCTCAGCAAATTTCCCAGACCATATTCTTCATGTTCCAAAGGCATGTGTTTTCTTTGAGAGGTTTGCAGCAGGACTTTGCACACATCCCTTCTTGATTCTGATGTGAATTTATTTACCTTTTATGTTCCAGGATTATATCCATCGAGTAGGACGGACTGCGAGAGCTGGGCGCTCTGGGAAGGCCATTACTTTTGTAACACAGTGAGTAAATCAACACTGGGACTGAGTAACAGAGGCTGGCACCTCGGCCTGTTACAGTGATAGTCATACAGACTCTCTCCTGGTTCTGTGTGTGTGTGTGTGTGTGTGTGTGTGTGTGTGTGTGTGTGTGTGTGTCTGTCTGTCTGTCTGTCTGTCTGTCTCTGTGTGTGTGGTTAGCATCTCCCCAACGCTGGTTTTCATACATCATGTCATGTCATGCAGAAGCACAAGTGGCACCTGCTGCTTTTTGGAGTACTAGAACTGGGAGCAGTGACCTTTCCTTTAATTCTGACCAGCTAGAATGACTCTGTCTGACTTTGTTATTTTTAATTTTTTGTGTGTATGTTTGTGTTCCATGTGCCTGCAGACGCTAGAAGTCAGATCCCCAGGACCTGGAGTTAGAGGCAGTTATGATGCCACATGGGTGATGCGAGTTGAACCATGGCCCTCTAGAAGAGCAGTCAGTGCTCTTAAGCAGCAAGCTGTCCCTCCAGCCCCATTTTAAAAGCGTATTCTTTGCCCATTTCACACATGTGTACAATGTATCTTGATCATATTCCCCCAAATGTCTCCTCTCCCCTTCGTGCCCTCTTTTTTTCTATAACCCACTGAATCTAATTAGCACTGCTGCATGTGACTGCATGTGGGATACTAGTATTTTCTGTGGGTAAATCATACTGCAGGTAATTTCCCAACTGTCCGACACAAAGCTTGTATTTTTACCTGTATTTTGGGAAGGACTCCTATATTCAGCATTGTTTAAAACTGGTCCATATCCTGCTGTGTGACAGACACCATGGCACTAGCCAGTGGCATTATCAGCTTAGCAGAGCCAGGCTGCTCTTCCTTCCTCAGGTATGATGTGGAGCTCTTCCAGCGCATAGAGCACTTGATTGGGAAGAAACTGCCGGTCTTTCCGACGCAGGACGAGGAGGTCATGATGCTCACAGAACGTGTGAACGAAGCCCAGCGGTTTGCCCGAATGGTATGCTGATCTGCTCTCCACAGCCTGGATGAGCTTCCCTGTGCCCTCATCGTACACTGGATGATTTGTCCAGAGTCAAGGCTGGTTACAGTCTCCTCCACTGTTTATGTGTCAGGCCTCCCACCCCACCCCACCTTCCTCCAGAGGTCAGTCTCAAGGTCAGAAGACTAGCTGTGGTTACAGTGAGCTTGGGCATTTTGCCTCTCCTATATAATGTTTGCCTTGAATACCTTCGTGTACTCTGAACACCAGGCCAGCTTATGTGAACCACGAGTCTAGAGGGTAATGGCAGTAGCAGCATGAGAAGAGATTCTAGAGGGAACCGTGGACGTGCATGTCCTTCCTGGAGAGAACTTGCAAGTGTGGAGAGACTTTTTGTTGTTGGTTTTTTGTTTTGTTTTGTTTTGTTTTGTTTTGTTTTGTTTTGTTTTAATAACTGAGATACAGTCTTGCTGTGGTTTTTCTGCCTACATGGAATTTATGTGTGAGTTTTTGTTTATGAAATTGCTGTGGTGGGGAAGAAAGGTAGATGATACCTGAAGAATGACATACAGTTGTCCTTTGACCTGCATGTGCACACACAGAGAAATGGACACATGCACGCGCATGCACACAAATGCTACCTGTAGTTAAGTATAATGGCATATACCTATGATCCTAGCACTTTTGAAGCTGAGTCAGGGGGATCACTGAGAGTTTTAGGCCAGATTTGTGCTTAGGGAGAAATTTCACAAAGTATAGAAAGGATTAAAACAGTAGCTGAAGGGGTGAACCAGGCCCTGGGGAGGACCATTGAGAGCACCAGCTAAGTTTTGGTTTTTAGCTGTAGTTAGAACTTACCAAATTATTATGTTACTGTCATGTTTGTGTTTCACCAAATATAAATCCATGGCTTTTTTTTTCTTCAGTTTTACCCACTTGTTCACCATGTGACATGTTTGCTATTCTTATTTTTTTGAGGCAAGGTTTTGCTGTGTAGCTCAGGCTGGCCTTGCACTTACTGTGTAGCCAAGCTGCCCTTGAACTCATGTCCAGCCTCTTGCTTCAGCCTTCCAAAGGATTTCAGCTGTGTATCACCAGGACCAGCACATGTAATCATTCTTTAATGGCTACATTGCATGCATGTAACATGGTTTACACTGAGGAAGGTTTGTTTTCTCCACTTTTAAGTAGAGCTGTGTTGAGTATCCTAGTATGTATGTGTACCTTGGCTTATTTCCTTAAAGGACACTTCTAGAAGTGAGAGTGACCAAGGAGTATACATACAGTCAGAGTGTAAATTCGTACAGATTGCCTGAGTGTCCCTTAGAAAAGCTGCAGCGGATCATGTGACCTCATCTGTGCCAGTCTTACTTTCTGTTCACACGTTGGTCTCTGTATGAGGTCAGCATTTCTGTTCTTTTAGAGTTGATTCTTAGCCTTTGTGAGTAAAGAGAGGAGTGCGGGGAGGATGCTGATAACTCAGGTTCAGTCACATTCTGTTTGCTGCCTTGCAGGAGTTACGGGAGCATGGAGAAAAGAAGAAACGCAAGCGAGAGGATGCAGGAGATGAGGATGATACAGAAGGCGCCCTTGGTGTGAGGAACAAGGTGGCTGGCGGGAAAATGAAGAAGCGGAAAGGCCGCTAATGGCTTTGAAAGACTTCTGCTCGCCGGCTGTGAAGAGATGGAAGAAGGCCGTGAACCCCTTGCAGTAGAGCTGAGATTCAGTTCAGAGACGGCTCGGCCAGCTGGGAGCTTGTTCTTGCTGAGGATTGGCGTGTCACTGTAGTGGGACAACTTTTACAGTGTTGACACAGGACTGACTGCTCACTCTTCGGCTTGTATTCCGTACCTGTGACACAAGTGCGTGTGCCCTTCAAGCTGCACCTTGGCCTTTCCGCCTGCAAGCCAGGGCCTGGCTGATGAAGAGCATTGTCTGTAACTAAAGCTTTGACAGAATGGCATGGACGCCACCTTATCTCAGCCGACATTCAGCCTGATGTGGATCAATAATTATTATTTGTAAAGATGTATTTTTATTATCTGTGTGTCTGTGTGTGTATGCACTTTTATGCAGGTGCCCAGAGGTCAGAGGACTCGGCTTCCCTGGAGCTGGAGGTATAGGTGGTTTTGAGTCACCAGTGTGAATGCTGAGAATCAAATTCAGGTCCTCTAGAAGAGCAGTATTCCAGTTCTTTGGAGACCTTGCTATTGAAGGCCTTGTACCTCCTGCTCACAGGGGCCTGCCAGTGTGATTATATATGGCAGCTTAATTGGTTATCTTCAATTGAATTAAGGCATTAATTAACGTTGAAAAATCAAGAGTGGGACGATGGACGGGCTTTGACAGAAGTCTTGCTTAGAGGAAGTTGTATCTTCTATTGTTTGCGGCTGCAGAGGGCGTCGGAGCCCCTAATACATTCATTTCCTGGTTCCTTGGGCTAAACAAGTGTCTAGGAACTTCCAGGTGCTGGGGTATAGATGTGTGCCACTATGCCTGGTTTGTGTGGTGATGCTGGGCACCAAACCCAGGGCTCGTGTGCCTGTTGGTTAGGACTCTGCCAAAGGAAGGGGGAGGGGCCGTGCTTGTGAGCAGTTGTTAGAGTTGGGCACCTTGGGGCTCATTTTCTACTAGTCACGTTTTCCTGGTAAGCTTCTCCAAGGTGGCTTTGGTGGCAACTTTATTTTGCATCAGTGGATGGCCGATGGCTGACATTTTCTCTCTGTGAAGAACTTAAGAAGCACATTAAAATTGGATTGGGGAAGTTACGGGGGTGGGGTGAGGGGGTGCAGTAAAGAGAGTTATAGGTGGTTTTATAGAAGTGTTCCGGCCTAGACTTTTCCTTCTAGGCAGTGGCTCATGGGGCTGAGATAGATGCATATTTTTGGAGAGACTTTAAAGAGTGATTGAGGAAGATGCCAGACATTGACCTCTGGCTCCTACACATACTTGAGCACACAAGAGATCCAGCACATACCACATACATACACACAACCTGCTGGGCCAGGCTTGGAGGTGTAGCTCAGTTGTTGCTCTGAGGGGCCAAGACTCAACTGGATCATTTTATTCTTTCTCAGTTGTCTGACTCTTCATAGACATCTGGATGAGAGCCAGAGTACTTTCCTGGGAGCTTCCTGTCCTTGGGCTATCTACCTCCTACGTCTGATGCCATATGCCAAGTGCCTCAAAGCTCTGGGCAATGGGACCAGAAAGAACCAGAGGTCAGTGGTATTGGTTACAGAAAATGAAGGAATCCACCTTATCAGAAGCAGGTAACAAAGCAGCAAAGAAGGCATGTCCTCAAAAAGAAATGAGAGAATCGGCTATGGCAGTTCTAATCCAGAGTTCTTGAGGTGAAACCTAGCCTTGGGGCAGATAATAAAAGAGTGTGAGTCACTCTTGGGCTGGAATGACAAGAGACTCAGCCCAAGCACTGGAGATTCAAGGGTGACCCACACCTACATTCTTCATGCCTCACCTGTCTCAAGAATGCACTAAAACTACAGCTAAAAATAACTGCAGAAACTTGAGGTCTGGGAAGTATCGCCAAACAGTCACACCTAAGAGTCAAGAGCTCTGCTGTGAGTGAAGACAGAAGAATGGGCTCAGCTGGAGGCCACACTAGCTGTAGGACCTGGTTCCTGTTGACACCATTGGAGTTTGTCTTAGTTACTCTTTGTTACTGTGAAGAGACACCATGACCAAGGCAACTATAAAAGGAAGCATTTATTGGGGGCTTGCTTATAGTTTCAGGGTTACTCCGTGGTCATCAATGGTAGGGAACACAGCAGTAGGCAGGCAGGCATGGTGTTAGCGCAGTAGGTAAGTGCTTACATCCGATCCACAAACGGAGGCAGAGTGAAAAAGACTGGGCCTGGCATGGGCTTTTGAAGCCTCCAAGGTTACCCCCAGTGACACACCTGTTCCAAGGACACATCTAATTCTTCCCAAACAGCCCCATCAGTTGGAAGCCAAGCATTGAAATATACGAGCCTACTGAGGCCATTCTCAAACCAC
This sequence comes from Rhabdomys pumilio, assembly GCA_030674055.1. Classification (NCBI taxonomy): domain Eukaryota; kingdom Metazoa; phylum Chordata; class Mammalia; order Rodentia; family Muridae; genus Rhabdomys; species Rhabdomys pumilio. The sequence continues at coordinate 76,051,364 of JANHMN010000008.1, read as the reverse complement.
TGCAGGGCTTTTGTCTGCTAACAGCCATCTGTTCATCTGATACCAGCAATCCCAGGTTGTAGGAGGAAGAGGCAGGAAGATCAGGAGTTCAAGGCCAGGGTTAGCTGCATAGGTAGTTTAAAGCCAGCCTGGGCTACATGAAACCTCATCTTTTGGGGGAAAAAAAGAGCCAGTGAGATGGCTCAGCAGGTAAAGGCACTTGGCTGCTAAACCGGAGGACCTGAGTTTGATCTCCCAGAACTCCTATGAGAGAACCAACTCACAAATTTCCCTCTTAACGTCCACATGCATGCTGTGATAGGTTGCCACCCTACCTCTGATAAATAGATATAAAGTTTTAGATCAAAAGACCTACACATAAGCAAATACACAAAACCAAGGAAAACCACATTTGATTCCAAATCTCAGTCTTTATACGATGTGTACGTGTGTCTTTTGTATGTGTTCCACATTATACACTGGAGCACTTACAGAAGGAATCGGCCAGCAGTGGCAGTGTTGCCTTCCTTAAATGTGCCCCATGTGACAAATGGGCATCATGCCAATAAGCTTTCAGATGCCAACTTAGTTTCCAGTGGACAACAGTTAAGAGAATAGCAGAACATCTTCACTTTCACCAGTAGATGGCAGAAGCGGGGAATGCTCGCTCTCACTTCCTTCGTGGAAAAAAATGTGAGCACACGATTAGTAGTGAGCAGTAACTGAGGTGCAGTGCAGAATCAAAGGGCACACAGTGACTAAGGGGTAGCAATCAGGGCAGGGATGAGAACTACCTATAGGTGTCTGAGGGTGTCAACCTTCAACAGGACTGCCAGGCCGGGGGTGTTTCCTCACAGGTAGAGAGCTTGCCTTCTGTGTTACCAGACGTTAGGACTGGGAGAACTAAAAGCAGTAGAAAATGCAGCCTTGCTCTGCTCCCTGGCCTCGGTCTGTGCTAGCTTGCTTTCTGTTTATTCTTAAGTCTTCCCTTTCTATCTAGGTATTGATATGTCACCAGCCCCTTGTTCTCCCCCTTCAGTCTGGAGCCTGGGGATACAGGTATCTCCTTCCCAATGCACAGTGAGCTGGAGAGCCCCTCATTCTTTTTGATTTTGGCCCAAAGTGATGAGGAATTGTTCTCCATTCAAAAGAACAATAGCGGCCGTCAGGCAGGGTGGTCATCATGGGCTGCAGGGCTGAGGGCATTGTTCAGTGGCAACAGTGCTTGCTGCACAAGTAGGAGCACTTGAGTTCAGTCAGATCCCTAGTACTCATAAACAGCTGCTATGGTGGCATGTGCCTGTGATCACAGCACTTGGGAACGGAGGCTGGAAATCTGGGTCTCTCTAGTCAATCAGTCCAGTCAATTGGTGAACTCTAGGTTCAATGAGAGACTCTGTCTCAAAAAAATATGGTTGTGGGCTTGTGGGGTGGCTCAGTGGGTAAAAACACTTTCTGCCAATCTTATCTGAGCTTGGTCCTTGAGACCCATATGATGGGAAGAGTAATCAAGGAAGACACTGGATGACCGACCTCTGGCCTCCGCACACACACCCCATGCCACCCAACAGAGAGAGAGAGAGAGAGAGAGAGAGAGAGAGAGAGAGAGAGAGAGAGAAACAGAGACAGAGGGAGGGAGGAAGGGAGGGAGGGAGAGAAAGAGAGTAGAGAGATAGATAGATATTATTTTACCTTTTTTACCTCCCAGACTTGAACTCTGGCTCTTTCTCCTCCATCCTTGAGACAGGTACTCTGGTGACTCCAGCTCTTTGCCAGACATCTCAGAAACTCGCTGGCCCAGGCTATTAAACTCACTGTCACCTTCAAACCAAAGCTCTCCTTGTGATTTTCAGTGAGTCAAGAGAGCAGAGACCATGACAAGTTCTCTTGATTGCCACATTTTGTCTTAACTCAGTCGTCAGGGTTGTTTTAGACACGCGATGGCGAACAATGAGGCTGTGGCCAGTCTGCTGGGTCTTGGCAGTCTCGGGGTGCTGGCATCCATTATTTCCCCCGATAGAGGTCATGACTCTTTTTTTTTTTTTTTTTTTTTTGAGGGAACTTCTGAAGAGCTTGTTTGTGATACTTAATAGCTGCATCCTGGTCACCCATTATTCTGTGTGAACCCCTCTGAATTTTCCCAAAGAGATTCAAGAATTGTATAGGGAGCTAAGATTTGCCATGAATGGAGTTGAACCAAGGCTTCTGTTGGCGCTTTGTTGGTTTTGGTGGATTTCAGAGGATGGGGGTTCAGGAGTTGGTGGAGAACTCAGTCCTTTAATCCTCCCAGTACTCAGAAGGCCAAGGATTGTGTGTAGCCTAGGCTGGCCTACATGGGAGATCTTGTTTCCAAAAAGAAAGAGGATAGGCTGGTGAGGGGGATGAGGAGGTAAAGGCCAAGCTTTACAGTGTGACTTCAATTGCTGAGACCTACACAGCAGGAAGAGAGGACAGACTATGTAAACTGTCCTCCGACTACCACATGTATGCCATGGTAATAAGTGGGCATGTGCTTAGATAGGTAAGTAGTTAGACAGACAGACAGACAGACAGATAGACAGACAGACAGATGATAGATAAAAATATTTAAAAGAAGAGGGGGAAAAGAAATAGATTTGAAATTTGGTCTCTACCACAATATTCTCAAGAAGTCACACATACAATCTGAATTTTAGGTTTCAGACGATGTAGCCCACAAGCTCACAGCTATTACAGAGAAGAGTAAAACAACTTATCCCTGCTCTAAAAGCATCCTAGTAGGACTTTGCTTGTGGTTCTGCCAAGGGAACTACAAATCCTTCTCAGGACCAACATCTTGCAGCTTGAAGTTCTTTGTGAAAAGATTTCTGGGGAATGTTAGGGGGAAAATGAGCTTTAACTTGGTCGTGTGTGTATGTGTGTGTGTGTGTGTGTGTGTGTGTGCCCACATGTGCGTGCACACATGTATGCACACTCGTGTGGAGGTCCTCTTTATTTTTCTTTTTGTTATTGTTTATTTTGTTTCTGTGTGTTTTGAGATAGGGTCTCACTATGGATCCCTAGCTGGCCTGTAATTCACTATATATTCCAGTCTGGCCTTGATCTCATATTAATTTTCTTAATAAACACACATTTTCCATAACTAGTGATTGTTGTGGGAGGATTATGCGTAAGTCACATTTGGTACCAACCATCTGCAGAGCCCTCCTCTGGGGAATTCAGATTAACATGTGACCATGACGGGTAGCCTTGGAAGAGGAAGAAGACCTCCCAGGACCGATCTGGCTGGAGGGTTGGATGGAAATAAGGAAAACCAATGCACCTGGGTGACAGAGGGGAAAGAGGAAGTGCAGAGGTTTATAGGCACATAAACCCAGGGTTTATGGTTAACCAGCATCAAGTCATTTCCTGTCCCTTCTCCTGCTCTTTTGACACTCCTTGGGACACTCCCTGGCCAGTGGCCCATGGCCAAGGCTCAGTCCTTTTCCCTGTGGCTAGAGGAGTTATTTTTTCCTCTTTTTAAAAAAATTCACTTTACTTTCCAACAACTGTTCTCTGTCCCCCCTTTCCCCTGCCGCAGTCCCTTTGTCTTTCTCCCTCTTCTTCTCCTCTGAGAGGGTAGGGACCCCCTGGCTATCCCCCACGCTGGCACATCAAGTCTCTGCAGGGCTAGGCACATTGACGTGTGCAACTGGGCGGGAAACAGGTTGTAAGATAATCTGTTCAGGTGTCAAAAGAAGCCTCTAGAACTTTTATTCATAACATGTTTGTATTTATTTTTGATTTCTATTTTTCTTTATGACAAGCATGAAGTGTTACTACAATAATAATTATAATACATATGTAGAAATAGGGAGTGTATGGAAAATGTTGAGAGATGTAATTCAGTGCTAAAGCACTTAAAAGCATGGGGAAACCCTGTGTCCAATCTCTGGTGCTGAAAATCAAAGTTACATTGAGGGCTGGAGAGATGCCTCAGCAGGCAAGAACACTGACTGCCCTTTCAGAGGACCTGGATTCACTTCTCAGCATCCACACGGTGGCTCACAACTGTCTGTAACTCCAGTCCCAGGGGATGATGCTGTCTTCTGGCTGCTATGGCCACCAGGCATGCATGTGGTGCACACACATAAAAGCAGGAATACCCATACACATTAAACAAGAAGTAGTTACACTGAATAGGGATGGAGGTGACAGCCAGCCCGAGAGAATATCTGGGCACAGACACTTAACTCATTGGCTTGTTTGCTTATTTATTGAGACAGTGGCTCACCTCTCATAGCCCAGGCTCACCTTGGAACTCTTAATGTAGACAAGGATAGCCTTGGGCTCATGGTTCTTCCGCCTCTTTGGTTCTGGGAGGATGGGTGTGTGCCACCACATCCAGCTGACAAGACCTTTAAAAGATTCATGTTATGTTTCGTTCTGAGATTAAGCTTAGTTTCTAGGGGCACATTAGAATGAGGCTTTATAGTTTTTAACTTACAGACTTGAGGGCTGGTGAGATAGCTCAGCAGGTAAAAGTGCTTACCGAGAACCCCTGACAGTTTGAGTTCAATCCCTGGGTTCCATCTGTGGAGGAAGAGAACCAGTCTCTGCCTGTATGAGGTACTGGGGCTCAAACTCAAACAATCAGGCTTGGGGAGCACCTTTACCTGCTGAGCCACCACTGCCTTCTGTCAGGGCTTTTTTTTTTGGGGGGGGGGGGAGGAAGGGTTTCGAGACAGAGTTTCTCTGTATAGCCCTGGCTGTCCTTGAACTCATTCTGTAGACTTCGAATTCCAGATCCTCCTTCCTCTGCGTCTTTCAGCAAATCCTACTGGCCTGTGCCACCAGAACAGGCCTGTCAGGGTTTTTGATTGCCATTTTCTTTTTTTTCTTTTTTTTTTGTTTTGTTTGTTTGTTTTTTGAGTCAAGGTTTCTCTGTGTAGCCCTGGCTGTCCTGGAACTCACTCTGTAGACCAGGCTGGCCTTGAACTCAGAAATCCGCCTGCCTCTGCCTCCCAAGTGCTGGGATTAAAGGCGTCCGCCACCACCGCAGGGCTTGATTGCCATTTTCATTGTAGATTTTTTTTCCATGTTAAGTTAATCTCCCTTTTCATCTCTTCTCTTCTTCTCCTCCCTTCCTGCTATACAGCTTCTCAACATATTTACCGAGGGGTCAAGTATGTACTGTGAACTACACATATTTAATGTATGCAGTTTGATGCACGTGCGATATGCTTAAAATACTCTTTACAAGCTGAGAATCTGAGCCACCCTCAAAATGATTCTTCATATCCCTTTAATACCTTCTTCCTTCCTTTCTCGAGCCCGCTTCTTCCTGGGAAGCCACGGTCTGCTCATGCAGAGACTGACTGGTTGCCTTTTCTGTTTACTTTTAACTTGATGTTTAGGTGATGGTGACCTTGAACTCCTGACCCGCCTCCATCCTCCCAGATTTTTGCAACTACAGATGTCCATCACTACACCTGGCTTGACAGGCTTCTCAACTTAGCAAGAGTTTGCATTCTTAGAGTGTTATTAAGCGGTGGGATCACATGGCATATATGTTTAAATAGTTACCTACGGTAATTATGCTGCGTTTCACCCATGCTGTGAATATTACGAGTTTATTCCTAGTCAGGTCTAATGGCACAGAACTGTAATCCTGATTACTGAAGAAGGGGAGGCAGTAGGCTTGCAAGTGCAGAGGCTTAATCAGACATCATTCAAAAATAATAAACAAACGAACAGATAAAATGTGTAGCACACACCCTTAATCCTAGCACTTGCCAGGGGGAGGCAAGCAAATCTCTATGAATTTGGGATTAGCCTGATCTATCTAATGAGCTCCAGAACATAGCAAAACTGTCACAAAAAGGCTGAAAAAAAAAGAAAGAAAGAAAGAAAAGAAGAGCCTGCTTTGGTCTCCTTTTCTTGCTACCCCACTCCCACCATGACTACAAAGCTTAAGGGATGTCCTGCATGCCATATTTTTTTGATGCTCTCCTTGGCTCATCCCATAATTCTACCTTTGTCACCATCCTGAACCACCCTGAGCTTCCCTGATAAGGAGACTGTAATTAGAAGTGATTAGCTGTTTCCTCTGGAGTGGGGTTAATCTCCTCACACCTTCTAACCTCCTTTACCTTCAAGTCCAAGCCTGACACAGGACAGAGTGGATGGCATCCAACCGGATTGCATGTGAGTGTGTGTAAGTATGTACAAGTGTATGTGTGCACAACTGTGTGCATGTGCACATGTGTGTGCATTCACGTATATGAGAGCGTGTACATGTGCATACTGTGGCACAAATGTGGAGATCAAAAAACAAGTTTTAGGGGTCTGTTGTCTCCTCCTGCCATGGATTCCGGTGATCCAACTCCAGTTGTGAGGCTTGGTCAGCAAGTGCCTTTACTCCCTGAGTTGCGCTGACCCCCAACCCCGCTCCAGTTTTACCACACAGCTGTTGCTACCACTTCTTAGAATTCCCTCCTCTCCATCTTCTGTGTAATTCTAGTTGGCTTAGAGATCCTCTCTGTGTAGACAGACTGCCTGCTACTTATAGAGATCTCCTGTCTCCTCTATCTCCTGGGTGCAGGGATAAAGGCATATGTCATCACGCCCAGCACACTTTTTAAAAGATGAAATCAAACTCATTCTGATAGTTTCAGTGAAATCGGCAGCCTTTCCCTCACCACTCACTGTAAACCCAAGACAGGTCTTGAGAGGGGTGAAGCTTGCCCTGGATTTGCTGCCAGGCTGCACCATGGGACCCTTTTGCTTTCCCCTAGAAGATTGCTCTATGCTAAACTTACAATTCCCCTTTCTTTCCCCAAACTTTGCCAGCTCGAAGCTCGGTGGCTTGGCTTCTCCCTTTTATCCCTGGATTTTGAGTCAGCTCTGAGATCAGGATGCATCCTGCAAAGTGGAAGCCAAAATAAATGCCATGATGCTACATGCAGGTTTCCTAATTTAACTTTTATCCAGTGCCAAAATGCACAAAATACTGAACAAAGCACAGCGGTGAAACAGAGTCACTAGCTTCTGGGTGCCGTGGAGTTCAGAGCCCCAAAACTGGGGAAGGTGCTGCCTAGAACCTGTCTGACTTCATTGCTGTGGTTCTTAGCGGGCTAATGTGGTCAGCAACCACGTCCACAGTTCACATCATGGAAATAGGCTTCCCTCCCTCCCTGTTCCTCTCTCCCCTCCCCCTTTCTTTTTTCTTTCTTGTGTTGCAGATGGATCAAATTCAATGCCATGTGTCTGTCTTTCTTTCTTTCTTTCTTTCTTTCTTTCTTTCTTTCTTCCCTTCCTTTCTTACTTCCTTTCCTTCTTTTTTAAAATTCGGAAACCCAGACTCCACTAAGTTTACAACAGAAATTCACAAGCTAAACTTGAATGTAAGCTGGCATTAGTGGTCCAGACCTGTAATCGTGGCACTAGGGAGGCTGAGGACCGGAGATGGCAAGTATGAGACTAGCCTGGTCTACATGGTAAGACCCCGTCTCTCAAAGAGACAACAACAAAAAGCTCACAACCCACAAGACTCAAGGTAGAATATAAAATATATTGAAAAAAAACCCAGTGATAAATAAATGAAGAACTAGATTTGAACATGTGGAGAGCAAAGCATGTGACTACAGAGGCAGGGGTTGGCATGATACAGCTAGCTATAAGCCAATCAACACCAGAGCTCAGCCCTCTAGAGAAACAGACCTGCTCACACTTGGTTCTAAGAGCCTCTGAGACAGGGCAGATGATTTATTGATAGATAGATAGATAGATAGATAGATAGATAGATAGATAGATAGATAGATCGATAGTGATCGGAGCAGATGGATAGAATTTTGCAATGTAGCCAAGGCTGGCCTCAAAGCTTGAGGCAGCCATCCCCTTTCAACCACGCGAGTGCTAGGATTACGCATGCGCACCATCATGCCTGGCTCAGGGCATCCAAGCGCAAACGTGATGATGAGGGCTGTGTGGTTAAGGGAAAACCTGTTATATCCAGGCTGCCTCTTTGTGCAGAGACGGAGCCCATTGTATCAACAAACGTCTTTCCGATAAATGTCTTTGTTTGGGATTTTGGAGTGGAGGGGGAAAAACGTTTTCAGGTGTGGTGGTACCAGGAGGCTGAGGCAGGAGGAACAAAAGTTTCAAGTCAGGCTGGGCTACGTATTGAGACCTTGAAAGAAAAATGAAGTTGAGGGGCTAGGAGAAGGGATCAGAGGCTTAGAGTGCTTGTTGATGTTGCAGAGGACCAGTGTTCAGTTCCCAGCACCCACCTGGTGGCTCGCAGTTATTCATAGCTCCAGTTTCAGGGCATCCAATGCCTTACTTTTTTCTGGCCTCCCTGGAATGCATGTAGTTCATATATATACATTCAGGGAAAACACCCATACAAATAAAATAAATACATCTAAATAATCTTTAAAAACCGAAAATGGTATCATGACATTTACAAGAAAATTTCCATTTTTCCAAGCCAGAAAACTGTAAACGTTGTACATTTTGTCCATATATAAAATGCAGATCCTGAGTGTGTATGTGTGTGTGTCTCTGTGTGAGTATATGTGTAGAGGCCATAAAATTAGAAAGGGGACGGCCAGGAGGGAGGAAGAGATACACGGGACATGAAAGCAGGAGCGGGGGTTGTTTGGGAGCAGGAAAGGAACCCACTGGAGTCGGAACAGGTACATGAACCAGAGTGGGTCAGGGAGCATGAGGGAGGGCACTGGGCATGGAAGCACAAACCACGGTGACACACTGTCAGTGAAAACACTGCGTGGAAGGAACCATTACTGTTTAATCCCAGCACTGAGGAGGCAGAGGCAGGTGGGTCTCTGTGAGTTAGTCCAAAGCCAGCCAGGTTTGGGAGTTCCGGGCTAGCCAAGATTGCATGGTGAGACTCTGTCAAAAAAAAAAAAAAAAAAAAAAAGTAATTTAAAAAGTTGAACACTGTGGCTTAGACCTGTAATCCTATGACTTGAGACACAGAAGCAGAAGGAGCAGAGATTCAGGTTATTCCCAGCTGCATAGCAAGTTTGAGGCCAGCCTGGACTACACACGGTCACTTCTCCCCTCCCCCCCCATCAAAACAACAGCAGCAGTATTAAAAATAAAAGTGTCTCCCCCCACTCCCTGTCTTTTCTCCCAAACCTCTCCTTTAAATTTCTTTTCTTTTTTTTTTTCTTTCTCTTTTTTTTTTGTTTGTTTGTTTGTTTTGTTTTTTCAAGACAGGGTTTCTCTGTGTAGCCCTGGCTGTCCTGGAACTCACTCTGTAGACCAGGCTGGCCTCGAACTCGGAAATCCGCCTGCCTCTGCCTCCCAAGTGCTGGGATTAAAGGCGTGTGCCACCACTGCCCGGCTCCTTTAAATTTCTAATGCACTGTGTGAGCAAGCCCTGGTCTTCTCCCCGGACTGCTCAGCCGCCTCTATCCCTCCAGCAGCTTATCCGGGCTTGCAGAGGTTACTCATCTACTTCTGCAGCGACGGGAAGATAACCTTTGTGTGGCAGTGCAAGTCCTCTCTCTGGCTGTAAACAAAGTCACACTTCTGAAAGTGTCACCCCTATGTCCATGTTATAGTGGATGTCTGATTCACTGTGTGCCGAATGGACCCACTGTGTGCTGCATGGACCCACTGTGTGCTGCATGGACCCAGGGTACTGCTGAGCATTGGAGAAAGGCTTCAACCACAAAGTATGCCAGGCCTTATGCCATAGTGATCGAAGCAGTCAATGAGACATTTTAGGAAAATCCTTTGCCCACTGCTGACATGTTGGATTCTCCCAGTTACTGTGAGCTATTTTCATTTATTCATTCATTCACTCATTCATTCATTCATTCACACAGCAGTTGCCATTTTCCAGGTGCTATCATCAATCTGAGGAGCCAAGGAAGCCGCCTGCTTAGTATAAGGCCAAGTGTAAGAAATAAAGCTGGGGGGTGGGGATGTAGCTCAGTCGGTAGCGTGTCAGCCTGGCACGTGGGACGCCCCAGGTTTAATTCCCAGCACACATAAAACTGGTCGCAGTGGTTCCCAACCGTAGTTCCTGCACTCAGGGAGAGAGGAAGAGCAGAAGCTCAGAGGACTTCTTACCATGCAGTAAGTTAAAGGTCAGCTGGGCTACATGAGATGCCAACTCAAACAAGAAACAATTCCAAATGGGGAAGGTGTTCATATCTGTAATTCTAACACTCAAGAGGCCGAGGTGGTGGTGCACGCCTTTAATCCCAGTACTCCAGGGAGGTGGTGGTGGTGGGAGGACAGAGGCAGGTGGATCCTCTGAGTTTGAGACCAGCCTGGTCTACATTGCTCCAGAACAGTCAGGGTATATAGATCCTACCTCAAAGACAGACAGACAGACAGACAGACAGACAGACAGACAGACAGACACACTCCCCTTCATTCTCTCCAAAGATAAGGACTTTCAAGTGAGAGATAATTAAACACAGGTGTAAAGTTTACAACCCCGCCAGAAGTTCACTGCTTAGTCTCCTGTTGTCTTCATTTGACACGTGGTTCACATGTCTAGGTTATTACCAGACCTTATATTTTCTTCTCTATAATTGGCTCTATCTGTTTTTACCACATTTGTTTATTTGTTTGGTACAGACTCTTCCCATGTACTGCCATAGTTAGTTTTGATTGTTTGAAACCGGGTACAGAGAGGTAAGTGAGCTCAGGGACATAAAACTGGACAGCACAGGTAGGTAGAGGGACAGGGACAGAGAGCAACTGTACAGAGACTTAGATCAGGTCATGATGGTGCATGCCTGCAATCTGCACGACAGAGGCAGAGGAAGCAAGGTCAATTCAGGGTCATCTCAGATACATAGTGAGTTTGAGGCCAGCCTGGGCTACACAAGACTATACCACAGGAAAAAACAAAGCAAGGGCTCAGAGAGTATCTTGGGACAATAAATAGCATATTCAGGTGTACCACTCATTTGCTGTATCATTCTGGACAGTGGTCACAATTTCCTCGTGTAGGACATTAAGACAGTCATAGTCCTTGTGGTGGTCTGAAGATGCTTGACCCATGGGAAGTGGCACTGTGAGGGGGCGTGGCCTTGTTGGAGGAAGTGCGTCACTGTGGAAGTGGGCTCTGAGGGCTCCTGGTGCTCAAGCTCCACCAGTGAGGAAAAAACTCCCATCCTGGCTGCCTGTGGAAGACAGCCTGCCTTCAGATCAAGGCGTAGACCTCTCAGCTCCTTCTCCAGCACCGTGTCTGCCTGCATGCTACCTTACTTCCCACTGTGGTGATAACAGAGTAGAAGTCTGAAACTGTAAGCCAGCCCCAATTAAACGTTTGCCTTTCTAAAAGTTACTTTGGTCAAGGTGTCTCTTCACAGTTATGGAAACCCCAACTAAGACAGTTGTTACAGGTTTTGTTGTTGTTGTTTGAGAAATGTAGCTCAGGTTGGCTTTGCGCTTTGGCTAAGACTGATCTTGATCTTGAACCATGTTGTTTTTTTTTTTTTTTTAGAAAGGGTCTTTATAGATCAGGCTGATAGTCTTCCTACCACTACCTCCCAAGTTCTCAGTCCTCCACACTTACCGTAGTTTATAACTTAAGTGTCCCACAAGTGCTCTTGAGTCCTCGCCCTGCAGCACTCTGGGGAAGTTTCAGAACCTAAAGGTGGTGGCACTAATGGGAGGCCTTCAGGTCACTGAAATGTACCCTGAGAGGAGACAATTGGACTCCATTCCCTTTCCTTTTCTTTTCTTCTCTCTGTGTGTTTGTACATGGTATTGAAGAGGTCAGCTCCCCCTTCAATTCCACCAGGCACCCTCCCTTCCCAGAAAAGAGAGGTCATGGAACACACAGGCACCCCTCCCCTCCTGGAAGAGAGAGGCTGATTACATTCCTTAAGAAGACCACAGGGGGGACCTGTTGCCCCCCTGCAGACAATGGAAGCCCAGAGCATGTAGACACATTCCTCAGGGTGGGCCCACCATTGCCCCTCAACCCTCAGATAAGAGAAGCCCTTGCTACCTCATTACACAAGGACCAATCAGTTTAAAAGTCACACTGTTCTGCCAATCATGTTGTGCCTAATGGCTGTTGCTCTTTTGTACTCCCCGAAAACTGTATAAAAACTGGCTGACTGGGCTGCCCGGCAGCATGCTGGAACAATAAACTCCTCTTGCTTTTGCATCCATCTCCGGCTCCATGTGGTTCACTCTGGGGGGTCCCGGGTAGCTAAGGCTCCCCAGAGCCTTACAGTATGCATGGGTACACATGTGCATATGTATGTGTACATGCACATGGAGGCAGAGGTCATCCCTGGCTGTCATTCCTCTGTTGCTTTCCACCTTGTATCTTGAAATGAATATCTCACAGGTCTAGAACTCTCCAAGTAGGGATCCACCTGTCTCCATCTCCACAGTGCTAGGATTCTCCTGTCTCCACCTCCCCAGTGCTGGGATTACAAGCTTATACCACCATGCCTGCCTACCTTTCTCTTTTTCTATAACACAATTTTCAGTCCAGCCAGAGTTACACGTGAGTGAGACCCTGTCTCAGAAAACAAACCAACAAATAGACTAACCAACTAACAACTGTTTGTGAGCCAGCTTTCCTGGGTAAGTGTAGCTTCCAACCTGCATCAAAGAAGGCTCCTTGAACAGCAAATGGAGACCATCACAGTGAAACACAGCCGTACACAATGCAGAGATCAATGGATCGTCAGGAGCCCATCCCCCATGGATAAATGTATATCACAGCTTCCGCATCTAGGGACCATCATAGAAGAGGAGACAGAAAGACTATAAAAGCCGGGATATCAGGAAGTCTGTGGTGAGACAGCCTCTCCTAGAAGGCTGCATAAACAAGGCCAGAACTGGGGCAACACCAGTGGACATATGACTGTACAGGGGAGTGGGGAATCTCACTGGGTTCTGCCCCTAGACAAAGAACTAGAAGCATCTGATGATTTCTGGGAGTAGAATTAGCTTCTCCCAGGGATGAGACCCCTTATTGGTTGTCCAAGGTAGGTAGAGTGGTCATCCCTGAAACCATACACATACACAAGTAACAAAAACAGACAGCAGGTTGCATTTGTGTCTTTGTGTGTCTACATAGAAACATACATGTATAGCAAACATAATCAAAGAAAAAGAGACTATCACCTTGGAAGTGTGGGTGGTGGTGGTGGTGGAGTGCTTGGGAGGAATGCCTGAGAGGGACTGTGGGAGGAAAGTGATTCTATTTTAATTAAAAACTTTTTTTTTTGCCAGGCGGTGGTGGCACATGCCTTTAATCCCAGCACTTGGGAGGCAGAGGCAGGCGGATTTCTGAATTCGAGGCCAGCCTGGTCTACAGAGTGAGTTCCAGGACAGCCAGGGCTACACAGAGAAACCCTGTCTCGAAAAACCAAAAACCAAAACCAAAACCAAAACCAAAACCAAAACCAAAAACAAACCCCCCCCCCCCTTTTTTTTTTTCCTGAGATAGGGTATGGTGGTTTGAAGGAGAATGGTCCTCATAGGCTCATGTGTTTGAATGCATAGACTCCATGCTGTGGGACACTTTGATAGGATTAAGATGTGTCACAGCTGGTGGGTCTTGAAGTTTTCAAAAGCCCACACCCTGCCAGTATGCCCATGCACCCCCATTCCTTCTAGGTTCTGCCCTACAGTTACCTAGCAACAGCCAGGTGTGCCGGACTCACTGCTCGACCCCTCTTCACTCTCTTCTCTTCTCCTTTTGCTCCTTTACCTTTTTACCCTCCCCTCCCCCTCCCCCTCTCTCTCCATGTGCTCATGGCTGGCCTCTATTCCTTCTGTCTCTGTCTCTGCCTCTGCCTCTGCGCCTCTCTCTCTCTCTCTCTCTCTCTCTCTCTCTCTCTCTGTCTCTCTCTTCCTCTCTTTCTCTCTCTGCCTTTCTCTAAATAAACTCTATTCTTTGCTATATCTTCGGGTGGCTGGTACCTCAGAGGGAAGGGATGCCTCAGCATGGGCCCGCAGAGGCACTGCCTTCCCCCCACAGCATACCCTGCCTCCACCAAACATATTCCTTCCTTCTCCTTTCTTTTTATAAAACACAACATCCCCCATCCCCAATTCCTCCCTCCCTCTCTCTCCCTCTAAACCCCTGAAACTCTAAGCAAACCCCAATTAAATGCTTTCTCTTATATGAGTTGCCTTGGTCATAGTGTCTCTTCACAGCAATACAGCTGTGACTAAGACACAGGGTCTCTTTGTCTGGTTGTCCTGGAACACACTATGTAGACCAGGCTGGCCTCAAGTTCACAGAGATCTACTTGTCTCTGCCTCCCAAGTGCTGCAAGATTAAAGGCGTGTGCCACTATGCTCAGCTTGAAAAGAGTTTAAAAACAAACAAAGCAATTTAAGGGAGAAAAGGTTTCTATTGGTTCACAGTTCAAGAACCCCATCAATCCACCATGGCAGGGAAGTCCAGGAAGCAGCTGGTAATACTGTCTCCACCGGGAAGCAGAGAGAGATGAACGTTCCTTTTCAGTTTGCTTTCTCCTTTTTATTTAGTCCAGGATAACCCCTGTCTTTGGAATGGAATGTCCTACCTGAATTAACCTAATCTAGATAATCCCTTTCAGATGAGCTCAGAGGGTTGTGATTCTAGGTGATTCAAGAGTCTGCCAAGTTACCAGTATTACTCATTACAAATTCCAGCCAGGAATAAAGAATACAGATTTTATTGCTGTTTTTCTAGAGGTTACAGATTTTAAATTTAAGTGTTTTGGGTGGTATTGGGAATTGAACCCAGGGCTTTGTGCATGCTAAGTGTGTGTTCTGTCCACTGGGCTATAAACCCAGGGCAGAGAGTATAGATTTAAGCAGGGTAGTATTGACCAGCTTTCTCCTACCAGTACTGGCGACACTGGACACTGAATCTAGGTCATTGTGCCCTGCCTCTGATACAGAGTTGGAATTTTAGAAGAATCTCCATACTAAAGGTCTCCCGTGGAGAAGGAAAATCAGAGCTGCAGAGATCAGGTAGAAGCTGCAGTGGTCCAGGCGGGAGGCTGCTACCTGGTGGTGAAGGCTTAGTGGGTCGGGAGAGGGCGGGACCCTCAAAGGTCACAGTGCCGGCTAGTGACAAGCTGCTGACTGATTACACAGGCATTTCCTGCCAGGAAATTAACCTTTTAAACGTGTTTGTTTAGGCCCGAGTTTAATCTGCGCTGTTTGATAGAGACAGATAGGTAGGAGGAGTGACCGGCACAGGTGGCTGGGGTGGGAATTACAGGTTTCGTTCCTCCTGCTTATTCCGGGCCAATTGACTGGTGTCCTTAGTGAAGGGTGCACTGGGGGAACCTGGGAACGCTTCTCTTTGAAGCGGAGGTGATCCCTCCTCCCCACTTCAGATCTGTGGGCTTGTTTGTTGGTTCTCACCTCCTCTTCTCATAGCTGCCTTTTTTGGGCTTTGGCCCAGCCCGCGAGCATTTGTTTGCATTTTCTCATTTAATTGGCATGTAAAATACCAGTTATGCGCGACTGGTCACTTTGGTGCCAGGTGTCACCAGCCTTTCAGGCTGTGTTTCCTAAACATCCCCAGTGGACACAGGTTGTTCTGAAGACCCTGTTATAAGAACAGACGAGGCTTCTGTATGGGTAGGGGCTTCTGAGGAAAGGTACGGGAGAAGGAGTCTTAGTTACTTCTTTGCTGCTGTGATGATCAAGGCATGTCTTAGTTAGAGTATCTATTACTGCCACAAAACACTATGACCAAAAAACAAGTTGGGGGGCTGGGGAGATGGCTCAGCGGTTAAGAGCACTGACTGCTTTTCCAGAGGTCCTGAGTTTAATTCCCGGCATACACATAGAAAAAAAAGTAAAAATCTTAAAAAAAAAAAAAAAAAGCAAGTTAGAAAGGAAGGGGTTTATTTGGCTTACACTTTCACAGCACTGTTCATCACTGAAGGAAGTCAGGACAGGAACTCAAACAGGACAGGATCCTGGAAGCAGGAGCTGATGCAGAGGCCATGCAGGGATGCTGCTTACTGGCTTGCTCAACCTGCTTTCTTAATAACTCAGAATTGCCAGCCCAGGGATGGAACCATCCACAATCGGTTGGCTCCCTTCCTTCAATCACTAATTAAGGAGATGCTTTATAGCCAGGTCTCACGGAGGCATCTTCTCAATTAAGCTTTTCTTCTTTCAGATAACTCTAGTTTGTGTCAAGTTGACATAAGCCAGCGAGAAGAGCACTACTTACATAAAAGCAGAGCACTTACTATATAAAAGGTGTTCAGTTGGGCTTACAGTTTCAGGGGGGTTGAGTCTGATGTCGGAGTGAAGGCTGCAGGAACGACTGAGAGCTCACATCTCAAACAGCAAGCAGAAAGCAAGAGCTCACTGGGGATGGCAGGAATCTTTTGAAACCTCAAAGCCCACTCCCGGTATACCTCTTTCCACAGGGCCACACCTTCTAATCCTTCCCAAATAGTCCACCAAGTAGGGATCAAGTGTTCAACCATAAGAGCTGTCTTAGTTAGGGTTTTATTACAGTGAAGAGATACCATGACCAAGGCAACTCTTTATAAAGGCAAACATTTCATTGGCCTGGCTTACAGTTCCAGAGGTTCAGTCCATTATCATCATGGCAGGAAGCACGGCAGGGTGCAGGCAGACATGGTGCTGGAGGAGCCAAGAGTTGTACGTCTTGATCCTAAGGCAGCCAGGAGGGGACTCAAATTTCACATTGGGCAGAGCTTGAGCATAGGAGACCTTAAAGCCCACCCCCACAGTGACACACTTTCTCCAACGAGGCCACACTTACTCCGACAATGCTACACCTTCTAATTGTGACACCCCCTGTGGGCCAAGCATTCAAACACGGCCTGTGGGGGCCAAACCTATTCACACCATCTCTCAGCCTATGGTGGTCACTCTCATTCGAGCTATCACGGAAGACAAAGGTAGCTGCTGGGCCTGAGGGCACAGCATGAGTCTGGTGGAGATCTCAGGCACCCCGAAGGCCAGTGAGGTCTTTGTGAGATCTCTCTCTTCATCCATGGACATCTGATACTATACAAGATTTGCCTGAGAGGCATAGATGGCTCACCTCTGTGAGAGGAGTCTTTCCACTCTATTGGCCTTACAGGATTCTCTTACACCACTTTCTGTCCTCTTTGAAGAACCCTTGAAGGAGAGTGGGCACTGTATACCCAACTTTATTTTATATTTTACTTTATTTTATTTTTGAGACAAAGCCTTGCCACATAGTCCAGGCTAGCTTCAAAAATCGTTAAGTAGCCTAGGCTGGCCTTGAACTTGACATCTTCCTGCCTCTGCCTCCTGAGTTCTGGGATTACAGATGTGTGCCACCATATCTAGCTAGGTTACAGTACTTTCCTTCATTACTAAGAGAATACTTTATTAATTTCTGTACTCAAACCAGTGTAGCTGTTATGTATTTAATACATGCTGTTAACTCTGTAGGAATGGAAAAAAATAAGTTAAATATTTTCAGATCAATATGGCTAATTTTAGAATAATGACATCTCAACAGATTACAGTTCTTATTATATTTGTTCATTTGTTTTGGGTGTACATGCATGTATGTGGGCTCTCTCTCCATGTGTGGAGTTGGTTTTCTCCTTCTGCTACATCAGTCCTGGGCACTGAACTTACATTATCAGTCTTGGTGGCAAGCACCTTTACCCACTGAGCCATCTCACCTGGTCTCTCAGTTACAATTTCTATATATGCTTTTAATTTATTTTTATATGAGTCTGTGTCGGTGTGTGGGTATGTGTACTGTGTGCAGATGGCCGTAGAAGTAAGAGACACGGAATCCTCTCTGGAGCTGGATTATCGAGAGGGTGTGTTGATAACTGAACATGGGTCTTCTGCAAGAGAAATAAATGCTCTTAATCGCTGAGCTGTCTCTCTACCCCCATTGGCTGTGGTTTTAATACTTAAAAAAAAATGTATGTGTGTGTTTTGCCTGTATGTATATGTGTATGTATGTATGTGTATCACATGCACACCTGGTGGCCACAGAGGTCAGAAGAGGATGTCAGATCCCTTGAAACTGGGGTGTGAGAACCCTGGTGTGAGTTTCCATGTAGATGCCGGGAATTGAACCCAGGTCCTCTGCAGGACAGCCAGTGCTTGTAACCCTGAGCCATCTCATTTCTTCAGCCCCTAGTCTACCTACATGGGTGCTCATGTTTATTTAACTATCTTCCATACAAATACTGCCTTCCTAAGGGCAGGGATGGGGCTTCAGGGTTTATTTTAATAGGTAACGACTAACTGCATGCTTAAGGGAAAGCCTGTGCAAATCTTCAGACCAGGTCAGGGTTGCATCCCTCTGCAGGCTGGGCCTGGTTTGTCCTCTTGCAGTTTTACATCTTACAGAATGTCCCCTCTCAAAGGTAATCCGTCAGACCCGGGGAGTAATCACCCTTATGGGTTTTCTTTACAATCCTCTGGGGCACACTTGTGTCATCTCAGCACCCAGGAGGCTGAGGCATCATGAATGGGGCTGGAGAGATGGCTCAGCAGTTAAGAGCACTGACTGCCCTTCCAGAGGTCCTGAGTTCAATTCCCAGCGACCATATGACAACAATCTGTAATGGGGTCTCGTGCCCTCTCCTGGTGTGTCTGAAGACAGCTACAAGGTGCTTCTATACACAAACAATTCTTTTAAAAAAATAAAACATGAATGCTAGTCCAGGCTAGATGTGAAGTTTTTTAGAGGAAGAAGACAAAGACGATGAAAACACTCTGGGGTTCTGTGTATGTGGGCCAGTACATATGTGTATGTCCATGTGGAGGTCAGATGATAACGCCGGGAGTCGTTTTCAGGTGCGTTCCATCTTTTTTTGAGACAGGATTTCTTAATGGCCTAGAACTTTGTTATTGCCAACTGGCCAGTGAACCCTAGATGTGCCTTCCATCCCCAACTTACTGTCTCAGGATTCTGAGATAAAGAAACGGGACACTGGAGCTTTCTGCCAGGAAGCACTGTTAGATTCATGCCAGTACAGGTTCCCCAGGTTCACATACAAAAGCTGGGCCCTAATGCAGCGTGGCTGCAGTCTTACATGGCCTCTGCTGGCTTCCCTTTACATGCATGGTAGTTCCTTAGCCTCCCTTATATGGTAATGTGCATTTAGATTGTATGGTCTGTGTGACAGGGTCATAGCAGAGTCACAGATACACACAGATGCTGACGATGCCACATTATATTACCTTCCTACGGTCTTTACTACATCACCACTGTTGAGATTTCCATAGGTTCTGGGAGTCTTAACTCAGGTCATCAAGCTTGCAAGGCAAGTGCTTTATCAAATGGGTCTTTTCCTTAGGGTGTTTGAGTTTTTGGAGTCATATAGCCCAGGCTAGCTTCAAATGTAGCCGAGGATGGTCTTGAACTCCTGATCCTGGTCCGATACCTCCTCAGTGTTAGGATTACATATGTGAACCACTGAGTCCTGCTTATATTTCTGGCTTCCTGCTGTGACACAAAGATCTGAACTGAATTCATAGATGATCTTAGAAGTAGATATACCTGACTTCACCATGGGTGTGATGATAGACCCAGTCTGTGAAACTTGGGGTTATCCTGGCTGGCTCTCTGCTTAGGTTTTTACCTTGGGCCATTTTATTTACCTTATTAAGCCCACTACCTGTGTATCCCCTGGCTGGTTGTTATCTTTGTTGTTTTGTGTGTGGAGCTATGGATGGAACTGAGCGCCTTGCGCTTACCAGGACTATGCTGAGTTCTGTCGTCAGCTCTCTGTCTGGTGGTGTGAGGACAGCATGAGGCATGTGTGTGCAGCCCTCCTCAGAGGGCAGAGTGGGAGCAGACTTCAGGTCCAAGACAGGAGCTGAGAGGAGCAGTAAGGTCAGGCATCTTGGGATGGCTCACCAATCCCGCCTCACATGCCGTGTCTCCAAGCATTGACAACAAGCTGTGTTAATTTTCTTTTCCATCATTCTCCCTGATTGCAGGGCCCTCCTTCATTCACACTTGTTTTCTGGGCTCCCATGATGCAGAGAAATCAGCTAATAACCTGATGGCTAGAAGAACGTAGCTCAGGCTTGCCTTAAACCCTACACTATCCTCCTGCCTCAGCTTCCCAAGTACGGGATGATAAGCACACCAGGCCCAGAGTGAACACTTTTCAAATGGCACCTTTAGTAAAGCTTTTATGGCCATGCTTCCAGGACACTGAGGAGGAAACATTGGTGACTGAGTTCCTCAGGAGGATGGCTCTCATTTGACTACCGTTTCTCATAAACTTCCCAGGCTCACAGATGGACTGCTGTCCCTCAAGTGTGAGGCCAGAGTTTGCAACGCAAAGGAACCTCGTTATACAGCGAGGAGCCAGGGCCACACCCTAATTCAGTCTGACTATGATGACAGTTATGAAGTGGTGGCAGACAAACAGGAGTTACCGTTTATCACGAGAAGGTGTTAGACTCGGGTTTGTTGAGTGAATGCGCAACAGCAGGAAAGGCCGCTTAGGTAGAGGGAAGAGCTACTGTAAAATCCCCCTGCCAGCTACCTTGATAGGAGAATTCCCAGGTCACTCTCTTCTCTTCATTTACTTATTGTGTTCTAATCATGACCTTTTACATTTTCCTCTTCCCGGCGATGGTGAGGGCCTTGAAGACAGGGGATATACTTACACCCTTCACTCCAGAGCCTGGCTTCTGGGATGAAGACTAAATGAGGAATGAATGAGTGAGTGAATGAATAAATGAGGTGGCTAAGCTGAGTGTCCGCTGCCTTAAATAATATATGAGTGTGAGTGTGTATTAAAACTTATTTCCTACAGCACTGGAGACGTCAGATGTTCAGAAGAGTGCTTGCTTGCCCGATACACTAAACCCTGGGTTCCGTCTCCACCACCAAATAAACCAAGCATGGTGGCACATCTCCGCCATTCCAGGACTGCTGAGGGAGAAACAGTAGAATCCCAAGTTCAAAATCATCTTTGGCTATGTTGAGAAATGGAGGTCAGCTGGGACTGTGTGAAAACCTGTCTCGAAGTAAATACATAAACATAAAGCTAGCAGGGCATGGTGTAGCACACGGGTAAGCCTAGCACTCAGGATGCAGACACAGCAGGTGGATGTCTGTGAGTTCAAGGCCAGCTGGTATACACAGTGAGACCTTGCCTTACTAAGCAAGTAAGTAAGTAAGTAAGAATGAATGAATGAATGAATGAATGATGGGAGGTTGTTTTATGCACTGTGTATTCAGATGCTCATTACTCTCCCCCGAGATTTGATCGCAGTCCGAATGCATTGTCAAGCATCTTCTGTCTCAAATGTTGAGTAAAAATTATTCTCTGTCACCTCTAATTGGTTAATAAAGAGCTGATTCAGTCTATAGCTGTGCAGGAGAGGATAGGATGGGACAGAGCCAGAGGGGCCCAGGTGGGAGAGAGGAGACATGCTTTGAGCAGGTCACTGGAGAGTCTGCCATGAGGACACCGATGAAGCAGGAACAGCCAGGGTAAAACTAAGATGGCAGGTAATGGGGCCCATGTCTGGGAGGAAGGCAGCCATAGAGGATTAGGACAGATGAGTGTCTGTCCAGCTACAGTGCTTGAAGCTTATAATAAAAACAAGGTCTCTGTGTCATTCATTGGGGAGATAAAAGGAGTAATAGAAAAGGCCCCCAAATTACTTTGTAAACAGACAGACAGATCAATAACAAATAAGAAACAGTTAATTCTGAAGGTGCAACTAGCCAAGGGAACAAGTCAAACAGCTGACAAACGGAGGGGCTGTGAACACCAAACGGCCAAGGCTAAGCAAGAGACTGCTCACCTCCTGGGGCTTTCTGATTGGTAAATACCCAAGGGTAAACTTAGATAATCACTCCATGGTAGTGACCGGAGTGGACCAGCAGGTAAAGGCCACGAGTTAAATGTCTTTCCTTTCCACCCTCGTTCAGCGGCCTCTTTTTAAGTGTGCCTTGACACATGTGGGCGTATCTCACAGCACACATTTGTAAACCTGTTCTTCTGAACTGCTGGTGAGTTGGAGGCTGGGAAATCTGAACTACGGAGCTTTCTTTCTGGAAAGTGTCAAGTACACAGAAATTCCCTGATCTCTGGAGTTTGGGAGGCTTTGGGGTACAACAGTTTTTGTATGACCAGAAGGGCAGAAAAGGAAGAGCAGAGAAGAGAGCCGGTCTATCCCAGCTTCCCCTCCAAGCTTCTCCTCTAATGCCCAGGAGATGAGTCACCAAGTGGTATCTGTCTCATAAATCTTGCCATGAGGCTATGGGTGGATCTCAGCAGTAATCTATTTTGGCTACTGTGAGCTTGAAGCCCTGGGTTTAATGTCCATCAGGGCAAAGAAATACAGGTTAATAAATCAAAACTCGCATAAGTCCTTGTCCAAACAAAGCCTTGCTATGTGTCCATCCTTCAGCCATTTTGTATTTTTGACTACTTCCTGTTGCCTCTCCTGCTCTTCTCTTTGAGGCAGGATTTCGCTGTGTAACCAAGGCTGGCCTAAAATTTACCATGTAGCCAAACACTGAACTGGAGGAGATCTCCTGCCTCAATCTCCTGAGGTCATATGTCATAGGTGTTTCCTCTTAGTAGGAAACAATTGACCCAGATTACAAATCTAGATAAGTAACCTGTAGATGCGTGCTTGTAATCTCAGCATTTGGAAGGCTGAGGCAGGAGGACTGCCGTTGGTTCCAGGACAGCCTGGGTTACAATGTGAGAACCTGTATAAACAACCTAACAAACTATAATAGTCATTTAAAAAATATTGGCTGGCCAGCAGTTAAGAGCACTGGCTACTCTTCCAGAGGACCCAGGTTCAATTCCCAGCATCCACATGGCAGCTCACAGCTGTTTGTAACTCAGCTCCAGGGAATACCTTCATACAGACATACATGCAGGCAAAACATCAATGCGTGTAAATACATAAGTAAATAATAAATAAATAATATCTGGAGATGGATCTCAGTGGTTGGAGTGCTTGCTTAGCAACCAGGAATCCTGTGTTTGGTTTCCAGTACACAACCGGAAGCAGTGGTGCATGCTGTGATCCTAGCGCTGGTGGAGGAAAAGCGGGGAGGGAGGGGGAAGGGAAGAGGGATGAAATATACAAAGTAACATATTTCTGGGATAAAGACAAGGAGGCAGGTTGGAGGTAGCAGGTGTTTAGACGACAAAAAAAGCACGGACCCACGGAACTGCTGGAGCCACAGTTTGAAGAGCACTTTCTTCCGGTTTGTAATGGACAGCTAATGGAAATGGCTAGAAGCCATTTAACCTGAACTAGATCCCAGGAAGTGAGGCCTTGTCCATGGTCAACATGAAATCAAGACAATACTGCAGAGCTTCGTCCTGTGTGGGTTTAATGTAGAGCCAGAGAAACGGAGTAACATCGAAAACAAAAAAACAAAAGTGATGGAAAACAAGCCATGGGTGGAGGTGTTGGCCGAGATGCCAGTCTGGCCCCAATGAGGTCACGGTGCCAGCTATTTTCACTTGGGAAAGAGAAGCTAAGGGAGGAGCTGCAATTCCTGCCAAACCTAACAGTCTAGGAAAGAGGCTGAGGAGCTGGGTGAGCCTCAGGCACCACAGCTACAGAGTTCAGCAGGGTGGAACCCAGGAGAGGTCACTGAGTTCTCCAGGGAGAAAATGGCAGAGGACACAGCCATCTGAGTCCTTATAGAGTCAGCCACAGATGGGCCGGATGACCTCACAGGACCCAGAGGGGTACAGAGGAAGTAACAGGGCTATGCTGAGGGGCTGGGCCTGGCGGGTGTGGTAGCAGCTTCTAGTGATATATATATATATATATATATATATATATATATATATATACACACACACACACACACATACATATATATATGTCTTAAGGTCCTGCAGCTGGGCGTGGTGGATTTGTGCCTGTAATCCGAGCTCTTGGGAGACAAGAAGATTGCTACCAGTTTGAGGTGAGCATGACAGCCTAGAAGTATAGCAAGCTTAATGCCAGCCTGGGCTACTGGAAATCCTTCTCAAAAAACAAAACAAACAAAACCTCACCAAAACAAACAAAGGTGAAGACAGTGAACAAATACTTTATTTCTAGACTGTTAAGAAATATGATAAGGTGATGCTGGCAGAAGCCTTTAATCCCCAGCATTTGGGAGGCAGAGGCAGGTGGATTTTTGTGAGTCTGAGTCTAGCCTGGTCTACAGAGGGAGTTCCAGGAACCAGGGCTACACAGAGAAACCCTGTGGGGTGGTTTGAATATATGTGGAAGAAACCCTGTGGGGTGGTTTGAATATATGTGGAAGAAACCCTGTGGGGTGGTTTGAATATATGTGGCCCATGAGAAGTGACACAATTAGGAAGTGTGGCCTTGTTGGAGGAAGTCTGTCACTGTGTAGGTGGGCTTTGAGGTCTCCTAGTGATCAAGCTCTGCTTCCTTTTGGCTGCCTGTGGAAGACAGTCACCTGGCTGCCTTCAGATCAAGATGTAGAACTCTCAGCTCCTCCTCCACCACCACGTCTGTCTGTCTGTCTGCTGCCTTGATTCCTGCCATGATAATAATGGACTGAACCTCTGAAACTGTAAGCCAGCCTCAATCAAATGTTTGCTTTTGTAAGAGTTGCCTTGGTCATGGTATCTTCACAGCAACAAGAACCCTATGAAACCCTGTCTTAAAAAAAAAAAAAAAAAAAAAAAGGCAACTTTAAGTCTTTTTGAAAACCAAAAATTCTGACTATCAAATGTCATTGTCATATAAAAGAAACTAAACTGATTTAAAACAACAAAACAAAACAATCCTTGGAGCCAGAGAGATGGCCCAAATGTTTAATAATAGCACAAGCTGTTCTTGCTTGAGGACCTGAGTTCAGTTCCCAGAACCCATGTAACCTCTGCTTCAGGGAATCTGATGACTCCATCCTCTACAGACACTTGCACATGGGTGCCAGTGCATGCGTGCACATGCACGCGTGTGCGCGCGCGCGCGCACACACACACACACACACACACACACACACACACGCTTTAAAAAAACAACTCTCAGACTGCTTATTCTTTATTGTCTATTACATGATGCATTTTTATATGAAACAAATTATCATTTTTGTGATAAGAATAAACCTCACACAAAATATGAAAGATAGGGAAATATGTCCTGTCCAGGGCTGAGCCCGACTTCCTCACTGATACACTGATACGTCACCAGTGCATATTTTATGTCATCAGAAGACCCTTTTAACATTAAAAGCTACCTACGAGCCTGGCAAGACTGCTCGGTGATAAATGTGCTTTTGGCCAAGTCTGAGTTTCATTCCCAGGACCTACCTGATAGAAGAGAGTTGACTTCTGGGAATTGTCTTCCGACCTCCATAGGCATTCCATGGTGCGCACACACACACACACACACACAGGCACACATGCACACGGCACACACACATGCAGACACACACAAACACACAGACACACAGAGAAAAAATGTAATAAAAGAAAAATTAAAAGTCTTATGTTGGAGCTGGAGAGATGGCCCAGCACTTAAGATTACATATTACTGCCGGGCGGTGGTGGCGCACCCCTTTGATCCCAGCACTTGGGAGGCAGAGGCAGGCGGATTTCTGAGTTCAAGGCCAGCCTGGTCTACAGAGTGAGTTCCAGGACAGCTAGGGCTACACAGAGAAACCCTGTCTTGAAAAACCAAAAAACCAAAAAAAAAAAAAAAAAAAAAAAGATTACATATTACTAAGTTCAGTGCCCAGCACCTATGTTGGGTGGCTCACAACACCTGTAACTCTAGCTCGGGGGGGTGGGGGTGTGGGGGTGGGGATCTAATGATCTAATGCTGTGTTCTGGACTCTGAAGACATCTGCACTCACACATACGCATTTCCACAGGTAGACACGGATGCATATTCATAATTAAAATGAGATCTTAAAAAACCCACATGTGTTTCTTCTTTGCCTTTTTTTTTTTTTTTTGCAACCCATGGGGAAATTTTACTAATTTTTTTCCCCCAAATATCAAATGTTTACCAAAAAATTTTTATTGAGTTGGGGATTTAGCTCAGTGGTAGAGCACTTGCCTAACAAGCACAAGGCCCTGGGTTCGGGCCTAAGCTCTGAAAAAAAAAAAATTATTAGCATGTTAATTATGCATAATAATGTGCTTTGTTACAGCATTTTCATATATGTGCAGTGTATTTTGATCATGTTGTCTTGTCTGTTTTTTGAGACTGGGCTCATGTAGTCCTGCCTGGCTTGGAACTCCTGGTCCTCCTGTGTCTGCCTCTCAAGTGCTGGACTTCGACATATGAATTTATGGAAGGGGCAGTGCACAGTTCAGTCCATTGTAGCATAGTGTGCTACTATAGCCCATTTATGTGGTACTGGAAATCCAGGGTTTTGTGCTTGCTAGGCAAGTGCTCTACCAAATGAACTAAAACCCAGCCTTTGGTATCTACTCTCATGATGACAGCAGTGAATCTCTTGGTCTGTGACCTCACCTGAACCTAGTGACTCCTAATGGCCCTGCCTCCTGATACCATTGTATCTTAGCAAGACAGTGGAATCCCTAAAGAATTAAGATGTTTGTAGGAAATCCCATGGCTGGATGGGGTGAAGGGTGAGGAATGCCAAGGCAGAGATTGCCTTGGGGGAAAGATTATCTCCCAGCTAATTTGAATATGCACATGCCTGGCTCCTGTTCAATCCTTTCTATAGTTTAGATAGGTGCTGGCAGGCAGTCAGAAGCCGAAGCTGAGATTACACATACACACACTTACACATACCACTCAGACACACACACAAACACACACACATACTCTCACACACACACAGGCACACACACACATCTCTACTTTGGTTCTGGCCCAAACTATGAATAAGTTTACTAGATCCTGTTTCTCAGTTTTCCCCTAACGGTGAGAGCAGAGGACTTCAGATTCCATATGCATCAAGGGTTGAGAGATTAACATATGAATTTGTTTGTGTGTGTGGGAGGCGGGGCAGTTCACAACTGAGCGCAGTGTGAACCACAGTGTGAGCCTCACAGTGCTGAACCCTGGGATTGGTCCGTGTTTGCAGGGACAGTTAGACCATTTCCTTCCTCTCCCTCACATCTCCCTCTTCTTTTGTATTCTTTTGAAAACAAAATAAATAGTGTTACTTTAAACACAGAGAAGAAATATGCAAAATAAAACAAAGGAGGCAGGATCTCTGAATTTCTGAGGCTAGCCTGGGCTACATAGCCAAACCCTGTCTGGAAAAGCAGAAAAAGGCAGAATGACAGAGTGCACTACTAAAAACTACTATCCTGGGCCAGAGACATGGCTCAGAGGCTACACTGTGGCTCTTGCTGAGGACCAGGGTTTGGTTTCCAGCACTCACATGGTGGCTCACAGCCATCTATAGTTACAGGTCCAAGAAATCTGATGCCCTTTTCTGGTCTCTGAGCACACCAGGTACTTGAGGGGTGCACAGACATACACTCAGGCAAAACACTCATACACACGAATTACAAACAAATTTCTTTCATTATCCATTATCTTTACGTATCTATTATGAGTGTGGTGATGCATGCCTGTCATTTCAGCACCTGGGAAGCTGAGGCAAGAAGACTACCCACAAGCTGGAGGCTAGCCTGAAGTACACAGTGAGTCCCAGGCCAGCCTGGGGTACATAGTGAGACCTTGCTTCAAAAGGAAAAGTTATCTTTAGATGGGTAACACCATTCTGGCCACCTGAAGCAGGAGTCTACTACTGGCCCGGATCATCCAGACTTGGGGCCTAAGATCACGCAGTCTGTCTGGACTTCTGTTGGTGAGGTTGAGATCAGCCCCACCAGATGCTACTGTGTACTGATGCCACACCACAGACCAGACAGTGTGCTGTGTCCTTCTTCTTATATGATTAATGGCTTATTTTAAAAAGCAAGAATTATTGTTTATACTTGCTGATATGGAAACGGAGTCATAGGAATATCACAGAGCTGGTGTAAGGTTGGTCAGAGAATGAACCAGCATCCATGCTTAGCTAACTCTGGGCTTTGGCTGAACACAGATGTTCTGACGTCACAGCTGTGCAATGAGAACTTAAAAGTGTGCAAAAGTCTTTCAAAAACTGTGATGTGCCTGCAATTCTAGAACTCAAGAAACGGAAGCAGGAGGATAGCTGCAAATCAGACTGTCTTAGACTAAATAGGGAGTTCAGGGCTATAGCTTGAGACCCTGTCTCAAAAAGCAAACAAAAAATAAACCAGCAGGAAAAGGGTTTGGAGAGACGGTTTAGACAGTAAGAGCGGGGACCAGTGTCCTGACACCAGCAGTCGCAGAATCAACCTGGCGTCCCGCTCACCTACAGCCCCAGCTCTGAGTGGAATGGGCACAGGAGGAACACAGGGGCTCCCCACTTCCAGCTTGCCTGAGAAAGCATGAGCTCTGGGTTCAAGAAGAGACCTTGCCTCAAAGAGAGAAATGGAAAGCAACAGGGTCCGACACCCAAGAGGACAGCTGGTGCCCTTTTCTGGACTTTGTGAGCATGCACTGGCTTGAGCCCCTATGAGCATGTGTTCCCACACACTCACATAAGCATACACTAAATTAATTAATTAATCAATTAATTAATATGTAAAAGACAATTGACTGGCAATATGGCTCAGGGAGCAGAAGCTCCTGCTGTCAAGCCTGATGACTTGAGTTTGATCCTCAGGACCCACGTTGTGGGGAGAGAGAAGCAACTCCTGAAGGTTACACACACACACACACACACACACACACACACGCGCGCATGCACGCACGCACACATGCTTGTAAACACACATGCACATACACTCCCCCGCATTCCCACACACACTCACTCACACACGCGCACATGCTTGCACACACACACACGCACACATATTCACACACAGGCATGTGCTTGCACTTGTAGGCACACACAGTAAGTTAGAGAGATGTTTCAGTGATTAAGAGGATATTCTTCTTTTGCAGAGGACCAACATTTGGTTCTTTCCACCGACATGGCAGCTCACAATAGTCTGTAATTCCAGTTCTATATGATCCGGCTTCCTCTTCTAGCCCCTGAGGGCACCAGGCATTTATATAGTACACAGACACACATGCAAGCAAAACATGCATACATATAATAAATAAACAAATATGTATATTCTTCCAAACAAAAGAAAACTAGGTGTGGTGGTACATATCTTTAATCATAGTACACAATCATAGCACTTGGGAGGCAGAGGCAAGTGGATCTTTGTATGTTCAAAGCCAGCCTGATCTACAGAGTGAGTTGTAGAAGAGCTAGGGCTATGTAGAGAGACATTGTCTCAAAGCAAAACAAAAAAGAAGATGAAAACAAGAAAAGTAAGTAAATAAATAAATGTAATTAGCAACAACAACAACAACAGCAACAGCAACCGCAACAGGAACAGGAAACAGGAAACAGGCACAGGGCTATAATTTCAAAACTGGGGAGGCTGAGGCAAAAGGATTTTCACAAGTTCAAGGCCAGTCTGATCTACATAGCACATTCTAGGCCAGTCAAGGCTATCTGGTAAGACCTTATCTCAAAAAAACCAGACAGACAGACAGACAGACAGACAGATAGACAGACATCGCTACACCGACTCAAATGTTCCAGCTTACGTCTCACAACTGTAATGCATTACTTACTCCACCCGTGTCTGCCTCCCATGTGATTAAAGTTATGAACCACCACACCTAGTTTTGTTTTGATTGGGAGGATATAAATAAATATTTATTTATTATATGTATGCATGCGTATATGTTTACACAAGTGCACACACCTGCCTTTCTGCCAGCAGCTGCAGTGGCTCTGCTGTTTTGTGGAAGACTTCTCTCCTTCTCTGTAACGGGAAGTGAGATTCCCATAAGTGTCAGCTCCTGAGTTCTTTCTCAGGGGACTGCTTACTATGGGAAGCTATGGTCAGGCTGGGAGTACCCAGGGTCTCCTATTTATCTTGGCCTTCTCCTGCTGTTTGGATTCAGAAGCCTTCTCTTTTTAGAGCTCCTTTGTGGGCCTCTGTTTACACTGACTCCTCCCAAGGCTACACCCACCATCTTTTAAAAAAAAAAAAAAACAAAACTCTTTCAGTTGGGGTACCACAAGAGAAAGGAGGAAAAGGCTGGCAATAGAGTTCGGAACCCAAAGTATCCTTGTTCTGCTGCCCACCTGCCCGGGATAGGGCGGCTTGGGCGGTGCCGCTGCAGGGTGTCCTGGAAGGTGCCTGAGATGTTTCACCTGCCCAGAGTCTCCACAGGAATTTCACTCTGCCTTGGGTCTGTGTTGTTCTTGGAATTAGTCAACTAGATGACATCCTGTGTCTACTGGTGCCAGTGGCCACCTCTGGGGGGAGGAGTGAACGGAACCAGACTCAAATGTTGCCCAGGGATGGGAAAACAGAGAAGAGCCCTCTGATGCTATCCCCTCTGGGATGCCAACTCACCCTTAGTGGCTGTGTTTCTGGGATTCTCACCAACACACAGACTTAGCCACAAAAGGAAGAAGTGTCAGAAAGAGGCTACACTGTGAATTTCTCACGGAAGGGCACTGTGATGCACACACACACAGTTTGCTGATATGAGGCTGTCCTTTCATTTGCTGTGTGTTTCGTTGGACACATTACCTGTGTGTGGCACACAGTAGGAGTTCTATATGTATATAGAGAGAATGCATGGTTAGCTTTCCTTAGTTCTATCACTCTGCAAAGGGACCTTGTGCACAGTAGGCCTTCACTCAATATTTTATTCTCTCCTCTTTCCCTCTTTGGAGAAATGACAATTGAGTTATTCCAAACTTCTCTAGGGGTTGGAAAATTCATGTTAATTTATTCCTGTCCCTTCCCCATTTCTCCACTTTGTTTCTTAAGCAGGGCCTCACTATCTAGTCTAGGGTGGTCTCCAACTCATGATCTTTGTGCCTTAGTCTTTCAGGTGCTGACATCCAGATACATGCCACCATGCCAGCTTCGATTTCTGTACCCTAGTGTCTCTGTTACCGGACTCCTGCTTCAGCACGGAAGTGTTCCAGTCCCTCTAGCTCGGCTGAGCTGGTGCCACCGCTGTAACTGGGTAACAACCAAGAGAACCATCGGGGGTTGGTGAGATGGCTTATCTATCTGGTAGAGGTGCTTGCAGCCAAGCTTGACAACCCAAGTTTAATCCCTGGAATAGATGTAATGGAAGGAGAGAATCAATTCTCATAAGTTGTCATGTAAGTATTGGGAATAGAACCTGGGTCCTCTGTAAATACAGCCAGTGCTCCAGCCAGTGCTGGAGTGCCGAGCTGCATCTCCAGACCAATTTGCTGAGTTTGAGAAACCGATACAGTTGTGTGTACAGTAGCTACTACAGTGAAAACACGGAACATGGTGTTACTCTGGAAGAATCCAGAAGGCCCTCGAAGGAAATTCTCCACCCTGGCTCTAGCCCTAGTTTTCAGCTGAGGCAGAGTCTCAAGTAACTGAGGTTGGTCTTGAACTCTCAACCTTCCTGCCTCCCTGCCAATGGCTAGGAATACAGGCTCATGCTACCACACTGGGCTTGTGCGGGGCTGAAGGTCAAGTCCAGAGCTCTATGCATGCTAGGCAAGCACTCTACCAACTGAGCCACAGAGCCCCTGGTTTGGGTTTTTTTTGAGTCTAGATCTCACTATCAGAAACTAATCTCAGCTAATCTGAAACTCACTATGAAGATCAGATTAGCTTTGAATTTGTGACAATCTCTTGTTTCTGCCATCTAGGTGCTGGGGTCGCATGCATGTGTCACAATGCCTGGCTAGTATTTGGAATTTTTTTATATCCCCATTACAAACAAACAAAAAACTAGCCAGTGCAGTGGTTCTTGCCTGTAATCCTAGCATTTGGGAGACTGAGGCAAGAGGATCACCTCAGATTTGAGGTCAGCTTGGGCTACAATGTGAGTTCCAGGACAGAAGGTTTAGGCCATAAAGTGAAAGACCCTATCTCAAAGAAAGAGAAGATTTTTAAGCAATTAAAAATTTATTTGTACAAGGACAATGGGACCTAGCATCTCACAAGTGGCAGGAAAGTGTCCTTTCACTAACCTTCGGAAGTCACTGTGTGTAGCTAAGTGCATTCTTTTTTACTTCTCAGTAGAGTCAGCAGGTCTTTCTTTTAATACAAGACACGCCTGGGAAGACAACAGGCAATCTTTCCATTCTTGAACACTTTAGCATAAATGAGTTTTCTTGGCTGAGATATATACTAAAGAAGGATGTTTGGGTAGAGAAGAGAGGGAGAGGCCGGACAATTTTGTCAGCCCCCAACTTGTCTTTTGGGTGTAGTCTCAGAAGTTGATGTTCCGGCCTGCAGTGCCAGGACCCCACAGGAAGCACCTAGATATGACGAGGCTCTCCACATGCTGAGCATAGATGGCATCTGATGCTTACCTCGAGCCTGTGGGTTGGGTTTGGGATGTTCTTTGTTCTGATGAAATGTGATGGTGCTGGTAGTAGGATTCAGGGAAGTCCTTTCTTTACCTCTTTTTAGCTTTTATTTTATGTATGGATCTGTTTGTATACCACGCATGTGCCCGGTGCCTACAGAGCTCAGGAGAGAGCATCAGATTCTGGAACTGAAGTTATGGATGGTTCTGAACCACTATGTGGGTGCTGAGAACCGAACCTAACTAAGTCCTTTGAAAGAACAGTCAGCACTCAATAGCTAAGCCATG
This sequence comes from Rhabdomys pumilio, assembly GCA_030674055.1. Classification (NCBI taxonomy): domain Eukaryota; kingdom Metazoa; phylum Chordata; class Mammalia; order Rodentia; family Muridae; genus Rhabdomys; species Rhabdomys pumilio. The sequence continues at coordinate 76,018,748 of JANHMN010000008.1, read as the reverse complement.
TCTCTAGCCTCCAGGCCAGTTCATTCTGACGCAGGGTTCAAATTCCTTCTATTAGGTCACCTTATGGTCTGTGACAGGCTTTCGATAGCATGAACTGAGACAGACTGGCCTGCTGGGCTGAAGCAAGAAAGTAGTGGGCTGTAGCCAGGTATGGCGGTCAGCTCATGCCTGTCATCCCTGTGCATGGGATGCTGAAGAGCAAGACCAGGGGTTCACGGCCGTCTTCAGCTATGTAAGGAGTATGAGGTCTGGGCTGTATAAGACCCCTGTCTTAGAGAGAGAGAGAGAGGAAGAAGAAGGAGGAGGAGGAGGAGGAGGGAAAGGAGGAAGAAGAGGAGGGGGAAGAGGAGAAGGAAAAGGAGGAAGAAGAAGAGGAGGAAGATGAGGAAGAAGAGGAGGAGGAGGAGAAGGAGAGGAAGAGGAAGAGGAAGAAGAAGAAGAAGAAGAAGAAGAAGAAGAAGAAGAAGAAGAAGAAGAAAGGTAGAAAGAAAGAAACAAACAAACAAACAAACAAACAAAAGCAAACAAACAGAAGAGACTTGAATGAGAAGATGCCATGTTGTGGCCTTCCCAGCCAAGCACAGCTGGCTGCTGCCCTGAGAGAGAAATCAGGGCACAGCCACTCTGGGAGTTGTTTTGTTCTGAGGACTGGGAAGAGGAGAATCTTCGAGCTGCCTTGGGTTTCATGTCACTGAACCAGTTTGAGCACTTTCTGGGCTCTCTAACCTAGCTTTTGGGGGTGCAGGCAACAACTTATGGGGTTCCACACAGAAGCCTCAGTTCAGAGACTGTGGTGGTGGATGCCTACAACCCCTGCTCTCAAGAGGCTGAAGAAGGTGGACAGCCTCAAGTTGAAGCCTTCTTGGGCTACATAAGGAGACTGTTTCACAAACCAAGCCAAGTAAACAAATAAGGCAGTAACTTTCCTTGGGACTGAGACTCTTGAGACTCAGCTCAGAGTTAAAGTAAATTCAAGAAAAGGTAGGGAAAGCGGAGCTGAGACTAGCGCGTTGTTAAAGCAGTCTGATAAGGAGAGGGCAGGGGTGGGGTTGGTGGCTGGCCAGCCTGATGCTGACCGCAGCTGCTGGGGCCTTGTGGACTGCATTCCGAAGCTCAGGTATCAGCTGACACTCCAGAGCACCCCATCCTCTTCCTTCCAGCTGGGGAGCGGGGCTGGGGGCTGGGGGTGGTGTTGGGAGATGAAACCATGTCCACTTGGAGATTAAACCAGAGACTCCTGGTGTGCTTCCGGCTCTTCTGAGACCCCGTGCCCTCCATCACCTGATGTAATATGTAGATGCTGTCCATTTTCCTAAAGTGAAGAGGTCAACCATTAGATAGCTCCTGTCTTGGTGTTCCTTATCTTGTGACAACACAACTCCTGTCTCTGACTCTGTCTCCCCCAAGATCTTCTGTGTGTCTGTCTCCTCCATGACTATGGTTTTCTTCTCCTCATCCCAGCAGCAGGCCTGCAGTGCTTCAGATGAGTGTGGAAATCCAAGCTTAAGCTGACCACTGGCCCCCTCTGCAGCTTCAACATCACTGGTCTCATGCTCCCAGGTTAGTAATGGCTGGGCTGCTCTTGCCCCTGTGGGTTTCGCACGCAGAATCCTGTCTGTTAGGAACGTTTTTCTTCCTTTCCTGTTCCTCACATTTTTTTCCATTCTTAGGCCTCTCAGTGGGGTCTAGCCTGTTCTCCACAGAGAATTCATTTCCGACTATCCCTTTCCTCTCTTTCAGTACCGGAAAGTGAATGTACGGCCTTGGATATGTCCGGAAGTACTCGTTCACTGAGTTACATTTCCAGTTTCCTTTTTCTGTCTAGTTTAAGACAGGGGTCTTGCTAAGTTACCCAGGCTGTAGCTCAGGCAGGCTTTGCAATTGCATTCTTCCTCCAGTGGCCTCCCTTGTAGCTAGGACTAGAAGCATGGAGCACCAGGCTCGGCTCCACAGGAACTCTCATCTGCAGCCTTTTGTGTCTGGCTAGGGTCCTTGTGTTTTCCTCAGTGTAACACCTAACACAGTAGGTTGGCCTTTGTTTTATTATTTCTGTCTCTCTGCCAGTCTGAGTTTATACACAATAGCTCCCCAATGGCTGCATGAATATGAAATTCCCTTCAGAGGACAGAGACTTTGAAAGGTCTGTCCTAGACTAAAAAAACAAAAAAAACAAAAAAACAAACAAAAAAAAAAACAACCAAACAAAACAACCACAACAAACACAAAACCAATGTCAGATGTGGTGGTGCAAACTCTTAATCCCAGCACTTGGAAGGCAAAAGCAGGTAGATCTCTATTAGGCTAACCTGGCCTACATGGTGAATTCTAGGCCAGCCAGAGGTATGTACTGAGACTCTATTTCAAAAACAAAACAAGACAAAGCAAAACCAAAGCACAGGACCTCATGGAATTTAGGGTGTCCTCCAACTTGACACATAGTCAAGGATGGTCTTGAACTCTGGTCTTCCTGCTTCTATCTCCTAAGTGCTAAGACTACAGATGTGGGGCACCATGCTCAATGGTACCATTCTTCTCGTTTAAATTTAGATTTTTAAAAAGTGTGTGTACATGCTCAGTGTGTGTGTGTGTGTGTGTGTGTGTGTGTGTGTGTGTGTGTATGTGTATAACATGACCTCAGGTGCCCACAGGGGCTAGAGGAGTTGGACTTCTCTGGAGCTGGTGTATAGGCAGTTTTGTGCTGCCAGACACGAGTGCTGGGAATCAAACTCAGGTCTTCACAAGAACCAAACAACCCATTTCTCAAGCACCAGTACCCTTCATCTTGTTATGAAGAAAAAGGAGAGAGTTCTAGCACATGGGAGATTGAGGCAGGAGGCAACAGCTCAAGGCCAGCCTTGGCTACACCAGGAAGCCAGCCGAGGTAGCCTTTGGTGTTGGGGTAGGGAGGCAAAATGAAGACACTGCTAAAGGAATCTGAACTCCTGCCTTCCAGAGTGGAAATCACATGGTGGTTTGTGGGAGACCACCGACTGAGGTGTCAGCAGCGTTTGAGTTCCTAGACGCCCAACCAGTCAGAGCTCTGCTCAACCTCAGGGAACAGAAAGCTCCCGGCTGGCCTGAGGCTGAAGGAGGGGGCTTCTGCATTAGCCTGTCTTTTCTCTCATCCTCATTTCCAGTCAGGCAATCTTTCCTTCATTGTTATCCTACATCACTACCCACCATGGGGTCATACTTCAGTAGAGATAGCCTGAGTGATGAAATCTGGGTCAGACTCCTAAGAACTGGCTTTAGTCACTGCCTAACTAAATATTCTTATTTATGTGTGGAGCTAGGGATAGAACCCAAGGCCTCATACCGCCTGTATGCAAGGCAAGTGTCTACCACTCAGTAAGATACATCCCTAGCCCCAAACAAATCTCTCAGTCTTTGAGATAAAATCGGATACAGCCTATGCTAGCTTCAGAGTTGCTATGCTGCTAAGGATGGCCCTGAACTCCTGGTCCTCCTGCCTCTGTCTCCCAGGTAGTGGGCTTACAGGACTATGTGTTATCAAACCCTAGACTGACTTTATTTATTTATTTATTTATTTATTTATAGTTTTCATTTGTTATGACTTACTCAATACAGTCAAATACGTATCATCTATAAAGGATAGAACAAGAAGCTAAATACTTTTGCATTACTGCCTAAGTAGATATCAGTGGCTTGGAGGCCCTCTGCTTTGTTCGCCATGTCTCTCCTTCCTCTCCCCTGAGGATGAGATGAGGATGTCCCATTCTGTATTTCACACTTTTAAATGACCTATTTCTTTTATATGTGTTTGAATGTTTGCTTGCATGTGTGTGTGTGTGTGTGTGTGTGTGTGTGTGTGTGCATGTGTACAATGTGTATATGCAGTGTCTGCAGAGGCCAGAAGAGGGTGGGGTGTTAGATTCCTTGGATCTGGAGTTATAGATACACCTTGATTTTTTTTTTTTTTTTTACAATTTTTTATTTTTACGTGAATGAATGTTTTGCTTGCATGTATGTAAGTATATCACTTGTGTGCATGGTGCCCATGGAGGACAGAAGAAGGTGTTAAATCCCCTGGACCTGGGCTAACAGTCATTTGTGATTCTTCATCTGGGTGCTGGGAACCAAACCAGACTTATCTGGAAGAGCAGCCAGTGATGGTTTGTGTTTTGAGAAATGCTCTCATGTATCCTAGGCTGACCTTCAACTCTCTGTGAGGCTTTGAGTTTCCGACCTTCTTTCTGACGTCCCCTGAGTGCTGGGTTATTTGTATATTATACCACACCTGGTGTTTTGTTGTTATTGCTTTGTTTTGCTTTGAGACAGGGTCTTACATTGTAGCCTAAGTTGCCCCTGAATTCACCATCTAGCCCAGGATAGCCTTAAACTCACAGCAATCCCCTTGCCTCAGCCTCTCACTATATCAACTCCCAGTGCTGACTCACAGGCCAACTTTATAAGCAACATGGGTTTATCTAACTCAGTTCTGAGACTCAAAGTCCAAATGACATACACAGGCTCTGTGAAGGGCCTCATGTCCTCGATGGGTCATGTTATGGTATGGATTGCAATGGCATGGCATGAACTTTTGCACAGAGTAGGGCCAGCACATCTCCATTGGGAGCCAAAAGAAGAAAGGCTTACTTCTTTCAGAAGGACTTTTCAGGAGGACGATAGAAGAAGGCTGTGTAGAAACAGCTTAATCCCTTCCCAGTGTGTGGACCTCCCTCCCATTAAGTTCCACCTGTTAAAGGTCCCAGTGTCACCACATGATCATGCAGGCTTCTGACACACAGGCTTGTGGGGGGAAGACACTCAGACCATAGCAGGCTAAGACTTTTTCTCACCAGAAAACTTACATATGCAGAACAAAAGGTCTATGAAATGAACTATCCCATTTCACTGGGCCCTCCCTCCAGTCCCCAGGAGCACCTCAAAGCCAACCAGTCATCTCTCCCTCCTGAGATCCCCCCTCATCTTCCAGATAACCAGTTCTAAGAACTTGAGGCAAGCAAGAGGCCTCTGAAGCAGGGTTTAAGGAGGAAACTTCTCTGACAGGCAACGTGGGGTGGCTCCTCGAATTCTGTCTTCTAGATCACTGGATGGCCTGACTTTAGTTCCGGTTTTGTGCTGAGCTGTTGTGTCTACAAAGGGGAGGAGAGAGAAAAAGGGGCTCAAAGGAGGGTAAGAGAAAACAGATAATCAAACATGGAAACAAACAGAACTTTTGTCAGAAAAACCAGGAGCTGGAGAAGGACGGCTCAGATGTTAAGAGCGCTTGCTGATCATTCTGAGGCACAGGGTTCAGTTCCCTGAACCTATGAGTCGTTTGGCTCACAACCACCTGTGTCTTCAACTCCAGGAGGTCTAATTCCATTTTGTGGCTTCCCCAGCATCTTTGTGTAAGTGGTACACTTACATATACACAAGCACACACACATACAATAAATAAAATCTTAAAAAAATAATCAGGGGCTGTTGAGGTGGCTAAATGGTTAAGAGCACTAGTTGCTTTCACGGAGGACCCAGGTTCAGTTCCCAACCCCTACACAGCCAATCACAACCATCTGTAACTCCAGTTCTAGGGAATCCTATAACCTCTTCTGACCTCCTTGGGCATCAGGAATGCGCATGGTGGTACACATACATACTTGCAGGCAGAACACTCACATGTAAAATAAAATAAAATAAAATAAAATAAAATAAAATAAAATAAAATAAAATAAGGGCCGGGCGTTGGTGGCGCACGCCTTTAATCCCAGCACTTGGGAAGCAGAGGCAGGTGGATTTCTGAGTTTGAGGCCAGCCTGGTCTAGTGAGTGAGTTCCAGGACAGCCAGGGCTACACAGAGAAACCCTGTCTTGAAAAACCAAAAATAAAATAAAATAAAATAAGGATAGGAGAGAGTGCTAAAGACAAAGGCAGTGTTCTATGGCTTTTCCTGGGGAGACATGAACAAATGCCTGCTCACCCTGGACAGAGCATTGACTGTAGTCCAAAGAAACAGTTCCACCCAAGCACCCAAGTCTAGCCTAGCAGACCAATGAGCTCACTGCTTTTTTTTTTTTTTACTTATAGGAGCATGGGTGACTGACTCAAAGGCAGCTGTTTCACTAAAAAGTCCACTTCAGCAGCAGGCGATGACTCATGAAAGTATCCCTGGTGCTTCCTGCCCAGCTTGCAGGCATCTCCACCAGAGAGCCTCTTTTCTCTAATGATTGTTAGCTGCTTATGTAACTTTGGGTTGGGTCTTGTAACTTTCATTGGCTTCTTGAGTCTTATGGATTTTCCTCCAGGAGGGAAATGTTTCAATTAGGAGAAGTTTCCTACGTAGCAGGTGGGCATCCAAAGTCAATGGCAAAGTGACATATAAACACCAGGGAGCAAGCCATGCCACCACCTTGCCATACAGAGTCTCTCAGCCATAGGCCTGGACCAGCTAGCCAGACATGATCTAGATTCCAGAGAGTGATGGAAGACAGGGAACGTGCAGCCCACTCCAGTGCTCTCATTGGGTTTTCCGGCTTCCTAGGGAGGTTTTCCTGGCTCTTAGGAAAAGGGCAAAGAAGAAATCATGTCCCCTCTGTCCTGCTTCTTCCCAAGACCTGACATCTTATCCATGATGTCATGAGCCTCACCCCAGACATAGTGACTCAGGGCTGTAAGTGCCCTCAATGACAGCTAGCTCTGTGCTGTCCAGGGTGGCAGCCACTAGCCACTCGTGACTTTTGATCCCCTGATACATGGCTGGTGTAAACTGGCATGGACTGCCAACATAAAACATGGACTTTTGAGGACTTAGTTTGGCAAAGTAATGCAGAGTAACTCAATACACACACACACACACACACACACACACACACACACACACACACGTAGACAAAGCCTCACTATGTAGCTCAGGATATCATTGAATTCAGCACTACCTAACAACACCTTCCCAAGTGCTGGGATTACAGTAATATGTCACCATGCCTAGTTTGTATTTTATTTATAAGGAAAAAACAATTTTAAATTACACTTATTTATTTATTGTGTATGTACATGCTACAACACACGTGTGATAATTTGCAGAGGCTGTTTCTCTCCTACTGCGTGGGATAGAACTCAGGCCATCAGCTTCATGACAAGCACTTTTACCCACTGAGCCATTTCACCAGACTCTTGCTTCATTGAAAAGAGGATTGTCAGCTGGGAGATGGTGGTGGTGGTGGTGGTGGTGCTGGTGCTGGTGGTGGTAAATACCTTAAATTCTTGCACTGAGGGAGGCAGAGATAGATAGATCATTGAGTTTGAGAGCATCGTGATCTGGAGAGTGAGTTCCAGGACAGCCAGGGCTGTGTAGAGAATCTCTGTACTTTGTATATACTGAGTACCCAGAGAGGCCAGGAGATGGTGTAAGGTCCCCTGCAATTGGAGTTACAGTTATGAGCCACCGTGTGAGTGCTAGGAGCTGAACTCAAGTCCTCTGGAAGAACAGTCACTCTTAACTGCTGAGCCGTCTCTCCAGACCCCACCTCAGCCTCACGTTTTAAAAGATAATGTGCTGAGAAGATGCTATTTGGGATCTATTGGGTTAAACAGATGAAAAAGTAAGTTCCCTCATTTCTTCTTCCTTCTTCATTTTCTTCTTCTTGAGATATGGTCTCACGTCAAGAGTCCAGATATGGATGGCGCTTGGTATGTAGGCTTGAACCCACAATAGTCCCCTACTTCATTCTCTCCAGTGCTGGGACAATGGGTGTGAGCCACCACGCCCAGCTCCCCTGCATCTTTTCATTCTTTGTAATTCGACCAACTGCTGTCCTAATGTGTGTGTGTGTGTGTGTGTGTGTGTGTGTGTGTATATATATGTCAGGGTTCTTCAGAGTCACAGAACCTATGGAATATCTCTCTATATTGAGGGAATTTATTGTGATGACTTACAGTCTGTAGTCCAACTAACCCACCAATGGTCAGCTGTGAGTGGGAAGTCCAAGAATCTAGTAGTTGACAAGTCCTATGAGGCTGGCTGTTTCAGCTGCTCTTCTGCAGCCGTAGATTCCGACAGATGTGCTGGCAAATAAATGCCAGCGTCAAAGAGGAGTGAATCTTCCTTCTTCCAATGTCCTTATGTAGGTCTCCAGCAGAAAGTGTGGCCCAGATTAAAAATGTGTACCACCATGCCTGAATCTGGGAGTTGTTTTGTCCCAGGCTGACCTTGAACTCAGAGATCTCCTTGCCTTAGTCTCCTGGCATTAAAGGTGTGTACTACCTTGCCTGGGCCTAAGCTTTTCATGGCCACTATGCCTCAAGATCTCCATGCCAAGATCCAGGTCAAAAACTTGTGTCTTCCAGCCTCCAGATCTGGATCACAGGTGTACCTTCCATTTCTGGACTGTAGTTCATTCCAGATTTAGTCAAACTGACAACCAGGAATAGCCATTACAACATACATGCCTAGAAATTGTAGACAGCTCATGGTTCTGTTGTACACTGGTCTAGCTCGAGTTTCTATAGATGAGACAGAAGTTCAGAGAGAAGTCCTTTCCAGCCCCATCATTCCCAAAGTCCTTTCCCCAGGCTCCCATCTCTTGGTGAGCCCCAGGAGAGGAAGAGGACTTGATGACCTCTGACCTGCAAGCCTCAAGGGAAATGGCCAAGTTAAGTACTGGCTGTGGTTTCTTGGGTATGAGATCAATAGAGGTATGGACTCCAAAGAGTTAGATTGTTCTTGTCCTGGTACTTGAACCTAGTACCTTGCACATCATAACATAAGCTCACATAGAGTCTTTCTTTCTCTCTCGTTCTTTCTATTGCAGTGTGTGTGTGTGTGTGTGTGTGTGTGTGTATAGCACTCATCACGATCTTGTGTGTAGGTCAGAGGACAGCTTTGCAGTCTTGGCTCTCTTCTTGGACTTGGTTGACCTTCATGTGGATTTTGGGGATTGGACTCTGGCTATCAGGCTGGCAGCACATGCTTTACTGGCTAAGCCACCGTCCCATCTCCTCTGCCTTTTTGAGACAGGCTCTTGTGAGTAGCCCCCACTGCCCCATACTCCCTATGTGGTTCAGGCTGGTGGCCATCTTCCTGTTTCAGTCTTCCTGCTGACTCGAACTGCCATTTGCAGCAAGTCACCTTTAGGTAACCTCAAAGTCCTATGTAGTCCAACTGGCTTTAGAGTCCTAATCCCTGCTTCTACCTCCAAAGTGCTGGTGTGACAGGGATGCACCATGCCTAGCATGTTACATTTTATTATTTTCTTTGACACAGGGTTTCTCTGTGTATTCCCGGTTGTTCTGGAACTCCCTGTGAAGAGCAAGCTGGCCTCCGACTCACAGCCTGGCAGTGGTGGTGCACGCCTTTAATCCCAGCACTTGGGAGGCAGAGGCAGGCGGATTTCTGAGTTCGAGGCCAGCCTGGTCTACAGAGTGAGTTCCAGGACAGCCAGGGCTACGCAGAAAAACCCTGTCTCGAAAAACCAAAAAAAAAAAAAAAAAAAAGAAAAAAAAAGAAAAAAAAGGTGTGGAGGCAAGAAAGATTTTTCATTGCTCTAGGCCACTGGGCCTCAACCGGTTGGTCACAGCCACTTGTAGGGGTTAAACAACCTTTTCACAGGGGTACCTAAGCCCAGCAAAAAGCACAGATATGTATATTAAGATTCAAAACAGTAGCAAAATCACAGTTACGAGGTAATAACAAAGATGATTTATGATTGGGGGTCACCATACATGAAAAACTGTATTAAAACTGTCCTAAAGCATTGGGGAGGTTGAGAAGCCCTGCCCTAGGCCTTCCCTGCTCTTTAAAAGCTCAGTTCCCCGCTGCCCACCAACTCAACCAACGGGGTAGAACCTGACTCAACAACACATTCCAGGACTTTTTGACCACTCAACAGGCAAGTTTCAGCCAGACTGGCCTGATAATGGATGCGCTGCGGGCACTTGCCTGAGCAGGTGGAATCGGACACCAAAGGCAAATTCCTTCATTTCAAAATTTTATCTGGCGTCCCTGTTCCGATCAACTGCTTTGTCAAACTTTTGGAGAGGTGGTTGGAAGAAAGCCGATATGATCTCTCCGCTGGGGCCGCGACTTTTCCTTGGTCTTTACCTCCTTAGCCGAGACTGGGGGACCCACAAGAGAGTGGCTGCCTCTTTATTTAAACCTGGCTCCTCCCTGCTCACCCGAGGAAGGAGTGGGTGAGGGGGAGACAGGTGCCGCCAAGGGGAAGTGAAGACCAACTTCTCCCAGAACGTTAACAAAGGAGCTGCAAGGAACTGCTGGCTAAGTCTTTTACCTTGGGGGCCCTGGAGTGCCCTCGGCAAGGATGGGTGTGGCCCCCTCAAGGAGATGACAGCCAGCAGCGCTCATCCTCAGCTGAGTTCTCTGTATGGCTTCCCCCCCACCCCCAAAGGCGCTCTGGGACCGACCTGAGCGCTAGTCGGGAGCTACGCCTGGCAGTCTAGGGTGCTTCCCCCACAACCCCGCCACCTATTTCATGAGTGACTGTGCTTCTGACGTCAGGAAGGCTTTCGGTTCATTCTCTGGCACGGTGACTTTATTTTCATAACAGCGAGAAGTGCCGCGGAACTGGATTAGGCGTGTCCTCTCCCTCCGCCCCGCCCCTGCCCCCTGTCCCTCGGCTCACCCTCTCCCTCCCTCCGGCGACAGAAGCCTTTATAACTGCTTTGCGCGGCCAAGGCGGGATCCTTGTCCCGGGAAGTGCCTAGCAGCCAGAGGTTGCGCGCTCACCCCTTCCACGCGTTGAGTCACAAGTTCTCGGTTCACCCCGAGCGCCGCGGCGCCCAGGTAAGAGGGGCTTAGCCAGGAGCGCTCCGGGCGCCAGTTTTAAATCAGGAGAGTGGGGCGTGGGGAGCCGTGGGGTAGGAGAGCTGAGACAGCACAGCCCGTGATGGACTACAGCTGGCTAGGAGAAACTGATGAAACCGAGAAAGGAATGCCTTTGGCTTCACTCACCTCTGAATACGTTCTCTGGTCTTCCCAGGCTAAGACAGAGGGAAAAGACCAATAAGCAAACAATTTGAAACTGTAGCACAGGCTTGTAATTCTGCACCTGGGAGGTAGAAGCAAAAGGATCAAGAGTTTAACGCCAGCCTCGACTCCACGGTGAGTTCCAGGTCAGCCTGTTTCCAGATAACAAAACAGTAGTTAAAACACTAATATTAAAAGAGAAGTCCGTTTTGAACTGCACTAGGCTACTCCCACAGGTGCCACCTAGCCACTGGTGGAAGATGGGTTACGCTGCTTTCAACTCCCATCTGAGTTTCAAGGATCTGAAAATGAATAGAGGGAGTAGAGGGAAGGGATGCCAGCTGCTTCCTTCCCAAAGCAGTGAAGGCTGTGGAGGTCAGGGATCTGAGGTCCTCAGATCCCAGTGCTGATTTGTGTAGAAAGTAAGGGGAGCCCCGGTGTTCCACCCCATCCCTTAGTTTTCTCTTTAACTTTGGCCTGGCGGGCAAGAGGGATTGAAACGCAGGCAGGAAGAGGCTGGTGGACCACATTGAATGGGAAGACAGGAAACAGCGATTGTTGTCTTTTGGTTTTTAGACATTCAGGCTGGCCTGGAGCTTAGTAACCACCATTCTGCCTCAGTTTCCAGAGTGTTGGGATGACAAGTGTAGGTCACATGGAGGCAGGAATTTGCAGGATCCTCGAAGTGCCTGCCTGACTTTTCTCCATGCAAGCTCTCAGAGGCTTTTTGTTGAAGCCTGGTGAAGGGTTCTTTGGAAAAAGTCAGTGTTCTGAGCTCATTACTGAAGGGGAATTCTTTAGCCACTTCAGACACAATGGGTGGGGAAGTGGAGGGGAGGGTGAGGCCAACACTGCACCTAGGGGTTTGTATACTGCCTTCACTGACAGAAGGAAGGGGGCTGGGAAGGGTTGGGAGGTGACTTAAGATCAAAGGAAGAAGGAGAGGCAGGCCCCCAGGCCCAATGGGAGTGACCGCAGCTGTCTCTGAGACTTCCCAAGAAAAGGTCTCTACCTGGCTCCAGGCAGTCCAGTGTTTCCTGGATTCTGCGGTAATTTATGCAGCAGCCACCTGCTGCAGAGGTCCTGCTGCCGAGGGCTTTTAGGGACTCTGAACAACTCTTCTGTGTGTGGGTCCTGCCAGTCTGTAGTTGCAGTCTCCTTAAGCAGCCTGTTAAAAAAAAAACGTGTGCCTTCATTCCATTCTTGAGAGGTAATTGAGGATAACAGAGTGTGAAGAGGAATGTGGACTGTGGATTTCTGTTCTCTTGGAAGATCCAGAGAGAGCAGAGAGAATGGTGGGAGTGAACAGTGGGCAGCAAACTGAACACAGTTTCACTTGAGGGGGTCTGACCTTCAGAGCCAATGCTGGCTTGTTTGAATATTCTCTCTTTCTCTCTCTCTCTCTCTCTCTCTCTCTCTCTCTCTCTCTCTCTCTCTGTGTGTGTGTGTGTGTGTGTGTGTTTCCCTCTGTCTCTGACTCTCTCTGTATGTTTCTCTCTGTCTCTTGTCTCTTTCTGTCTCTCTTTCTCTCTGTCGCTGACTCTGTGTGTCTTTCTGTTCGTATGTCTGTCTCTGTCTCTCTCTGGAGGTGTGAGCATGCCACACTACATATGTGGTGGTCAAAGGACAACTTGACGACCTTGGTGTACTCCTCCCACCATGAGTCTTGTGTGAGGAACTGGGGCCCTTAGTCTTGGAGCAAACGCCTTTACCATCTTGCCCATTCCTGATACTGTTTTAGGAAAGGGACTCAGGTAACCTTGGCTGACCTGGAATTCACTATGCAGACTAGGCTGCCCCAGTCAGCTCGACTTCTGTATTCTGAGTGATGGGATTACAAGCCTGAGCCTACCCTCTGAAAGCTCGGTGTTTGTATTTTTATCCTCCCCCCCCCCTTTTTTTTTTGAGTCAAGGTTTTATTGTGGTCCTGGCCAGCTTGCAGTTCACTATATAGACCAGGCTGGCCTGAACTCTCTGCTTTCTAAGTGCTGAGACTCAGACATGCACCACCATGCCCACTTTACTCTTAATTTTATAACCTTCCTTCCTTCCTTTCTTTTTGAGACCAAGTCTTGATCCTTTGCCCTGGAGTATTTCAAACTCCGAGGCTCAAGTGCTTCTCCTCTTTCCCATTTCAAGTGGCTGGGGTACCGGTGTGACCCAAGGCACTGAGTCTGTATGTTTATTTTAGAATTTCAGATCATTGTGTTCTAAACTACACTCAGTTTTTTTGGTAAGCATACATGACTATTTGGAGAGATTCCATCCGATAGAGCAGGGGCAGCAAACTATGGTCTGTGGTCCAAAGTAGCCCATAGATTTTTTTTTTTCCTTCTTAATAACGAGTTTCATGGGGGATATAGTAAAACTCACTTGCTTTTGTATCGTATGTGGCTACTTTCATATTACAAATTCATGGCTTCTGAAGCCTGCATTCCTAACAGCCGTTATACAAAGTGCTTGACGAGTGCCGATTCCAAGAGTGTGAATTCTTTGGTTAATAATGGAGACACGATTGGTATGAAGATAGGCTGTGTTTCCGTTAAAGTATCCAGAAAACATTTTTTTTGAGAGTTTTTTGGTTATTTATTTTATGATGGCATCTGCCAAGGGCCAATTTTAAAAATGTCTATAGGGGCTGAGGAGATGGCTCAGTGGATGAGAAAGAGTGCTTGGTGTGTAAGCAAGCATAGGGGCGTGTGTTAGAAACCTGAGTTAGTGTCCGTGTAAAACCCGGGCCATAGCACCAGATGGCCATGTGTGTCTGTAACCCCAGGGCTGGGACAGAGGCAGACAGATCCTGGGAGTTTCCTAGCCAGCCAGTCCAAGCAAACAGTGGGCTTCAGGTACAGTGAGAGACTCTGTCTCAAGAGAAGACAGCCATAGAGGAAGGCATTCAGTGTCCTTCTCTGGCTTCTGCATGTAAGCACACACTCACACATATGGTGGACATACATTTTAACATTTTCATGTTGTGATGCTTTTTTTCTTTACCATGGTGGACCTCCGATTGCCTTTGTCAGTCTGAGTTTTACACAAAGATCCACCTACCTTGAACTTGCTGAGAGTCCAGGTATGTGCCACTACACTGTGATTTCTAGTATTTTATTGCACCCTCTCATGAAAGTCTACCTGCTTTGTTTGGAGTAAGAGTACAAAGCACTACCTGCTTTGTTTGGAGTAAGAGTAAGGTGGCACTGCATAAAAGTGAAAGATGAGCCTGAACCTCGCGCTCAAATTTGCCTCCATCTGTCCTGGTGCAATGACGACGATTTTCCTTCTGTCACTACCTAGAAACTCAACTCAGTTCTGTTAGTAAGGAGTTATTCACAGGACGCTGCCATGATGTGTCATGTTTATGTGATGGGAACTGGGGTGGTTACCCCAGTACAGGGGATCCCACAGAGTGATTTCCCATCTAAACTAATCCTTTTTCAAGTGCAAAAACATTTTTGTGGGGCTCCTCCCTTGGAAGAACTCAGCCTGGATAAATGTAGGAGGGTCAGAAAAATGCACACAGATTCACCTTAAGAGCTCTTACTCCTTTAGCTGGGTGTGGAATCTCACCGATAAGAGCCCATTGCCTTGGAGATGGTGTCAGGAGGGTCAGGAGTTTGGCGACATGAGAATGAGACTCTGTCTCAAGTAAATAAATCATCCTATTACTCACACTTGAGGAAGTATTCGCCAGTCAATCTTAGTTCAGAATACTTGCTCAGAACCACTACACAGAACACATACAGAAAGAGATGCCAAGAGACAGGGGATTCGATCTGTGTCCTCATGGAGCTGGTTAGCTGCCGAGTTGGTTAGCACTGGTGTTAACATACAGTCACTACCAGGCACACAGGAAAATGAGTACTGTCAGGTCTAGGAAGACACATTTAAAGTGAGGTGGGATTAACCATAACATGATACAAGTTCCCAGTAGAGGTTAAGTTGGGACCAAACTTTGAAGAATTTGTGAGTAGAAGGGGAGGGGCTTTTGCGTACTCGAGGCAAAAAGCATGATTTTGTAGGAGAAGGCCCTGAACAACCCCAAATTCCTATTCATAAAGAAAACACTCTTGGAATGCTGGATGTGGTAGTGTATACCAGGAATCCTGGCACTCACGAGCCGGAGGCAGGAGGGTTGTGAGTTTGAGGTCAGTTTAGGTTACTTACATATTCAGACCCTGTCTTTAAAAAATGAAAGACCTGGTGGTGGTGGCGGCACACACCTTTAATATTAGCACTTGGGAGAGAGAGGCAAGTAGATCTCTGAGTTCCAGGTTAGCCTGGTCTACAGATTGAATTAAGACAGCCATAACTACACAGAGGAACCCTGTCTTGAAAAACCAAAAAGAAAAAAAAAAGAAGGAAGGAAGGAAGGAAGGAAGAAAGAAAGAAAGTGAGGAAGAAAGTGAGGAAGAGAGTGAGGAAGAGAGTGAGGAAGGAAGGGTCTAAAGATGGCTCAGCTATAATGAGCACTTGTTCTTCCAAAGGACCTGAACTCAGTTCCCAAAATGCAATGAGGTCATAACTAACTGTGACTCCAGTTCCAGACAGATACCTTCTTTTGGTTTCTGTGAGTACCTGTACACATGTGTGTCACACACACACACACACCATTTTAAAATTTTTGCTTAAAAGAAATGAAAGTAGACACTTAGATAATTTGCATATGTCACAACCCCGTT
The DNA here is from genome assembly GCA_030674055.1 of Rhabdomys pumilio. Classification (NCBI taxonomy): domain Eukaryota; kingdom Metazoa; phylum Chordata; class Mammalia; order Rodentia; family Muridae; genus Rhabdomys; species Rhabdomys pumilio. Next base: position 76,003,124 of record JANHMN010000008.1, on the reverse strand, counting down.
AAAAAACCCACATAACCTTGGACAAATAACTTTTTTTGTTTTGGATTTTGCCCAGTTTTCTCAGCTGTCTAAAGGAGTGATAAGATACCAGATGGCTCCTCACATCTGTAATCCTGACTCTTGAAGGTAGAGTCAGAAAAATCAAGATGTTCAAGGTTATCCTCAGCTACATAGTGAGTCCATGGCCAGCCTGGGCTACTGGGAGACCCTGTTTAAAAACAAACAGATATTAAGGTGGGGCTAGGAGGATTAAATGGGACAGTACATGGCTCAATAAAATTGTGCTAAGGTTTGGGCTCTTACCATTCCTATACAGCTTCACTTACAAGTCCTGCATGTCTCTGCTCCCGGTCCTGTGACAATGGCCCATGAGAGGTTAGGAACTGACCTGACCTCTGCCCACCCTCAGGGCCTCTCTCTCCTAACAACCTCACACCTCTGCTTATCTCTCTCACCTCTTCTCCCAGCCCTTCCCACACCTCTGTCCCCTCATCCTGGTAGGTGAGGTCACAGTTGCTCAACTGCACGTTCACAGCACTTCTTGACTGCTTAAGTCGGTCAGTCACCTGACCCATGGCTCTCCAAGGGCGGCGGCCAGACTTTGGGGTCTGTGGGGTTAGTCCACTTGGTGCTTGTTGATGAGCAACACAGAAGAGCTGCTTGTTCCGGAGACATTTCAACAGTCAGAGGTCGTCTCTACGATGGTGTAGAGGAGCAGTTCTCAACCTGTGGTCCCCGAACTCTTGGGGGAGAGGAGTGACCCTTTCACAGGGGTCACACGTCCTGCACCTCAATGAACGCATTGCAATTAATAGCAAAAGCAAAATTACAGTTTTGAAGTAGCAACACAATTCCTTTATGGTTGGGGGGTGTGTGTGTGGATCACCACAACATGTGAAACTGCATTAAAGGGTCTCAGCATTAGGAAGGCTGAGAACCACTGGTAGGGAGTCTGTGAGGAGCTGAGTAAGGTGGGCTCTGGAGACCTTGCCAGCGACCGAGAGAGGAAGTCTATCAAGGATGAGGTGTTTTCTCTCTCCCATCCTCGGCCCTCTCAAAAGAAATCTGTGTATTTTAAGACCGATGTATTTTATAATTTATTATTGTGGATTTGTGTGGGTAGGGGGCTTTTCACGTATCTATGTCAGACTTGGTTCTTTTTTTCTTCCAGTTTAGATAGGGTCTCATTTATGTAGCCCAGGCTTGTCTTGAACTCAGAGATCTGACTGCCTCTCTGCCTCCTGCTGGTCTGCAAAGCAATCACCGTCACATTCGGCCTCATACTTTGTCTTTATTCATTTCTGTTCCAAACTTCCCTCCATATATAGAATTCAATTTTTAAAATTACCTTTTAAATTACTTTACCACCACCACCATTATCATCGTCGTCTTTTTTTTTTTTTTTTTTTTTTTATTGGATATTTTATTTACATGTCAGATGCCAACCCCTTTCCCCATTTCCCCTCCCTAGAAAACCCCTATCCCGTGCTCCCTTTTCCATTTGGCTTTTATACAATTTTTTTAAAATGTTAATCAAAGGCTTTATAAGTATGGTAATGCTCAATCAGAAGTGTAACCTAATACCCAACCTAGCTATGTAAACTATCTTTGACTGGTGGGGGCATGGAGGCAGAAGTCTTTTTGGTTTTTCGAGATAGGATTTCTCTGTGTAGCTCTGGCTGTCCTAGAACTTGCTCTGTAGACCAGGCTAGCCTCAAACTCACAGAGCTCCTCCGGCCTCTACCTGCTGAGTGCTGGGATTAAAGGCGTGAATCACTACTAAACCAGCTTTTAATTAATTAATTAATTATTATTATTATTATTTTTGCATAGGATCTTATTAAATTTCCCAGGCTGACCTTGAATTTGCTAGGTAGTCTAGGCAGACCTCAAACTTGTGATCCTCTTGCAAGCAGCTGGGACTATAGGCATGGGCCTCGAAGCCCAGCTGAAATATAGAATTATGAATATATCTTTCTTCTGTGGCACTGGACATGTAAGTTCATCACTAAAAAAAAAAAAGGTGTGCATGTGTAAGTGGGTGCACATGCTCTTCAGGATGAGGTCAGATGACATCCCCGGGTGTTGATCCTGCCTTCTGTTCTCTTTCAGGCAGGGCCTGTTGTTCATCATTGCCTATGTCAGACTAGATTGTCCAGAGATTATCCTGCCTCCCATATCCCTGGGATAGACTCACTGTAGAAGCCCTGGGGTGACAGGGACTCACTGTCCTCTGTGCTTCTAACTGGGTTCTGGGGACTCAAACTTAGCTCTTTATACTTATGTGGCAAGTACCTCATCCACTGGGCCTTAGCTTCATCTCCTAAGAATTAACCTATAAATATACTTTAGAGTACTGGGTGAGATGATGTGTAAGAACATATAAAGGGGAGAGCGTGCACGAGGTATAGACACTCAGCATGGTGCTGACCCAGCGTGTGGTAGATGTCACTAATTTCTCACGATACTGCGACTACTGTTACTACGGCTGAATTTAGAGAGAAAATGGAGATGTCACCAAGTCACAAGGTTGCAGGGCTGAGATCTTGATGTCACCTCCGGGGCAGTTTTCAGAGGGAAGCACTGTGCTCAATTCTGATGACAGAGTGTTGTCAATCTCAGAAGACAGAATTGGCTTTGAGCTGTCTCAGCTCCTTAAGTTCACTTATGAGATCTGCTAACCAGGGCCACGTAGAGGCAACTTCCGGGTCTACGCCTGTGAACCCCACCACTATCGTGCTGAAGAGGAGTCTGGAAGTGGAGGACAGAAGCCAGGGGCTCCTCGGATGCTGCCATTTGTCCTTGCACACCAGTCAGTGCCACACGCCAAGGCCATGCCTTCTCAGAGCTTTGACTTTGTCCCCAGGCTCCTAGGCCATCCCTGACCTCACTCATCCCTAGACCAGTTTTGGACTGGTTAGAAGCTTATGATCCATTTTGCAGTGACAGGTGGTGAGGTGGGATAGAAGATGGGCCGGGGCACAGATGTGGAAGCTGTCTGCATGGAACTGCCCAGTGGGCCAGCAGAGAAGCTGCCCAAGGGCTCAGCTCCCGGTTTCACAAAAGGGAAAACAGGTTCAGAGAGATTAGTGACTTGGTCCATATACTGTGTACCTGATACCCACTGGTCCCAGTTACCTTTCTGATTGCTGTGACCAGAGACCTGGGTTGATTTTGTTGACAGTTTGAGGGGCTGCAGCTTTCAGGATGGAGAAGGCCCAGTGACAAGCTTTCATGAGTGGTTGGTCACATTGCTTCTACCCACAGCAAGCAGAGTGGACAGGAAGTTGGGCTGGGCTCAGAGATCTACAGGCTCATCCCAATGGCTCACTTTTACAAGCAGGCCCCATCAAAGGCTGGTCTGTAGTCGGAGACCAACTGTGCAAACACATGAATGAGCCCATGGGGAACATTTTGTACTCAAACCATTCTGTATGTGAAGGTGAACAGAGGGCTTGGGGTTGAGTCAGCAGGAACCTCCCTTCCAGTCTCCCTCTTCCCCTCTCCCCCACTGCAGGTCCCCACCCCCACCCTGCATTTGTAGGCGTGTCCGGTCCACCTTCCTCTCTTGCCCTGACTCATTCCAAAAGGATTTAAGGCGCCTCCAAGTAATTTCCTGTCCTGCAGTCTCAGGCCTGTAATCCAAGCACTCAAGAAGCTGAGGCAGAAGGATAGCAAGGAGTCTAGGTCAGCCTCAGCTATACAATAAGACCCTATCTTATAAGACAAATAGGCTGGGCCAGGGAGATGGCTCAGTGGGTAAAGGTGTGTGCAGCTAAGCCTGACAGCATGAGTTCGATTCCAGGACCTGCATGGTGGGAGGAGAGAACTGACTCCTGTAAGTTGTCCTCTGACATTCATGTGTCTGTGTTTACACATGGCCTCCTTGCTCCAAATAATTGAGTAAACAAACAAACAAATGAGAAAACAACTCTAGACCAAAGTGAAGACCCTGGGTTCTACCTCTTTCCTGGGATCCTTCTTTCCCCAGGGCCAGGTTCTGGTCCCATAGCAGCTTTTCAATGTGTGCTTGCTTCTTAGTGAACTTGGTTTTCCTCTGATTAAATTCAAAGCATTTAAGACACTTTTAGACTTGTTGAGCAATCACAGTCAGCTGGCGAGAGGGTGGAGGATGGTTAATAGGTGAATTACATTGGCGATTCCCAAAAAATTAGTCACCCACATACAAAATACTGAGACTTTTTGCTGTTGTTGCTGCTTTTGGGTGGTGTGGGCCTGTGATCCCAGGGTTTGAGAGAGAGTTAGGAGGACGAAGTTTGATGCTAGTCTGGGCTTCAGGAGACCCTGTCTCAAAAAGCCAAATCAGGGTTTGCCAGCACCCTGTTATAAAAGGGGAGGAGTTCCGGAGGCTCCACCCCTCTCTGAGGATTTGTGTGTTGTTACTGATTGACAGGGCTGGGGGCAAAGAGGTGGTAGGCATTTTCTTCAATAACCACAGTGTGTTTCTATAAGCAGCCCTAATGAAACACATTGCGTCATTAAAAACAAAAAAATAAATAACCTTTCTAAAAGGTTATTTATACGGTTGGGGGTAAGGCATATACCTAGCGTATGAGGTTCAAAACACACACACACACACACACACACACACACACACACACATGCTTGATATTTAAAACACACACTGCCAACTAACTGCCCTTGTTGAGCAATTGAGCACTGGTCTTGGGAGCTGGGAGGTGCCAATCAGGACACAGTCCTGCACAGCTACAGTGAAGCTAAGGGCCATTGTCTTATGTCCCTTTGTTCACGGCTGCAACTGTCTTTTAGGCCAGTCACAATCTCTGTCAGGGTTTAGCGTTGTTGGGTTCAGAGTTCTTCCTAGACATCTGCTGCTTGACAACAGACGAAAGAACCTTGAGGGTAAAGTGAGTGGCAGTTTACAAGGAGGGTCAGACAACATGGAGAAACAGAAGAACCATTTCCAATAGAGATTCTTCGATGAACTAAGGATAGGGAAGGAAGTTAGCCAGACCTGTGTCTTTTGTCTTTTACCCCTAGATGAGACAGGGATAGTGTGTGTGTGTGTGTGTGTGTGTGTGTGTGTGTGTGTGTATTTATTCAAAGCAGAGTCTCACTCTTTAGTCAGAGCTTGCCTCATGTATGTATGTATGTATGTATGTATGTATGTATGTATGTATTCTGACATGTGACTGGTCACCTGTGCTCAGGGTACCATGCGTCTGTCTCGGGACATCTCCCTTTGTTTTGTCTGCAGCCAAGATCTTCAGGGGGTCTTCCCTGGTCAAATCTTATTTTCAGTAATTTGGATGGAAGACATAGCTTTTCTTTTCCTGTTGGAACAAATATAAAATCTCCTCCCCAACACATGTAAAGTCTCCTCCTCACCTCAACATAACACATCTCCTTTCTTTTATTCTGGAGCTTTTATAGGCTGACCTAATTCAGCAGTTCTTTCTAAAAGCCAGTGTATCTTAGTTGTGCTATTTGTCCCATTGACTTTTAGAACATTTAAACTCAACAAAGCACATTTTAAACCATCTCTGGGAGATATCAGATCCCCCTTCTGTTCTATGAGCATTTCCTGCAAAGTACAGTTAGGTCTTTCTATAATGTCTAGAGCTGTAGAACTGTAAGCTATGTCCGGAATAGGCTTCATGCCATAATGTCCAAAAGGTTGTCGTATTTTAATGGACATATATGTCTGAGCATCACCAGCTTTAATCTGTAAAGTTATTTCTAAGATATCCATCATCTTTAATAAATGTGCAGTCATCCCTCCGAACTCAAGGCAAAAGTCCATTAGAAATCCAAACATGTATCAGCTGTATGATATATCAACATGTGTACATATCCCAATTTCTCCAAACTCTATAAAATAAAACACAACCTATTGTGTGGCACTGTTTCAAGTTAGCACCAGTAAGCAGAATCTAGACTCTTAATTCAATATATTGTATCGTTAAGGGCTGATGTTCCAGTTTCTCAAGCCCCTGTAGAATTTCCTGTCTAGAACTGTTTTTTGATGTTATTGTAAGTTCCACATTGGATTCCTCTGAGAGTTTCCTATTTTGATATAATAAAGATTCTTTCAACCTATGTTTTACAGTCTCTAATCTAGTATCTAATTTCTCAGTCTCCAAGTTTGTCTTATTTTGATCTTTCCCAGAGAGGGCATACAAAATTGTAATAATTGTGAAAAAAAAAAACCCCAGCCATTTGTATGCTGATTAAAAACAAAACAAAAAACAAAACAAAACAAAAAAAAACCAAAAAACCCAAACCAGAATGTAATCAAGTGAAATTAGTAGAGTTAATTGGGAAATATGGGATTCATTCCCTCTTTTCATCGGCCCTTAGAATTTTCACAGGAGCCGGGCGGTGGTGGCGCACGCCTTTAATCCCAGCACTTGGGAGGCAGAGGCAGGCGGATTTCTGAGTTCGAGGCCAGCCTGGTCTACTGAGTGAGTTCCAGGACAGCCAGGGCTACACAGAGAAACCCTGTCTCGAAAAACCAAAAAACAAAAATAAAACAAAGAAGAATTTTCTCAGGAGGTACAGAAGCTTTGGGGAGTAGAGGTGTGTAGGTGTGTGTGTGGGAGGGGTAGGCTGGGGGGTGGGAACTATGAGTTTAATCAGGGGTATATACAGAAACATCGGCACTTACCAGTGGCTCTCCCTCCCTAGCAACCTGTAGACTCCCAGCAAGGAGCAAAGCCTGAGTCCCTCTTCTTGGTTAGTTTTAATGTAACAAGTTTAAAAGTAAGACTGACTAAACACAATCCCATTTTTGTCCTCTGTCTCAGAGGCTTGCTTGGTCCCTAATTTTGCTTCCTTTTAAATGCAGGACCAACCAGAATGCCTACCCCCAGCGGTTGCCGCTCAGACCTGGATTCCAGGTACCACAGACTTTGTGACCTGACTCAAGGCTGGGGCATCGCCCTGGAAACACTGGCTGCAGTCGGGGCTGTGGCGACAGTGGCTTTCATGTTTGCACTCATTTTCGTCATCTGCAAAGTGCAGGACTCCAACAAAAGAAAGATGCTCCCCACCCAGTTCCTCTTCCTCCTGGGAGTGCTGGGGGTCTTTGGCCTCACCTTTGCCTTCATCATCAAGCTGGATGGGGCCACAGGACCCACACGCTTCTTCCTCTTCGGAGTCCTCTTCGCCGTCTGCTTCTCTTGTCTCTTGGCCCATGCTTTCAACTTGATCAAGCTGGTCCGAGGGAGGAAGCCCCTGTCGTGGCTTGTGATCCTCAGCCTGGCGGTGGGCTTCAGCCTGGTCCAGGACGTCATCGCCATTGAATACCTGGTCCTCACCATGAACAGGACCAACGTGAATGTCTTTTCTGAGCTGCCTACCCCTCGGCGCAACGAGGACTTCGTCATGCTACTCATCTACGTCCTCTTCTTGATGGTGATGACCTTCTTAGCATCCTTCTTCGTTTTCTGTGGATCCTTCTCGGGCTGGAAGAGACACGGGTTCCACATAGGCTTCACCTCGTTGCTCTCCATCGCCATCTGGGTGGCCTGGATCATCCTGCTCCTGATTCCCGACATTGACCCGGTATGGGATGATACCATTCTCAGCACAGCCTTGGTGGCCAATGGCTGGGTTTTCCTGGTATTTTATATTTTGCCTGAGTTTCGACAGCTCCCTAGGCAACGGAGCCCCACCGATTACCCAGTTGAAGATGCTTTCTGTAAACCTCAACTCATGAAGCAGAGCTATGGTGTGGAAAACAGAGCTTACTCCCAAGAGGAAATCACCCAAGGTATAACTGAAGAGGCCTTGGTGTAAAGATGGGGGTAGAAGTCGGGCATGGTGCTGCAGGTGCATGTGGGCAAATATACAAATGCTTGTATACACACACACACACACACACACACACACACACATACGCACACATACACACACATACACACACATACGCACACATACACACACATACACACACACATACACACACACACATACACACACATATACACACACACACATACACACACATACACACACATACACACACATACACACACACACACACACACACACACACACACACACACACACACAC
>JANHMN010000008.1:75970754-75992289 GCA_030674055.1 Rhabdomys pumilio | reverse complement strand
GTGTGTGTGTGTGTGTGTGTGTGTGTGTGTGTGTGTGTGTGTGTGTGGTGCTGGGGGTGGGACCCAGGGCTTCATGCATGACAGGCAGAGCTCTTTACAGCTGAAAACACACCTAGTTGCACACTGTGTTCTTAAAGCTTGAATTGCAGAGTGTCCTGGGGACTGAGCAGGAAATAGCATCCTACAATGCTTCCCAGGGCCTCAGGCTCCTGCCTTACCCAGTACTTCTGTTGTAGGTACCTAGGCCCTATGCTGCCTTTTTTGTTCCTGTGGGTTTTTGTTATTATTGTTTGAGACTGGGTCTTACTAAGTAGTCCCAGCTGTCCTAGAACCTACACTGAAGACCAGACTGGCTAGACTGGCCTCTAATTTATGCTAATCTTCCACTTTCCTCTTCAGAATGCTAAGATTGCCAGTGTGTGCCTGGCTTGCTTTTCAGGTTTTGGGCCCCTGGTTGCTTCTTTCTCAGGTGGACTTGTGGTCACTGTCTACTGCTGTTTGTCACTGGCTCCTGTTATGTTGGGTCTGCAGGAGTAGCGAGGCCTTCCACACAACACAAGCCTCTCTCTCAGTCAAATCAGGTCATCACTGGCTGCCAGTGATGATCAGGATGCAGCTGCTTGCCCGATGTGGCCTTCTGCCTGTCTGCTCCAGAGTCCAGCATTTCCCGGTCTGTCTTAGGAGTGGCTCCACCATGTGTGCTTAAAAGAACTGAGATGTTCTTGTTAGGTTTTGCCTCATTCAGGAGTGATTCGTGTATTTGCTGTATTACTTCAAGTCAGGGCAAACCTCACGTTCTTAATTCTATCTTTGCTTGTTTACTTATTTGTAGCACAAATTTTTAATATTGCTTGTTTATTTACTTATTGTGTGTGGGTTACAATACACACGTATGTGAGGTCAGAGGACCAGTTTCAGGAGCCTGTGGTCTACCATGTGGACCCTGACATGGAACTCAGGGCATCAGGCTGGGTGGCACCTGCCTTTACCCACTGACCTACATTGACCACGAGTATTCTGGTTTTTTTTTTTTTTTTTTTTTTTTTTTTTTTTTTTTTTGACAAGGTCTCATGGAGCTTAGGTAGGGCAGGGGCTCACTATGTATTTGAGGATGACCGTGAATTCCTGATCCTCCTGCCTCCACCTCCCAGGTACTGAGATCACAGGTGTGTACTACGAATGCCCAGGTCCCCACTGTTTTGGTCCCCATACTGTTTTAAATGAAGACGAATTCAGTAAGGGGACCAGGGCAGGTAAATTTGTCAGGAAACGAACCAGTTGCTTTAAAGCAAGCTCAAGTTTAAAAAGCCTCTGATTTCCCCCAAATACATAGAATACAGTTGCTCATAAACTCTTCCTAGTTTAGGAAAAGAGTAAATCCCATGGACCCAGGATGTGACCATGCCTAGTTTGGTGCTGAGATTCATGGTCTCTCCCTGCAAGAAATGTAAACTGCTGAGGCCCAGTGGGGCCAACTGTCACAGACACTACACTGGTACAGCGGGAAAGCACAGATGGCCCTGGTGCTTCAGTTTCTCTTCTCCCTCTCTTTCAGGTCTTGAGATGGGAGATGGGCACTATGCACCTTATTCCACCCATTTTCAGCTGCAGGTGAGTGACCTTTGTCATTCCTCTATCAGCCCCCCATCCTCCAAAAGACAGTTGTACTTTGGGAATAGATACTGTTGTATTTTATTAAAAGATAAGGAAGGAAGGAATATATTTGGTGGAGGTGTAGTCAGTTGTGGGGGAAGGGGATGCCTCTGCGGGCCCATGCTGAGGCATCCCTCTCCCTGAGGGACCAGCCACACGATGCTATAGTATAGAATAGTTTATTCAGGGCATGGGAGGGGAGTTAGAGAGGGTAGTAGAGACAGAGAAAGGGAGGGAGGGAGGGAGGGAGAGAGAGAGAGAGAGAGAGAGAGAGGAGTAGAGGCCAACCATGACCGCGTGGAGAGAGGGGTGAAGGGGAGTGGGGAGACAGGGAGAAGGGATGAGAGGACAGAGTGAGAGCAAGAAGAGAACAAGAGAGAGAGGAGGGGACTAGCAGCCCCTTTTATAGAGTCAGGCATACCTAGCCGTTGCCAGGTAACTGTGGGGCGGTGCTTAGACAAAATACTAACAGACATTGCCACCACTTTGGTGGCTCCTAAGTGGCCACCATGAAGGGACGGCACGCCTTTCCTATACTCTGGGGTTGGGGTGGCACACAGGCTCAGGGAGGACCTGCGAGCAGGAGGTCTTTAGAAGGGCGTTGGAGGTTCATTGAGATGGTGGTATATAGCTTTAACCGGGTGATTGCTTTCCTTCCAGAATCGCCAAAAGGATTTCTCTATCCCGAGGGCCCAGGCCCCGGCCAGTCCGTACAATAACTACGAAGGGCGCAGAGAGGACAGCTAACTGTTGGGAAGAGTGGGACAATCAGAGTCAGGCAGCAGGTCCAGCCAGGAGTCCTGCAGATGTGAACTGAACCCAGGGCATCCTAGGGAAACTGTACAGAGAGGATTACAACCTGCCCAGCACACCGCTGTCTTGCCTGGGGCGATTGAGCCTAACAGACTTCGCAGAGCTCCAGGGTTTTCATTTGCCCCATTCCTAGGACACTTCTGGGAGGTGGGAGTCTTGGCAACAGGGTGAGACTCTTAACCTCTCCCAGGAGTATGAGCAAACAGCCGCTCATCTGACTACTCACTGTTTGGTCATCCTCAGAAGCCAATCCATCTAAGCCAGGGTGGGTCCTATGAGTATTTGCTCAGTACCAAGCAGAACTGATGATCTGGATAAACCCAGAAAGGTCTGGGTCTTCCTCTTGTTCATCTCAGTCCACCCCGGAAGCTAATCTGGCCGTGCCCTCCCAGGCTTTCCTGCCTGAGGAGGAGTGGCTAAAGGTCACGTGTCTACCCCACAATGGCTTCGCGGTGCAGACACTGACTTCCAAGGGCCACATTTTCATCTCAGTCACCTCCAAACTTGCTGCCAACCCCAGACCTCTGTGTCCTCTTTGGTACATTACTGGAGTAGACAAGGCCCATTTCTCCCTGCTAGGAGGATTTGGGTTTGTTCCTGGCACTCGCTCCTCCCTTCCCCTTGCTCCTCATCCGTAGTAATACTCTGACCTCCGTAAGTGTCTGTTCTCCGGGTGGGATGCATTTGTTATGTAGTAAGTTATTTACCTGGGTATGCAATAAAGATGTGGTCACAACTATTTATTAAATTTAAATTTTATTTATTTATTTTCTTAAAAAATTAATATTATAATTTAAGGACTTTGTGGGTATGAGTTTGCACATGCCACAGAGGCCAGGGAATAACTTTCCAAAATTTTTTGGACAGAGGATTAGAAATATCTCTAATATGGCGAGTCAAGGATCCTCATAGGTAGCCATAGCATGACATGCAAACATTGGCTTAGTTAGGAAGTTTCTCTTTAAGAGACAGGTAAAGTTCTGTGAGTTTGAGGCTAGCCTGGTCTACAGAGTGAGACTGGGTCAGAGAATTGGCAGCGTGGTTTACCTGTAATCCCAGCATATGGGAGACTGAGGCAGGAGGATTGCCATGATTTCTGAGGCCAGTCTGAATTGCAGAGTAAGACTTTTTCTCAACAACAACAACAACAATAACAAAAACAAACAAAACAACAGAAAAGTGAGTTAAACTCATGAAGAAGTTCAGGTATTGATAATTCCTAAAGGTTGGCAGGCTGCACTTGCATTTGCCTGGGTTTTTACTAATTGGAGACAGAATGGCAGAGCTGGTGAGAACCTGAATTCCATCTCTGAAGAATGTGAGTCCTTCTAGACTCACCCAGTCTTTCTCAAGAAGCCATAATCCAATGGTGGTTTGTTGTGAAGAAAAAGAATAACATGGTTTCCCTATATCTGTCATGAAGTAAGTGATGAATAAATAGATATTTTTGGGCTGGCCAAATGGCACAGAGGGTAATAGCACTTGCTGCCATGCCCGCCGAATTGAGTTCAACCACTGGTACCTACCTGGTCGGAGGAGAGAGCTGATTTCCACAGGTTATCCATCCTCTGACTTCCGTGCACAGATTATACCATGTATGCACCCACACATGCAAATAAACAAATATATATATATATATATATATATATATATATATATATATATATGGTCTTAGTTGGCGTTTCATTGCTGTGAAGAATGAAGAATGCTGTTACCAGGGCAACTCTGAGAAAGGCAGACATTTAATTGGGCTGGCTTACAGTTTCAGAGGTCCAGTCCATTAACATCATGGTGGAAAACATGGCAGTGTGCAGGCAGACATGGTGCTGGAGAATGAGCTGAAAGTTTTATATCTCTATCCTGAAGGTGGCAGGAGACCACATATAGAGCTGTTCCTAGCCAGGTATGGTGGCTCACACCTGTAATTCTAACACTCTGGAGGTTGAGGTAGGGAGGTTGCCATGATTTTTAAGACCAGCTTAGGCAATAGTATAAGAACCCCGTGTCACGACTCCTCATTAAAGGTATATTCATTTTTTATCTCACAACACAAAGGAGCTCTGAATTCAAAAGGTGTGGGGCTTGCTCTGCACCGTCAAACCAGCCATATCGGAGTGGATGCCAGCGAAGTGACCTGTAATCTAGCTAAATTCTCACACCATCTACCTGGAGACAGAATCACATCCCACGGATTGAGAGAACCCAGAATCCAGAACTATCACCAGCGTTTCACTTGTCAGTCTGTCCCTGGGTGTTTGATCTGTGGTTCTGACTTATCTGCTATAAACTGGGGTTTTCTCATCCTTTCCTGTTCAGGATGAACTTGTTAAGGTGGCTCCCAGGAGTCACGGAAACATTTCTGCGTTTGTTATAAAGGCTGCTGCAAAGGGTGCAGATGAGGAGATGCACAGGCGAGGCATGGGAGAGGCTTCTGGACCCTCGAGCCTCTTTGTGCGTCATCCTCCAGGACAGGCCAAGCACATGGCTCCCTGGAGCTTTCTGGATTGTGTCTGAGTTTGTATGGAGTTGGTGTGCCTAGCAAGACTGCAGATAGAAAGGTGTGTGTGTGTGTGTGTGTGTGTGTGTGTGAGAGAGAGAGAGAGAGAGAGAGAGAGAGCACGAGCCTTGCAGGGTTTCTCTCTCTCTCTCTCTCTCTCTCTCTCTCTCTCTCTCTCTCTCTCTGTGAGAGAGGGTCTTAATCAGTGGCCCCAGATGACTTGACTTCATTATGTAGCCCAAGTTGGCTTGTGGCAATCCTGCCGCTGTCTGCCAGGTGAGAATTAAGGTCATCATGCCCAGCCCCTTCCTGCCTCTTAGGTCTTACGTTCTTCATTGGAAGGTATCAGAATACCTCTGGATAAGGAGACTTAAGACCTGCTACCAGCCCCTCCCTTTTTGAGATAATATTTAGCTCTTTATGGGGGCCTCAAACTCAACGGGATATGCCTGCCTCTGTCTCCTGAATGCTGGGATAAAAGGCATGTCTCTTGAGACAAAATCTCATGTAGTGTAGGGTGGCCTCCAACTCTATGAAGCCGAGGCTGGTATGGTCATTCTTGTCTCACCTCCCCTGAAGGGCATAGAATGCTCTGGGTCCATTTTATCATTAGGGGAGGAGCCTTGCCAGGGTTTCTATCCCCATGGCTGTTGAGACACCGAGAGGATCTGGGAATGGCACCATCTCTGTCTCTGGAGATCTTTGTCCAAGAGATAAAGTAGAAAGATGGTCACAACATTCTGAGTTCCTGCCCTTTCTGGTAACAGAAGACTGTCTCTGCGGCGCACTGGTGGCTCCCCGTGGCCCATTGTCACTTCTACTCATATATAAGTTTTTTTTTTTTTTTTTTTTTTTTTTTGTCAAAGAAGACCTCTCGAGGACTAGAGGTTCCGTATTTGAGAATTGCTTTATGGCTAGAGGTTCTGAATTTGAGAATTACTTTATGGAAGAGGACTTCAGTCTCCGTCTCCACCAATAGGAAAGTAGAATGCAAAGACTTAGTCCAGGCTAGCCCTTGGTCAGTGTCAGTTGACTGATGTCTGGAGGCAAAGTGCCATCTCTTTGAACTAAAGGCTGGTGATGAACCAATGAGCAAGCCCCGTAGCCTTCTCCTTTTGATCATGTGTAAAATAGACTTAGGGTCCTGCCTTTCTGAACCAAAGTTACCATATCCAGCTTTTCCACTAGATGGCAGGAAAACCTCGGCGTTCAACCCTGGGGACCTGAACTACAGAATCCCAGCACGAAGGCCCCATTCTGGTTGAGGGCACGAAGCAGGGAGATTGTGAACAGAATGGAAGGAAGGGTGCCTCAGAGCTGCCTCTTCCCCTAACCTTTAAAGCCACTTCCGGTCTCCTTTGACCTTATTTTTTGTGACGTTCTCCAAGGTTTCTCAGCCCATTTGCACGTAGCCTGGCGTCCGTCATTACAGGTAATGTCTCACAGACCGATCTTATTAATGTCACCCGGTGTTTATGTGGTGAGAACACTGGCTCTCGGTCAGAAAAAGGGTGCCAAAACAAGAAGTACAAGCTGGCCCTGGAGACCCAGCAGTCCCCCTCCGCCCTCCCACAAGCTCTGCATTTCCTTCCGCTCCAGGCACACTGTTGCTAGCACTGAATGCCCTGTTGGGCTTTGTGCTTTCCTGATTACTTCCTTCTGTTGCTACCAGGGTTTGCATGGCCACGGATGTCCCAGCCTCAGCCTCAAATGGAATGTTCGCTTCAGAAAATCTTGACTGTTGACCTCTGAGCACCCAGGAAACTGGTCTTCAGCTTGTAGGTTGCTGTCTTTGTGTGTTAAAAATTTTAATTACTTTATTACTTTATGTGTGTGGAGGTCAGTGGACACCTGTAGGGGTCAACTTCTCTCTTTCCACCACACAGGTTCTGGAGACTGAAATCAGGCCCAGACGTGGGGGTGAGCGTGTCTACCTGCTGAACTGTATTCTATTTCTTCTGAGTTATTTGCCTGTTTCTTTTCCTTCTTTTAAAAAGGTTTTATGTTACCAGTGCTTTTATCTTATCTGTGTATGTGTATCACGAGTATGCCTCCTGCCCTCGGGGGAAGAAGGGGGTCCAGTCCTTTAGAGGTGAAGTTACAACCAGTTGTAAGCTGCCTTGTGAATGCTGAGAACTGAAGTCACGTCTTCTGCAAGAATAGCAAGTGTTCTGAGCTCTTGAGTCACCTCTCTCTCTCTCTCTCTCTCTCTCTGTCTCTCTCTCTCTCTCTCTGTGTGTGTGTGTGTGTGTGTGTGTGTGTGTCTGACAAGATCTTAGGTAGCTTGTGCTAGCCTCAAAGTCACTTTGTAGGCAAGGTTGTTTTTGAATCCTGATCCTTCTACCTTCCCCTTCCCAAGAACAAGGACCACAGGTGTGTATCACCATGCCTGGCTTGATTTGGAATTTGTGTGTGTGTGTGTGTGTGTGTGTGTGTGTGTGTGTGTGTGTACCTATGCCTGTATGCATGCATGGAGGTCAGAAGGAGACATGGAGACACGCAGTGTTCCTGCCCTATCACTCTCTACCTTATTTCTTGGAGACAGGGTCTCTCCCTGTAGCTAGAGCTAGCCTAGCAAGCTCCAGCGGTCTTCCTGTCTCTGCTCACCTCTTCCCTGACAAGGCAGCAGCTACAGGTACATGTGTAACCACAGTGTTTTTCTGGGGTTTGGGGTATTTGAACACAGGCTCTCATGCTTGCACAGCAAACACACTTACTTGCTGAGCCAGTTGTGAGGCAGGGTTTTGTGATGTATCCCAGGCTAGCCGGGTACTATATATCTCAGGCTGGCCTTTCACTCACGTTTCAGCCTCTTAAGTTCTAGGTTTACAGGCCTGCACCTGCACGTCTGGCTCTAGAACTCATTGTATTCAGGGCAGATAATGATTTGTCTGGATTCTGTTGATCTTCCATAGATGGTTGGGTTTGGGGAGCAAGTCACTGGTACCTGACCCTGCAACTCCCCAAATGCCTACAGAGTCACTGATTCCTTGGAGAGGGATATCTCTGGACCTAAAACTTCTGTAGTTTAAGGACTGTCTGATTGGTGTCTCTGTAGCCTTCATTGAGGAAACTCAGGGAAGCCTGACGGAGCAGCTATGGCAAGGATCGGATAGATATTTGGCTTCTCTGCTATCAATCCCTGATCGATTCTAGAACTGTTTTTAAAGAGAGCGTTTGATCAAAGAATCAAAGTCCGAGTATGATCACCCATATTTTCAGGATTTCTCTGATTTTCCTTCTAATCAGGAGCCCTCTCCTGGCCTCTTTCCTGGTCTTCTCTCCCCATCTGGCATCGGAAGCCACAGGGAGACACTGATGGGCACTGCCAGTTTCTGGTTTGTAGTCCATTTCTTTCTTTTAGTCTTGAGTCAGCTGTCAGGTGAGGGCGCTCCAAGCAAGGAAAAAAGCTTCTTCTCCTCAAGCTGCAGGCTGGGAGACAATGGGAGACAAAGTTCCTTTAGGCTTGAAGCCCCAGTGGAGTGTAAGGCAACGCCCAGTATTGTTTCTTTCTCTGTGAGAGGTTATGTCTCCTTTTGGGGAAGTTCACCTGTCCTTGGGAACTTTCTTATTTATTGACAAGGTTATTCTATATAACCCAGGCTGGTCTGGAAACCACTGCGTAGCCCACATGGATTGGAACTCATGATCCTCCTGCCTCAGCATTTGAATGCAGGGGTTATAAGTGTCTGTGGGGTCTTAAGTGTACCTTAGGAGAACAGACACAAGCCAGGCGGTGGTGGATCACTCCTTTAATTCCAGCACTTGGGAGGCAGAGACAGGCAGATCTCTAGTTCAAGGCCAGCCTTTTCTACAGAGTAAATTCCAGCACATCTGGGTGCTGGGGGGGAGAGGGGAGAGGGAGAAACAGAGGGAGGGAGGGAGGGAGGGAGAGAGAGAGAGAGAGAGAGAGAGAGAGAGAGAGAGAGAGATATCATTGTGGACAGAGAGAATGGACTCTTGAAAGTTGTCCTCTGATCTCTATGTGTGTCCTGGCACACAGGAGAGCTCATGCATACCCCCCATCCCAACTACTCTATAGTTTTAGATGCACACAGGAGAGAGAGAGAGAGAGAGAGAGAGAGAGAGAGAGAACACAGAGACTGTCATTGGAAAGCCCTTACACATCATTACAAAGTTTGCAATGACGCTGGCACTGCAGTATACATTCCAATCCCCCAGATCCAGCAACAGGCAATAAAATGAACCTTGTTTTAGCTGGGCATGTGGCACATGCTTATAACCCCAGTACTTAGGAAACTGATGCCAGAAGGTTGTCACAAATCTTTGAGGCCTATTTGGGATACAGAAGACTGTTTCCCTCCTCATTCTCATAAGAAAAACAGACGGGGCAACCTCTGCACATCTGAGGTAGAGGCATGGCAATCAGGAGTTCAGGGCTAACCTTGGCCACATAGTAAGTATAAGGCCAGCCTGGGTTACACAAGATCCCCCTTTTCACTCCTCACTCCCACAAAAGAAGAGATAGTTTAAAAAATGAAGCTTTAGTAGGTGCGACGGGATGCACCTGGAATCCTAGTACACAGGAGACAGATTCGGAAAGATCGAGAGTTCAAGGTCATCCTTAGCTACTTAGTGAACGTAGGATCAACCTGGGCTACGTGAGAAATTGTCTCTAAATAAATAAATGAAATGGAAGAAGGAGGAGGAGGAGGAGGAGGAGGAGGAGGAGGAAGAGGAGGAGGAGGAGGAGGAGGAGGAGGAGGAGGAGAAGGAGAAGAAGAAGAAGAAGAAGAAGAAGAAGAAGAAGAAGAAGAAGAAGAAGAAGAAGAAGAAGAAGAAGAAGACAAGAAGACGATGCTTTAATGGAATCCATTACCCCACATGCAACCAACCCTTCCTGCTCCCAGTTGCTTCCTCTTTGGTCTCTTCCATACAGTGATGTACTGGTTCTGCAGGACTTGTTTCAACTCAGTTCAAAGCACCTCTCTGATGACTCAGGGTAGTTGTGTGTGAGCTCAGAGACACAAGTTTGAGATTAGCACCATAGCCCACCACCTACATAAAGCTGTGCCACAACCCTTCCCTTGCTAAGAAGGAACAACTGTGGTGTGCTGCCATCTTTCTGGGTTGCTATGGGCAACCACATGAATGTGGGCATTCACATGAATGCCCTTGGCTGGTGCTCTCAAGAGCATCGGCAATGTGAGGGTCTTACCAGGACACACTGGAAACCACCGTCCAGCTTCTGACTGAAGACTGGTTCATCTGAAATCACTGATGAGCAGAGCTGAGACTATGGCCAGCCTTATGGGCATACTAAGCAAACATGGAGAGATTAGCCCCAGATTTGATGTGCAGCTCAAAGACCTAGGAAAATAGCAGAATTGTCTTCTCTCATCCTGTCAGTCTGGTTTTGTTACTGACAACCTCAGCTGGCATTATGGACCATGAAGAAGCAAGATAAAAACCCATAGGAAGGAGGCAGGAGAGAGAAATGGCTCGGTGGTTAAGAGCATTGCTCAGTCTTCTAGAGGACCTGGGTTCGAATCCCAACATTCACACAGTGGCTCACAATTATCTGTTAATTCCAGTTTCAGGGGATCCAATAATATCTTCTGGTCTCCTTGGGCACTGCATACACATGCTACATACATATACATGCCTGATACCATATACTCTCACACGAATTAAAGTGAAACCAAAAAAAGAAGCCACACAGGATGAAAAAATCCTGGATTCTTTTTCTACCAGTGTTACCACTGCCAAAATAGATGAATAAATAAAATACTCCAGTAGAAGGAAGGGTAATTCTAGAGTATTTTTTATCGGCAAGAAACTGAAATAGAACAGGCACATACTGACATAGTGTGATGTCTGTAAGGCAGAGATAATGGTGAGAATAAGTCGGAGTTAAAAGTTATTGGTGGCTGGGTGTGGTGCCCATGTCTTTAATCCCAGCACTAGGGTTCAAGGCCAGCCTGGCCTACAAAGGGAGTTCTAGGACAGCCAGGACTGTTTCACAGAGAAACTCTGTCTCTGGAAAAAAAATTAAATAGTTAAACATTCATGGGCCAGTGAGATGGCTCAGTAGGTAAAGGGGCTTGCTGTTAAGTCTGATGACCAAGTTCAATCTCTGGAACCCACATGGTGGAAGGAGAGATCCATTCCAGCAAGGTGTCCTCTGACCTCCACATGTGCCCATGTCACAAAGGTTCAGGTGCACACATACAACACAAAATCCGTGTGAAAAAGCAGAGGGGAGGGACTAGTTTCTAATACACTGCTTGTGAAGGCGCTTGACTAACGTCTTATCAATCACTGGGCCCAAAATAAAACATAGATCACATTTCCAACGTGACAACAGAAGTAGAAAAAAATAAAACCAGAACACTGACACATTGCAACAAAGTTAGAAATCAGTTTAATATATGTAAATGTATTCATGGTCTCCAATCGTTACATAAACATATGTTAGAAAAACACTGGTTGTCAGCAGCTTTGATGAAAAAAAAAAAACCCTAATGGTTTTAGATGTCTGTGAGCCAGTGCTGGGACTGTGGCCTTAGCAGTCCTGGTACCACTGGGAAGTCTAGGCTAAGGCATATGCTGGCCCCTCTGACTGGGGGCGTGGCCATTACCCTACACTGAACATTGACTCCATTGATCTGCATCTCATTTGCATGTGGGGGCTGTTTTTAGAATTCCAGGGTGCACAGCATGGCAGATGGGGCTGGAAACATTCAGTCGGAGAGGAGAGAATGCCGTGGGCAAGCCAACGTCATCACAGTCAACGCTGCATTTAATGCACTTTAGTTGTGTAAATGAATACACGGGAAAGCTCTAGGCATTATTAGTATTGCCATACCCCCGACACACATTACTAATAGTGCCTGCAGACCTGAAACACCAGGAGACTGAGTTATGTCCATTAAGGTGAAGCTGCCGGCAGGTTGTGGGGGCAGTCAGGGTAAGTGGGCTGTCTCAGATCTGGGATGACAGCTGCTTCCTGGCTCCCTGATAATCACCGCACAGCAGGTGCCCAGTGGCCAACCATTTTCAGGAGGCTAAGTTTAAAGCAGTTTCCTGTGAAGTTGAGCTTCTCTCTTGCTAGCCAGGGGTGTTCAAGTTGAGCGATGCTATGTTGGGGCTGTCATGGGGTTCTGGACTAGGTAGGCTCAAAAAGGTCGCAGAGCTCTTAGAGTTTGCAGGCCTGGCCTGTTGTGATGGCTAATATCACCATCAGGATCTAGGATCACCTAGGGCACATGCATCATGCAGCCCAGGCTGGCCTGGAACTTGAAGGACTTCTGCCTTAACATCCTGAGTGCTGGGATTTCAGTGTGCAATGCACTGCTCTGCCTGGCACTATTTCTAGTATTTGAAGCTAAATACCACACCACCAAATCAGACCCATTTTTACCTATGCCAATTACAACAAATAATGGGTTTTTTCAAAGGAGAAAGTTTATTCAGGGGCTAGAGAGATGGCTCAGCCATTAAGACCCCGAGAACCCAGGTTTGCTTCCCAGCACCCACATGGAGGCTCACATGGAATTCATGTTCCCAGGGAATCTGACACCATTTTCTTGTCTCCTTGGACACCAGGCACACATGTGATTCATGTACATTCATGAAGACAAACACTCATACATGTAAAATAAAATAAGTCACCTTTTTAAAGGCAAATTTATTCATGAAGTGGCTGTGTTTGTGTGAAGATAGGTCTCAGATATACCTTCTCAGGACAGGATTTGGGGGTGTTTATATGATAAAGAAGCAGGGTGAGCCAGGAATGGTGGCTCATGGCTGTGATCACAGGATTCTAGAGGCTGAGGCAGGAGGATTTCATGAGTATTAGATTACTCCTGGCTACAGTTTGGTGCGTGTGTGCGTGCGTGCGTGCATGTGTGTGTGTGTGTGTGTGTGTGTGTGTGTGTGCGCCTCTGCATATGCATGCATGTCCATGTATCCACATGGTAGCCAGAGGACAGCCTTGAGTAGTGTTCCTCAAATGTCACCCACCTTATATTTTAAAGCGCTTTTATTACTTTATTTATTTGTGTGTGTGATCATGAGTATGTTGTGGGACATGCGTGGAGGTCTGAAGACAGCTTGTGGAAGCCTGTTCTTTCCAGTACCCCGTGGGTCCCAGGAATCACACTGAGGTCATCATCAGACTTTGCAGCCAATGCCTTTCCTTCTGCGTTTGTCACCTATTGAAATTATTTTTGAGACAGGGTTTCCTATTGGTTTAGAGCTCTCCCACTAGGCTGGCTGGCCAGAGCGCCCCAGGGACCCACCTACCTGCCTCTTTGGCAGTACAACTGCAAACATACCCCAGCATCATTCCTCCCTCTGCCCTCAGCTCCCAGCCTCCAACATGGGTTCTGGGGATTGAACTCAGGTCCTCATGCTTGTGTGGCCAACGCTTTACGGACAGAGCTGTCTCCCCAGCCCCTCGGGATTCCTTTCCTCCACTGTCAGTACAAACAATTCCTCAACCTTCGCATGAGTGTGGACATGCTTTCCTCTGTGGTTTTGGATGTGCCTCCCCTTTAATATTATGGGTTAGTTCACTCTCTGGCTGGAACATGTGCTTTTGAGAAAATTTCTCCCCTTCCTGGTTTTGGGTTTTAGTCACGATTTTCGTAGCTGTGACCAAACACCTAAAGAAAGACTTAAGGGAGCAAAGGTCAGTAATAGCTCATGGTTTTGGAGAGTCAACCAGTAGTCACTGGCCCCGTGTACTTGGGAACATCGTGTTGACAGGAGCATGTGGCAGAGAAGCCTCTTCACCTCAGATAGGAAGCAGAGAGAACAAAGGAGTAAGGGCCCAGGACCCAGAGACTCCCAAGTACTCAACCTCAGGGACATCTTCCAACTAGGCCCCATTTCCTAGAGTTCCCAGATCCTCTCAAAATGGTGCCACTACCTGCATATGGTCTCTGGCTCCCCCATCCCTCCACCATCCCCAGGACCCTGTAGGTTAGAGCATTTGCTGGGCTGTGTTTAATATTATGTCACTGTGGGTGTGGTGATGAGATGGGACTCATTTGCAAAGGCCCTTGAATTTTATGAAAACCAGGAGCATAGGTATAGTCAACAGTCAGTGCTTACTTAGCATCGTCTCCGTTCTCTTTACCATCTGCCTCCGGCAGGGTTCTCTGTGGATCCCTCTCTGTAAACCAGGGGAACCTTGAACTCAAGAGATCTGCCTGCCTCTGCCTCTTGAGTGCTGTGATTAAAGGCATAGGCCCCCACTAACTGGCATCTGAGTTAGTTCTTTATAGAAACTACTACTAAAGGGGCTGGAGAGATGGCTTGGTGGTTAAGAGCACTGACTGCTCTTCCCAAAGGTCCTGAGTTCAATTCCCAGTAACCACATGGTGGTTCACAACCATGTGTAAGGGGATCCGGTAGCCTCTTCTGGTGTGTCTGAAGATACATAAATCTTTTTTTTGAAAACTTTGTTTGTTTGTGTCTGCACCATACTACACATGTGCAGACCAGAGGACAACTTTCAGGAATCAGATCTCTTCTTCCACCAGGCGGATTGCAAGGATCAAACTCAGGCTGTCAGGCTTGGAACCCAGCACGTTTACCCTCTGAGCTATCTGTCTGTCCCTAGAAAAAACCACTTTGAAGTACTGAATGCTATTTCATGGGGCTAGTAGAGATGGCGCGATGGTAAAGAGCATTGGCTGCTCTTCCAGAGGCTAGGTTTGGTTTCCAGCATCCACACAGCTCAGGACCATCTGCAACTCCAGTTCCACGGTATCTAATGATGGATGCCAGGCACACAAGCATTCGGGCAAAACAACCAGACACATGATAGACAGTTTTATATCAACTTCATACAAACTAAAGTCATTCGAGAGGAGGAAAACTCAATTAAGAAAATTCCTTTTTAAGATCAGGCTGTAGGCAAGCCTGTAGGGCATTTTCTTAATTAGTGATTGGTGGGGGAGGGCCCAACCTATTGTAGGTGGGGCCATCCTGGGCTGATAGTCTTGGGTTCTAGAAGAAAGCTGGCTAAGAAGCCATGAGGAGCAAGTCAGCAGTCCTCCGTGGCTTCTGCATCAGCTTCTGCCTCCAGTTTCCTGCCCTGTTTGAGTTTCTGCCTTGATTTCCCTCAGTGATGGGCTGTTACCTGGAAATAGAAGCTAAAATCAACCCTTTCCTCCCCAAACTAATCTTGGCTGTGGTGTTTCAGCACAGCGATAAAAGCCTTAACTAAAACAGCACACATAAAATACAATAGGAATAAAGGCCGCTCCACGCTGTTCTTTGAGGGTGACTAATTGCATAGAAAGAAACCCCGTGATTTGTGTCAGGAAGCAAAAATTAAAAAGGCCCGTGGGCTGAATTTGTGTAGCAGGGTTTTCATCATCGTCACAGGCCCATGAAGTCTGCAGGCTGGAAGCTAGAACACCATCCAGTTTGACCTCACTTGGTGAGGGAGGAGGGGACTGTCCAGGGCAGACCATGAGAGTGGAGGTGGGGGTGGAGGGAGGAAGTGGGCAGAGGGGGTGGGGGTGTTAGCTGCTCAGCAGCAGGGAGAGCTCTGAAACCAGTCATCAAGAGAAAGTATGTTAGGATGAAGTCTGACTCGATAGTAGAATTTTGGTAAGATACTAAGTTATAATCCCGGGAGTTTTGTCTGTGAAAGTGGGTGTTAACACCACAGAAAGACCCAAATCATGGCCAAATTAATTAACGCAAGCTTTATTTGTGTACAGGCGCTGTCTGTCTCCCCTAAGACGGGGTTCAAGCGATCACCATTGGACACGGGGAACGTAAGGTTTTTATATCTCAGGAGTAGGGGGTTTCCAAATGGGGGATTTGTAAAGCAAATGAGTGGGGTTCACAAAGGCAGAACTAAGCATACCAAGGTGGTGGTAGCAATAGTCTGAAACAAAGGTCTTGTTGCAGGGTGGTCACAACAGTGAGGTCAGAGCAAGTTGTCCATAGAAACCTTTTGAAACAAAGACCTGGTTGTCATTTCCTGGACCGGGCCGTACAGGGGCATTTGTAGCTAAGGTTCCAGGTGGGGCATAGCCAGCCCCATCCCTGAGAAACAGGTTTAATCTTAACCAGGAGTGAACCTAGGTTGTCTGTACTGTGAGACAGCTTTTAAGCCCAAGATGAAGCCAGGCTGATTTATCAGTGGGTTGAATACACCATGGAGGCTTTACCTCCTGAGTGTCCCATACCCTTCCAAAATATCACCCCTAGCTGGGAACCAAGAGTGTGTGGAACATTTCACATCTCTGCAGTTCACACTGCCCTAGAGTGAACCATGTAAACTCAGGCTGTTCTAAAACTCATGACAGTCCTCCTGCCTCAGCTTCACCGGTTCTGGGATTAAAGGCATGAGACATCAGATCTGCGCTTTTTTTTTTTTTTTTTTTTAATTTAGGAGACAGGGTTTTTCTGTGTGACCAGGTTGCCCTTGAACTCACAGATATCCACCTGCCTTTGCCTCCTAAGTGCTGGGATTAATGGAGTGTACCACCACACCTGGAAAAGAGTTTGTTTTACACACACACACACACACACACACACACACACACACACGCGCGCGCGCGTGCGCGCGCGCACGCACACACACATAGACACACACATACACCCTGGCAAATTAGAATTTTGGTGGCATTCCTCCAAGAACAGAGCACTCAGGATTTCTTGGTGTCTGCTCCGGTGCTATGAATGCTAATTAGGCCTCAAATGATTTCCGTGGCTTCAGGTGATCAGTCAGCAGTTTTTTGTTCTTGCTTTTTTTCTATAACCAAGAACATAAGTCCAACATGATAGAAGCAATTTTCAAGCCTGGGGCTTGGGGGAGGAGAGGAAATTCTTCAGTTCTCTGGTGAAATGCGTTTCATCACGTCCTGGTTTATTTCCCCAAACCTTTGCTTTATTGCTCTTGGGAAAGTGCTGCTTCCTAGGGAAAGTACAGGAGACCACATCTGAAATATGAAGAAAAAGATGCACTCCCTGGGGCAGAAACTAATCTGCAGAAACTGGACCCACCGACACTGACCACATCGTCCTCGGCGGGAACTTGAGTAAACGCAGTCTTTGAATGTCCGCTGTAAGATGCCATTATCCCGACCTGGTCATCATGCTGTGTGCATAGACTGAGCTATCATACCGTAATGCATGAATATGCCCAATTACTGTGCACGTTCTTGCTGTCCCTTGTTTTTGGTTGGTTGTTTTCTTTTGTCTGAGGCAGGATCTCATGTAGCCCATGCTGGTTTCCAGTTCTCTTCAGTGTAACTGAAGATGACCTCCAGTCCCTGACTCTCCTGCCTCTGCCTCCCAGGTGCTGGTGTTATAGTCAGACACCACTACAGCTGGCAGTTTATGTCAATTAAAAATTAATATGCTGGGTCAGAGAGATGGCTCAGAGGGCAGAAGGGACTGGCATGCAAGTCTGACGGCCCAAATTCTATCTCTGAATCCCACGGTGGCAGAAGACTGACATTTGAAAGCAGTCGTCTGACCTGCATAGGAACAGTGGTTCTGTACCTCTGGATCTATGGGACCCTTACAGCCAAGTGTACCTGCTTACGCTCACTGCCTCTCCTAGAGAGAACCCAGTCAGAGCCGAACGAACTAGCTGTCCTCCAATCTTCAAACCTGCTCCTTCCCCTGAACATACCTCCTTTTAACATTTTATTTGGTTTTAAAGATGTGGTGTTATTTTGTGGCTCATGCTGGTCTTAAACTTGCAGCAATCCTCCTGCCTCAGATTTCTGGGTGTTAGAATCACAGATGCCCAGCTATCTCCCCTTTCTTTTTTGTTGTTCTTATGGGCTCCAAGAATTTACGATGTAGCCCAGACTGACCTAGAACACAAAGCAATCCTCCTGTCTCAGCCTTGTACATTTAGGAATTACAGGAGTAATCCCCACTACCACACCTAGCTCCTCCTCATCGGAAAGTAGAACCATCATGGAGTTTGGTGACCAAGCCAAGACCCTGATGTCTTCTTTCTTTCATTCCTTACACAGAATCCTAAATATCTTTCCCTCTCCCTTGCCTTCTCTCCCCCTTTCCCCTCCCCATCCTTTAGCTCTCCTCCTCTCCCCCACCCCCACAAACTTTTTGAGACAGGGTTTCCCTGTGAGGCCCTGACTGACCTGGAACTTAATCTGTAGACCAGGCTGGCCTCAACCTCACAGAGTTCTGGCTGCCTCTACCTCCTGAGGGCTGGGATTCAAGGCATGCACCATCACCCAACCCTAAATATCTGTTTAAGGCAGTGGTTTGTAGTTTAACAGTAGAGAATAACCTGGAAAGATTTTCAAACATACCCTGGGCTCCTCTCCCTGGGATTCTGATGTAACTGGCCTGCATGGGGCTAGGCCAGGGATAACACTAAGTTCTCCAGGTCACACACTCAAAGCCAGAGGTCCCCAGGCACCCTGGCCACACTCTTCCCAGGAAGCCAATCTGACTAGGTGGGCTGGGATAGAGGGCACACGCCTCAGCCAAGGACTCAAGGGCCTGTGACACAGAAAACAAGGATTGAGAAAAATATTTGGTGCCATATTTTAAAAGTTATAATCATTGAAAAAAGAGTCCATAATGAAAGACATGTCAAATTTCAGTAAAAACAGGATTTTGTGGCTTGGCTCTTGTGCTGTTGCATAAGAGAGCCAACTGGGCTCCAGGTTCCAGCCTGTGTGTGCCCATGGCCCTCAGGGTCCTTCTTACGGGCTTATGAAGCCTGGCCGTGGTGTGCAAGCAGGGCTGTGAGGGATTTGTAATCTTGGGGTTTTTTTTTGAGATGTTTTACAGATGTGTTTTATTGCGTGTGTGTTCGTGTGCATCTTTATGAGTGTATGTGTGAGTGTGGGCGGGTGCTGCTGTCCACACGTAGAGGCCAGAAGGGAGTGCTGAGTCCCTTGGATCTAGAGGTCCCTTGTTTGTGTCATGCTTGTCACCTGGGTGCTGGGATCTGAACTCTGCCTCATGAGTGTGCAGTGAGCACTCTTACCTGCTGAGCCATTTGTCTAGCTCTACACCCCAAATCCTGCTTTTTGTGTGGTTTCATATGGGTGTCTGGAACCTTCTATTGCCTCTCCCTGGTGAGTTTCTGCTTGAGGCAGCCGAGCTGCCATCATGCTGATGTTTTTAATAGCGTGATCCACTCTATCTCTGAAAGAAAACAAATATTCCATAGAACCTACATTTACAGGCAGAGACATCACCATGAGATTTTACAGCCCTTAAGATATAGATGCTATCACCACTGTAGATAACTCATTTTCCTAATCTCCAAAACAATTGGAACTTTACAGTGTAGTAAAAGGGCTTAAATTTTTATTTGAAAACAAATTTTTTTTTGAGATAGTGTCTCATGTAACTCAGGCTAACCTTGAATTTACTATGTAGCTAAGGCGAACTTTGAACTTTGAACTTCTGATTTTTCATCTCCACGTCACTAAGGGCTGGGGTTATAGATAGGAACCACTCTTAGGTTCTAATAGTTGCACAATCTTTAGAAGTATCCAGGATGATATCCAGTGGTATTTCCAGAATGCACTTGGAAAGCCTTTAAGGAGTGAATAATCAATCGCAGAACTCTCTTGAAGTTCTATCCCCATAAGGTTCGGAGAATGTTGCTTAACACACTAAGGAAATCACAGAGAAGTTACCAAAAATGGGTGGATGTTTAATTAAGGAATGAAAACACAGTCTTCTTGGATCAATTCGGGCTCTCAAGAGTGGGAGCCCAAGTTTGAATTCTTTACTTCTCTTCAGTGCCTTCCATCTGTCGGTATCTTGTGGTTGCCAGTCTGTCTGGAGCTTGCCTGTCTGGCTGTTGTGCTTTTGTCTCTCTCTGCATCTGTACTTATACCTGTGCCTTTCCCTAACAGAGGGCTTTGATTTGTGTTTATTGAACAGCTTAGAAATCATGATATAGGAGAGATACTGGGAACCTAATCCGGGTCCTTTGTGATGGTAGTAAGCTCTCTTAACCACTGAGACATCTCTCCAGCCCCTAAGGCTTATTCTTAAGAGAATATTGTCTCCCAAATATTGTCTCTTTGAGGGATTTTGTCTCCTCCTGCCAGGTTTGGTACATAGCTACTCTATCTCCTTATGGTATTTATTTATTTATTTATTTATTTACTTTTTGGTTTTTCGAGAAAGGGTTGCTCTGTGTAGCCCTAGCTGTCCTGGAACTCAGAAATCCACCTGCTTCTGCCTCCCAAGTGCTGGGATTAAAGGTGTACGCCACCACTACCCGGCCTATCTCCTTATGTTGAGAGAGAGAGAGAGAGAGAGAGAGAGAGAGAGAGAGAGAGAGAAAGAGAGAGAGCACAAGTGCTATGCTATCCCATATCCCATGGTGGAAGGAGAGAACAGACTCCTGAAAGCTGTCCTCTGATTTCTATGAATGTCCTGTCACATGGGTGAGCTCATGCACACATATACCCCGTCTCCCCATCCCAAATGCTTGATAGTTTTAGATACACACATGCTTTGTTCAGCCACTAGTGAGACATATTATCCTGGGTAAGGCCATTTCTCCATATGTAAAATGAAGAAGCCATGTCCCCAGCATTACCTCTGCTGTGTCATTTATTCCACAAGAACACAGGCCCTGCTGAAGCAATGCTGCCTGCCATGTCTCAGCTTGAGTCCTACAACTATTTCTAGTTCCTCAAAGATGCTCAGAATGTTTGTTCCTAGGGAGCAAACTGTGCTATATGTTGGCCCTTAAAGGGGTTTTCTGGTTTGCGTATGTGAGCGAGAACACACATACACACACAGACATATATGCACACATATGCACATACAGACAGACATAGGCACACACAGACACACACATGCGCACAGAGAGAAAGACATAGACACATACATATGCACACACATGCACACACAGATGTGCACACGCATGCACACACAGACACACACACACACACACACACACACACACACATGCTCATGCATGCACACATGGCCTTTGTTATTTTTCACTGTGCCATTACATAGACTCTCGACACTCACAGGTCTGAAATCTGTCATTTGGCTCTCAGAGGGGACACACCTAAGTTGCTTATCCAGAAACTGAGGCATGAAGAGGTCTTCTAGAGGGGAAAGGCTGGCCTAGGGAGCAGGAAAGCTGGCCACTGCTTGTGACTACTGAGTAACCATTTCATTTCTTGACTTCTGCTTTCTGTTCTGTAAGGTAAGGGACTATATTCAACCCCTGAGGATACTTTGGATGCATGTCTCTGACTCTGGTCCTGTTGTACTTGTAATATCTAAGAAATTAAGGATAGATGAAACCATTGGGAGGAGGTGGTGTTAGACACAAAGGCAAGACAATTAGTAAAAGACACCAGCTCATCAAAGACACAGAGGTAGGCAGACTGCCTTTCATGGTCACTGCGTGACGCCCTTTATGAGCATCGGCTGTTAATGGCACATGAAAGCAAGTCTGCTGCCCTATTAGCTCTAGCTGTCTCCGTGTGGCGTCATTGTGCTGTGTCACTTGCTGGACGGTCCATGGGAATGTCCATGTATGGATATGTGGCAGAGGATTCTGCTATTATTTTATAGATGATGCTAGGTCCATCAGAATTT
>JANHMN010000008.1:75925534-75970354 GCA_030674055.1 Rhabdomys pumilio | reverse complement strand
CCCTCCCTCCCTCCCTCCCTCCCTCCCTCCCTCCCTCCCTCCCTCTCTCCCTCCTTCCATTCCTCCACCTGTTCATCTTCTTCCTCCCTCCCTCCCTCCTTCCTTCTCTTCCTCCCTCCCTTTCTTCCTCCCTCCCTTCCTCCTTCCCTCCCTTTCTCTCTCTCTTTCCCTTCCTCATCTCTCCCTTCCCCTCCTTCTCTCTCTCCTTTCCCCCCTCATTCCCCTGTCCCTCTCTGCTTCCTTTTTTCTTTTAGATTGTTTTGACAGCACTAGGGATTGGCCCCAAGGCTTTGTGCATGCTGGGCATGTGCTCTTTCCCTGCACTGTCTCCTCAACCTTTCAAAAGTTTCTTTATGAAAGGTGACCAAACACTTGCCGCTCACTAGGATGCCACTGTGAATACAAAATCACCCAGAAAATAACAAGCATTGTCAAGGAGATGCAGATACTGAGACTCTTTCCATTTCTGTCAGACAGAAAATGGTGTAGAGATAAAAAGCAAACAATGGAATGTCTCTTCAAAAAATTCAGGATTTGGTCAGCAAAGATGGTTCAGTGAGTAAAGGGACCTGTCACCAAGCTCGATGACCTGAGTTTGATTGACAGGATCTCACACGGAGGAAAGAGAGAACCACTTCCCACAAGGTTTTTGCTGCTTTCCACAAGCATTGAGCACCCCCAAATAAATATATTAAAATTTAATAATGTAATACTTAGGAATGAAATTTGCATTTGGTCCAGCACTCTCACTTTTGGAGATATAGCTAAAAGTGAAGGATTTAAGATATTCTTGTAGCTGTCTATAGGGTTACTTACAGTGTCTACAGATGGAAGTAACCCATATGTCTGATGACAGATTGTCTGTGCCTAGAAAGTGGGCTATAGGTGTGCAAAGCAATGTTAGTTCCCTCCCAAATTGAAGGAAATCTTCTAGCAGCAGAGAAAGTATCATGAAGTTGAAATTTTCTTGGGCTATATTGCAAGACCCTCCCCCTCCTCCCCCCAAAAAGAATAGGTCTGAGAAGATGATTCAATGGGTTAAGTATTTATCTGTAAGCATCAGGATGTGCTTTCAGATGCCCAGAAGCCATGTAAAAGCTGAACATGGTATCTCATGTACCTGGAACCCTAGTGTGTTTCTACCAGGAGGCAAGAGGCAGATACAGAAGAGCCATGAAAAGTGTGTGGGCCAGATAGCTTGGTCTACACAGCAGCAAACAGCAAAAAGAATAAAATAGAAGCAACAACTGATACCCGAGGTTGCCCTCTGACTTCTACAAGCACATCATGGCACTGATATGACACACACACACACACACACACACACACACACACACACACACACACATCAGCAAAAACAAGCAAACAAGCAGACCTCAAAACCCAGAGAAATCCTGTTACAAGTAAGAACAGAACAGTGGTGGGTGATGCTGGAGAGACTCGGCAGCTAAGAGCGCTTGCTGCTCTTGCAGGGGACCAGGGCTGAGTCCTCAGCACATCCGGTAGTTCTAAACTGTCTGTATGTCTAGGTCCAGGGGATCTGACATCTTCCTCTGGCCTCCACAAACTATGCTATACAAACACACTTTACATACAGACAAGCAGAATATTTTGGGATGAATATACATATGTATATGTACATGTATATGTATATATAAATAGTTATATAGTATGTGGTTAAATAAATGCATAAGACACAGTAAGTAGGGTGGCAACAAGATTGTAATTGTGCAGGACATGACAGTCGTCAGAGCAAAGAAACAAAGAGGGAGGGATAGGATGTATACTTCATTGACAGTGTGTCCAATGCTTTCCTGGGCCCTTCAGGGCTTTGTGGAGCAGGACACTCTTCCAGGTTGTCTCTATGCTGTTTCAGGTAGCTTTATAATCCTGCATCTTGCTGTGGGCTTAGTGTAGCTCATGGGATGAGATACTCTTGATTGGGATCAACAGTCTGGAAAGGAAGGATGGGATGTCGTTAGCAACTTTCTGAGCCAAGTATTATTTCACTATCATTTGATTCTTTGTTAGTTAAAAACAAAAAACAAACTACCAAATTGTTCTAGTTTTATTCCTGTTGCTGTGATAAAATATTCTCACAAAAAGCAACTCAGGTGACAAAAGGTTTATTTCAGCTTATTCCAGGTTGTAGTCAAGGTGGCAGGAACTTCTAACAACTGGTTAAATCATATCCAAGGTTAAAGGCAGAGAGAAATGAATGCATGTTCATTGTTTGTTAACTTGTGCTCAGTTCTGTTTCTCCTCTTATAAGATCCAGGATGCTCCCTGCCTAGGGAGTGGTGCTGCCCACAGTGGGCTGGGTCTTCCCACACTCCTCTACAACACATCTCTAAAGATATGGCCGTAAGTCAAACTATCCCTTCTTGAGGCTCATTTCCCAGGTGATTCTAGGCTGTGTAAAGTTGACAGTGGGAACTAAACATCACACAAACCTATTTATATCATGTTCCACTGCTGGTCTTTTTTTTTTTTTTTCAAGGAGGGGCAAGGCCATAGATGATTCCTGGAATTTGAAATGCATCCAAGAAACTCTTTGCAGAAATGGCTAAAATCAATTTTTTTTTCTCATTGTGCAAAAGTTTCTCATCCCCACGCCAATTCTTAATTAGAGGAGATGGCATGTGACTATGTCCTGGTTTAAGTGTCGTTTAGCGGGACACAATTCTCAGTTACAGATGAGAGGGTGGAGCTTAGCCAATTGTCTCAGAAAGTGACTGAAAAGTGATTTTTTACTCTGGGATTTTGGTGCTTGTGGTCTCCACAACGAAAGAGGTTTTCACCAATATGGTATTTTTGAGCTTTCTGGATCTGTGTTTGAGCCTGCTCAGCTCAACATGTCCAGCGTGATGTGTGACGTCCAATCTACTCAGGAGCACTCCCTCTGCTTTTGCCTCAAAGGATTAAAATTGGCTCATCCATCTGGGCTTCCAGGTGGTGATGAGACCCAGCCATGTTCTCAGGATGGCCTGAGCTGTTGGAGCTCGACAGTGATTCACAGGGAAAGTTGAGGGTGCAGGGGATGGATTTAGATTGCCTATACCGAAAACAGACTTAACACTCATGCATATTTACAGTCTTCCATTGACACTGGTGCAAAGCTTAACCAACCTTTTCAATGTCATACAGACCTTATGTATGACTTGGTCTTTCCTGGGAAGATACAGTGAGGTGGTAGAGGGAAAGGAGACTCACTGGGTTTAAACTAGGCTCAAAGGGGCCTCTCCTATGCCATTCTTGTGTGGCTCAAGTCGAGCCTGCCCTGCCTGTCCCCCCTTGGGCCAGAAAGGTCATTGGCCATAGAGCCTGAGGACTAAGGGGAGAGTGCTTGCCCGGTCCTCCTAGGAGAATGAGTGAGCACATTTACCTGCAGCTGAATGGGAGTACCATGTGCAGTTAGTGCTACATCCTCCTGTGTTCCATCACTGTCTCGGGCTGAAAGCCAAAGGAGGGAAGGGCTGCGTTAGTGCTGGAGGGTCACCGGGACTATGAGGAGGCTCAGTGGCTTGCAGAGAGACCCTTGAGAGGCCTTAAAAGCACTACTTGGTTGAGGCAGCTATTAAAAGAAAGAACCCAATGGGTTTGTTCATTCATCCATTCATTCATTCCCTCATCTGGTATTTTTGAGACAAGGTACCATGTGGTCTGGGCTGGCTTCAAAATCACTATATAGCTGAGGCTAACTTTGAACTCTTTATTTTTTAGGGTTTTGTTTTGTTTTGTTTTGTTTTCTGAGACAGGGTTTCTCTGTGTAGTCCTGGCTGTCCTGGAACTCACTCTGTAGACCAGTCTGGCCTCGAACTCAGAAATCCGCCTGCCTCTGCCTCCCAAGTGCTGGGATTAAAGGCGTGCGCCACCACCGCTACCACCACCTGACTTACTTTGAACTCTTGATACTCATTAATATGAAGATTACGTGTGCCCCACCATATTCAGTACTTGAAAATTTTGATTTAAAAGAATCTTTTTAACATTAATGAGAAATGTTATATAAGGATAGACCACATATATTCAGGAAAAGCACATGAGTATGTAGTAACTGCAAACACAGGAGAACCATCATTCATTTTCAGAAAGAAAAAAAAAAAAGGGCCCAGCCCTGGGCTGGAATGGCTAGTGTCTTGGCATTAACAGTAACCACTGGGATCATATACTCTCAACAGTGCCTGAAGGCTGGCTTCTCTACACGCTTGAATTCATTTTCATTGTTGTTGTTTGAGAAGGGAGCTACTCTGCAGCCCAGGTTGGTTTAGAATTTCCTGTATAATAAATCTAGCCTGGCCTCAGACTTATGGTGACCCTCCTGCCTCAGCCTCTTGAGTGTTTTGTTTACAAGAGTGTGTTATGTACACAGCTCGACTGGAACCAAGCTTTAAAACTGGACATAATAAATAATAAAAATTATTTCCGGAGTTTGCCTAACATTGGAAGGCCCTGAGTTTGATTCCCAGCACCACAAAGATGGGCATCTAAGGGATGTACATGAACACACACACAGAGACATAGACACACACACACACACACACACACACACACACACACACAGAGAGAGAGAGAGAGAGAGAGAGAGAGAGAGAGAGAGAGAGAGAAGCCCTAGAGGTTTAGCAACAGTCTTCTCAACAGGCAGTACCCTCTATGAAGGCAGGAACTGCTCTGTGTCTCTGACCAAACATCTGCTTCATACATGTTCATGTTTGGGTGGTCACAGACACAGCTGTCATTAGTGGTCACACTTCAGAGGCTGCAGTGCTGGTTGGTTAGACCCTAGAGGAGGTCAGCTCAGTCCCCCATCTGTGTGTCCCCCACCCCCCCCTTTTCTTTGTTTTACACTTGTCCTCTCTCCCTGTGTGTCAGGTTCTTCAACCTCTCCTTCACGTTGCTTCCTGGTAGAACTAAAAGGAAAATCTCGATGCTCGTAACAGCAAGTCTGCTCTGTAGGTTCTTGAGGATGTAAAGAGTTGACATCTGTGCAGAGCCCTTGGTTTAGGACGTACAGGAAAGAGTGTGCGAGCTATACTTTGTATGGTGTTAATAGTGGCATCGTTATGGCTGACACTGACAGCTTCCACCTACTGACATTTTCTAGAGTGGTTGAATACTGTGATGTAGGAAACGCTCATCTTTCCTTCGATGTAGGACAAACTGGGTGACACCGTGGGACTTTGTAGTATATTGGGACTCCTTTGCACTCACTCTCCTGGCAAGTAATTTCAGCCTCATTCCCATCAGACTGGGGCAAAAATGACAATAGCCTGATCTATCCATTTCTAGTTATTGTTCACAGTTTTATCAAAATGCTATTTCTCTAAATAAAACCATCATCCACCTCATGGTAGGAAATTGATTTAATCGAGTGAGACTTGGCATCTATGTGTGGAAGAGGTTGGGGGGGGGGTGACATCATAATCTCCAATTAGATATGAAGAGTCTGGGGCTCATAGAGGTTGGGGACCTTGTTGGATAGAAAGCCAGTGTTTTACCAAGCCAGGGGTGTGAGGTTCCATCTGCATGGTGACATGTTCTGCTGTCCCTGCTACACGGTTATGTTTATATGTTTATGCTCTGAGTCTTCCTGCATCTCATCCTAGCCTTATCTAACTTCAGACCAAACATCTCATCCTAGCCTTATCTAA
The DNA here is from genome assembly GCA_030674055.1 of Rhabdomys pumilio. Classification (NCBI taxonomy): domain Eukaryota; kingdom Metazoa; phylum Chordata; class Mammalia; order Rodentia; family Muridae; genus Rhabdomys; species Rhabdomys pumilio. The sequence continues at coordinate 75,964,703 of JANHMN010000008.1, read as the reverse complement.
CTTCAGACCAAGCAAATCCTGTCCATGGTTCATTATCTTTTCCTCAGTTTTATGCTAGTCTCTCTCTGTCTCTGTCTCTGTCTGTCTGTCTGTCTGTCTGTCTGTCTGTCTGTCTCTCTCTCACACACACACACACACACACATACACACACACACATACACACACACACACACACACACACACACACACACACACACATCTCTTCCTCATCTCTTCCTAGTCTAAAACTTTTTTTAAAAGAAGATTTTTTAAATTAATTTGTGTGCACATGCACATGGATGCAGGTGTGTGCTGAGGCTGGGGGAGAGCATTGAGCCTTTGGGTTGAGTTACAGATGCTTGTATGCTGTTGATATGGGTACTGGGAACAATATTTGCTCTTAAGAGCTGAGCCAGCTCTCCAGCTTCTACCTATAACTATTTAAAGAGTGGAGTAGCAGTAATGGTTGTTTTTTATTGCTTTGTTTTGTTTTGTTGTTAAATAGTGTAGGACTGCACATAGGTTCCCCCTGCAAGCTAGGCAAGCACTCCACCAGTAACCCATGGCCTCCACTCGTTTGTCATTTAGTGATTTTTTTAACCAAGTAGGTTCTCGGGAATGAACTCAAGTGGTCAGGCTTGGCACCAAGTGTTTGTATTCATCTCACCCGTCCCTAAACATATTTTTAAATTGTACATTGATATATATATATATATATGTATATATATACATATATATGTATATATATACATATATATTTGTTTGTTAAATTCCAAATAATATATAAGCAAATTATACACACACACACACACACACACACACACACACACACACATATATATATTTCCTTAAGCAATTCTTTGTGATGAAAATATTTAATTTTTTTTCTAGATTAAAAACAAACCAGATAACAGTATACCTCACTGTGTAACCGGAGGCCAGAATGTCTTTCTCTTACCTAACTCTAAGTTAGAACTAATTTACTGGTCTTCCCCCATGTGTCCCTGTCCACTAGACTCTCAAACTTCTAAGAAACTCTTTTCGATTTTCAACTGCTGCCATCAAAGCTTGCCAACCTGGATTAGGTTCACAGATTCCACTATGGAAGGAGAGAAACTGACTCCTGAAAGTTGTACACACATAGACACACACACACACACACACACACACACACACACACACACACTAAATAAAATTTAAAACAACAAAATACAGGGTCATTGAAAGGACTATACCCAACAAAAGTTGATACTTCCAGCAAAGCCCAGAGGGTCTAATGCTGGCAGGACTGGCTTTCTTGTGTCTTGCTTACTCTATACTCATGGAGTCATTTTAACTCTGCCCACTCATTGCTTATCTTTGTCCTAATACCTTTGGAAGTAATCACACCAGGCTCATGTGTACTCATCCACCCACTGGAAGAAAACTGCCCAGATTTCTGAAGACAGGTGGGTCTTGCTGTTAGCAAGCCTGAGATAAACAATATTCTACTTAGCCTCCAGTGGACCAAGCAGGTGATAACTACCCGGGGAACTGTGCTGGGTGAAGAAGAGTCGTAACTGACATTCTGCCATGTTTACGATCTCTGCAAATCGTCACTGTGAACAACTGGTTTAGTTAAGTGGCTGCTGATCTGGGAGGATTAGCTTTACCAGAGGAGCACAGTTATTCTCAAATTCACTAACTTCAAACAGAAAACAACGTAGCCCACCAACCAATCAAATTAAAGAGGGGTATGCTAAGATGCTGTCATCCCAGATACATATAAATGAGCTAATTACGCACAGACATAATTTATAAATGGCTCCATCACCCGTATTTTACATTTTAATTACCTCATTTACATACACACATTCCTTGGCACTATTCTTGGGTATCTTGGTGATAATGTTCTCAGTGCCCAACAATATGTCGAGCTTGGGAAATTTTAACCAAATGTTGTGAGAATATGTAGGTATGTTTGTGGCTCAAGTGAAACTTAGTGTGGGCTTTAGAGTGTAGTTAGTCATGGGAGAGACAGAAGTAGGAGGGTCAGGAGTTTAAGGCTAGCCTGGGCTATATGGGACCCTGCCGCAAAAACAAAACAAAACAAAACAAAAACAAACAAAAAGTAAAAGAAGTCTTACGAAGAGCAAGCAAGTGGCTTAAAAACTTCATCAATGTATAGCCGTGTGTGTGTGTGTGTGTGTGTGTGTGTGTGTGTGTGTGTGTTCATGTGTGTGTTTATACACAGGTGTATGTGTGTAGAGCCCTGAGGTCAACCTTGAGTGTCATTCTATAGACACTATTCACCAGGGTAAAATTTACATGTGTATGGTGTTTGCATGCACACATACAGGGATTAGAGGCTGAGAGTGAACACCTTCTAGATCACACCCCACCTTACCCGTTGAAGCAGGGATTCTCCTTAAACCCAGAATTTCCAATTTGGCCAGTCTATCTAGCCAGCTTGCTCTGGGATCCCTTGTCTGTCTCTGCCTGGTGAAGGCTGGCATAACCAGGTTGCCATGGCTGCCTGGCATTTCTGTGGATGCTGGGGATCTGAACGTTGGTCCTCACAATTCTGGGACACATGCTTTGTGTGACATCACATCTGGTTTTTTGTTTGTTTCTTTGTTTGTTTTCGTTTTGTTTTACAGGATCATCAAACTCAGGTCTTCATGCTTGCACAAAATAAGCACTTCACTGACTGAGCCATTTATGCAGCCCAATGGATAGCTCTTAGGAACACATTGACAGTATAGAGAAATCTTCCCAGCTGTGCTCTGTCCTGTAGCACACGCCTGATTGCATTTGCATCTAGATATTGTCCTGTTCTAGAATTAGGCCCATAAGCTACTTCAGAGCGATTTTAAAGCCTGATCTTTCCAAAGCCTTCCAGGAACTGGATGGAGTCTTTAATCCCTCTTGATGACCAGCAAATCCTTTACCATCTCTTATTTTCCCATTTTAAAATCAACCCTTCATGCTTTGGTTCAAGTTCATTGTATCCCATTTTTAGTTGGAGATGGGAAACAGCATGACAACTGCCTCCCATGGAGATGTCTTTATACATGTGAAATTCTCTGCTAATCACCTCTGAATTCCTCTTCTCTCAGCTGCATAATTCTGGTTTTATAAGCCCAGTGGTAAATCAAATAACAATGCTGTTGAAGCCAAGGCTGCAAACAGTATGAGTCAGTAGAGTCCTGGGGGCCACTGTGTGTCTCATGGACCTAACAAAAGGCCATGTTTTAGGATAGCACTGAGACAGACAGAGCTTGGATCAGCTATGAGAAAGGCGCATAAAACTTAAAACTACCAACCCAGTTTTACTGTCCTCACCTTTCCACACAGGGCTGACGCTAAAACCCTTTAATCATCCCTGTGGTTTTCCACAGAGCCTCCCCAAAAGCACCACATGTCTCATTAGTGGGTCCCAGACCTGCATTGATGCTGGAGACGGTCAGATGCAGAGAACAGGGATGTGGCTCCTCTCTCTAGCCACACATCTGTTTAGTTAAGACTGTAATTGTTACTTCAGTAAACAAGATTGCTTTCCAGATGCTTTCACGGGATAGTGCTTGCGATTTTCCAAGGTGCTGGCTCTTGTTAGGAGGTTATAACCCTAGGTGCTGGCTCTTGCGAGCAAGTTGTACCCCTGCGCTTTCTATTGCACTTAAATTACTTGAATCATGTTTTGATAAGTGCATCTTTTCCAGGTGACTTAAGTTCTGATCTAGTCTCAGACTTGAATTTTCAGGTGATTTTGCCTTATCTTGGAGGGCAACTTGGAATTTTACAAAACTGTACTATTCATTTCTTTCCCCACAAATGACTCTAGTAATAATTATATCAGCAGACCATTTCCTGATTAAAATAGAGTTTTTCCCTCCCTCCCTCCCTTCCTTCCTTCCTTCCTTCCTTCCTTCCTTCCTTCCTTCCTTCCTTCCTTCCTTCCCTTCTCCCCCTCTGTCTGTCTTTCTCTGTTTGTCTCTTTCTCTCTCTCTCTCTCTCTCTCTCTCTCTCTCTGTCTCTTTTTCTGTGTCTATCTCCTTTCTATCTCTCTTTCTCTATTTCTTTCTGTTTTTGTTTTTATTTTGACTGTGCTTGAACTCCAAGATCTCTTTTCCTCCTGGCTCCCAAGTGCTAGGATTAAAGGTGTGTACCACCACTGCCACACATCTGAGGAACTGGATTTTTTTCTAATCTTGATTGGATAATAGTTTAGTTCTGATGAAATTAAGAATCGGATACTTCTTTAAGCTCCAAGGCTTTCCCCATAATACTTTGTTCTTGATAACATCTCACTGTGTACTTCATGTGGGCTGGAATTCATCTCAAAGCACAGGCTGGCCCCAATCTTTGTGCTGGCTGTCTTGTCTTGGCCTCCCAAGTGCTGGACTTAGGAGTCTGTTGTACCACTCCTGGCAATGCTTGAAATATGTTTGTTTGAGACAGAGTGGTACCCTCCTTACAACTTTAAACACATGCCCAACATTTGGGGGAACTTGGAAGCAGGGTCATTACAAGTGAGCTTTGGGATGTTGTAGAACTTCTTTGTCTCTGGGATTTTGCTTTTTGGGATTTCACAACAACAATAACAGCAGCAACAACAACAACAGCAGCAGCAACAGCAACAACAACAACAACAACAACAACAACGAAACCAGCACCTTTCATCCAGTCTTCAAGTGGGACCTATGGAAGAAAGTTTAAGGAATGGCAGACTGTGCAATTCCCCATAAACCTCTAGGACCTGACGGGAAGCATCCACAGCAATGCCTAATTTTGTAGGAAGGATATACAGTGTCAATTTCCGACTGTCCATCAACCGAACTGAAAAGAACTAATAGATGCATTTATCTGGACAGGATTTAATTTGAATGTGTAATTAACTATAGATAGCAACTCAGAAAGTGTACATACTTAAAAGGAAAGCTTCTATTAAATGTTTTTGAGCCTGGCAAACATTATGAGTCCCAGATAAGATAATATATAAAATAGCATCTTTGTTATACAACAGAGAGGAAATGGGAGAAATCAGTTGTCTATTAAGACACCAAAATTGATGTAAAGCTATGCTGCTGGGCTATGACTAATGTCAGATGTTTCCTAAAGGAATTAATGAGTTTTGATACATTTCCAGATAGCTGAAATTAGCTGCTATTTCCCCCAGGTTGATGGGGACCAAGCATCTTTGATGTCATGGATAATGTCAACCCCTAACAAAACAGGGACAGGTGGCTTGATTTTATATATGGATAAACATGTGATCTGAAATTATCAAGAAAATGTCACATAAGCTGTTTCCTGTATACTAATGATCACACATCTGAGTTTTTACTTAGAATTCAGATGAAATGGTCTTTCTGGTTGCTGTTTTGTAACAGACCCATGAAAGTTGCTTTTTTTTTTTTTTTTAAATAAACAGTGAGCAGTTTGTAAAATAGAAACCGGGAAGTTGTTGAACTCTGTGACTGAGTGATGATTCCCATGAATGAGTTTTGCATTTTATCTGGATAAGTTAACTTTCAGACTTTAACTTTGAACATGTCAGTCACTTTTGCCAGGGTCTACATTGGAGCTTAGTAAACAACAGGTCAGAACTTAGCATGGTCCGATCCGTGCCTAATCTGGAGCTGCTTAACTCATTTTATTTTGTTTGTTTACTTTATTGATGTTTTTGAGACATTCAAGCTGGTCGCAAACTCTATGTCACTCTAGTCACCAAGGATGACTTTGAATACCCGATCCTCTTGTATCCTCCTCTGTGTGTGCTGTCTGACTGGCTTAGTTAACTCCTTTTAGAATGGATGGTGCCCTTGGCCAAGCTTCAGTAACTATCACACCTTTTCACTGAAAACCATTCCTTGCCTTGTTCTTTCCACATAAAGCCTATGTTTTGGAGAATCTACTTTCCATTTGGTTCTACAAGGCTTTGTCTTTATATTTGACATGACTCACTAAAAATCTGGCCTTTGCCTTTGCGACCCCTCTAGGTTCTTGCTACTTGTCTAGTTCCCTCCCTGCCCCAGGCCTTCTGCGATGTACCTCTGGTGGATTCCTGGTTCTCCATCCTGAAGCTGCGTTGGTAGACGGGGACTTGGCAGACATTCCCTTGTGGAGGACACTCCTGTCTACATGATCTGTAGAGGATACTCAGCTCAGGGATGATGTAGACCAGCAGGAAGACCCAAGCGTTGGTGACGAGGCCAATGCAGATGACCGCATCATCCCACTGGGGCTGCCGCTGGAGCTGGGGGTTGCCTCGCAAGAGCATGGAGATCCACACCACCCAGATAATGATGGAGATGAGCACAGTGGCAAATATGAGTCTTCCATGCTGTTTCCAGTTCTCACATGGGCCACAGAAAGTGGCCTTGGAAACGAAGAATGTGAGGGCCATCAGGAAGAGGACATAGATCAGGAGACAGACAAAGTCCACATTGAGCTGATATGGTGTCATGTGCTCAAACATCAAGCCTCTGGTCATGATGAGGGTCACGTACTCTATCGCAATGATGGTCTGCAACAGGCTGACACCAATGGCAATGAACAGAATTGTTGTCCAGCAGAAGGAGACTCTACCACGGACCAGCTTCACCAGGTTGGCGGCATGAGCCAGGAGGCAGGAGAAGCAGATGGCAAAGAGGACCCCAAAGAGGAAGTAGCGAACAGGGGCAGTTTGCTGGTTGAGTTGGATGATGAAGGCAAAAGCGAGTCCGAAGAGCCCCAGCACAGCCAGCAGGAAGAGGAACTGGGTGGGAAGCACGTTCCACTGGCTGCAATCCTGTACCTTCCGCATGAGGAACAGAAATGCCAGGAGTAGCAATATTGTAACCACTATGCCAACTACTGCCAAGGACTCCAGAACAATGGCCCATGGCCCCTCATTGTCACAGAAGATGTAATAGTCTTCTGTGGACTTCACGCAGTCCTCATACATGGTGACTTATAGGTAGACCTCACGAGAATGGATGTCTGGTCTCCTGTGAGAAAAAAAAAAAGATGAAGATAATTTGTGACTTCATATCCACTCACAAGAATGCCTATTGGCATTCCAAATGAAGACCTCTGAGCATGCGCAGGGAATGGCTTTACTGGATAGCCACCCAGACACTGGAGAGTTATGTTTTATTACTCTCTCAACACTTAGCTAAACACCAACCTTCCTGGGTGGGATAAAGATCTGATAGCTACGAATAGAGTCTACAAAGATAGGACTGCCCTCGTCTCTGTTACCCCCAGGTTTATAATGGCTGTGTACAGGAGACCAAGGAAGGAAACAAGAAGGCTGATCTACAACCTTCAGAACTACTCAGTTCCATACTCTGAAGAGCAAAACTAGAACGGTCTTTACTTGGGACTCCAGATAATTCATCTATCTTCGTATCAGAATTCCCAAAGGCCATTTGAAGGCAAGCAGAATCTTCTTATCTGACAGGTGTGATTCGAGTCCTGTCTGGCTCCAGAATGTCAATGCATCCTGGACTGGATTATCTCAAACTTCAAGCAGTCAGGGAACCCATGGCTCCAGCTGCATATGTAGTAGAGGATGGCCTTATCTGGCATCACTGGGAGGGGAGGCCCTCGGTTCTGTGGAGGCTTGATGCCCCAGTGTAAGGGGATGCTGGAGTGGTGAGGCGGAAATGGGAGAAGGGGGAGGGGAGAGCACCCTCATAGAGGAATGGGGGAGGGGGATGGGATGAGAGGATTGCAGAGGGGAAATTGGGAAGTGGGGGACAATTGGGAAGTGGGGGACAACATTTGAAATGTAAATAAATAAAATAACCAATAATAATAATAATAATAATAATAATAATAATAATAATAATAACAACAACAATAAAGCCATCAGGCAAGCCATGTTCCCCAGTAATTTCAATGACTCTCTTTTCTTTCATTTTAATTCAAGTCAATCCAATGCAAAGGGCTATTATTAAACACCTGTCATTTGTTCACCAAAAGAGTATACAAAATGCCACCTACCTTCTAGTAACTTTTACAGATATTTAACACTAAAACCCCTGACTTTGCTGAGATGGCCTAGAAAAATAACCCCATGTTGATTCTGGTAAAATAAAACAACAACAACAACAACAACAGCAAAATAGACAAACACACAATACCCCATTGCATTTGAATACTCCTAGCCTTGGTCCCCTTTAGCTATTCCAGATTCAGTGGGCAGGAGTGGTCATCCCAATCACTGAGGTCCCTGGACTCACCTCCTCCGAGTCTACTCCGGAAGCCTCTGAGGCTGTGCTGGTGGGGAAGTTGTGGCTGCAAGTGAGTAAGGAGGAGACACCTTCAGGTGCTTTAATCTCTCCTCAAATGGGCGGAAGACCTGTAGGACCTCACTCAGGTTCCAGAAGACTCTATAAAAAGAACCGGAAGGACAGAAAGACACACCTAGTCCAGTTTCAAGGCAACTTTTTAACCCAGATTTCTTTAGTGAGAATAATTATTCTTTATTTACTGCTGACCAGAGGTGCCTTGGTCGCAGAGAGGTGTGACTTTAGGGAAATCTGCCTCCTTACAGAATATCCCAGGATACTTAGGAAGCTATGGGGAGGATGCCTAAGCTCTGTTTCAGGGGCTTCCCCCAAACTCTGATCTTAATTCTGAGAGTCTAAAGAGCTTTCATTTAACAAAGCACCAGGGCTTTCTTTGTGGCATGTGGAAGGGCAGTTTTACCTCCCCTGGCCTTCAAATTGATAGTGGGTAAAATTGTGAAATTTTATTAAAAGGGGCAATCCTTTTTTTCTCTGCTCTTTCCCCATCTTTTGGCAATCACTCCTGAGGCCCTGGCTGCCCGCTGTGAGTGGGCTCTTAGTTTCTCCTAGGCTTTGCCTTTATCTTTACTCTCCCCATCCCCATTAACACGCTTACTGTGGGTCTCATTGCATCTGGCCATTAATAGGTCCAGAGATGAAGGAATTCATAATTCAAGGCCACCAGCTGATTCTGAAATAACCAACGATTCCACCAGCTGACTCTGACATAACATACTTAGATGTTGTCCTATGCTGTCATAGGCAAAGCATAACAAAATAACCCTCCAGTTTCCTTTGTGGCTCTTTTCCCATTTGCAACTTGAAGACCCCACATCAATGCACCTGGTTTGGCATTGAGATACCCTATGACCTGGCTCTACCCTTTCCACCCAACCGTATTGCACCCTGGTCTTCAGATTGCATGGTTTAGCCAAGTTGATTTTTCTAGAGCCTCAAAAAAAAAAAAAAAAAACAAAAAAAAAAAAAAAAAAAAAAAAAAACCCAACCTGCCCAGTGCTCTGTTTTGAATGACCCTTTACCCTCATTTCCATGCACCTTGTTTCTTCCCTAAGCTCTTTCTCTACCTCTAAGGTCTGGTTCATCAGTCATCCGAGACTCTTCTTGCCTGTCTGGTTCATTCTAGCCCCTACTGATTCTCTTTTACCAAATTCCACAGTACCTAAGCATACAATCTATTCAAAATAAAAGAAATCCTAACTTTGGGGGCCTAATTTATGACTTTATTTATCCACAAATATGTTAGGTAGTAAACAATAAATAGAAATGAATAAATGAATAATAAATAAATACTAATGAATGAGAAATATGTCAACATGAGCCAGGCTATGGTGCATTTCTTTAATATCCAGCACCTGAGAGGCAGAGGCTTTCTGTGTTTGAAGTTAGCCTGGTCCACAATGTGAGTTTTAGGACAGTCGGGACTACACAGAAAAAACCTTGTCATGAAAACCAACCAAACAAACATCAAACAAACCAAAAGAAATATGTCAGCTTATCGTTATGAACCTCACGTATCTGTATGAACCTCACGTATCTGTGAGAACCTCACTTCCTTGACTGGGTTTAAAGTTGCTTATGCATCAGGATCTTGTCTTCTACTCCACAGCATCTGGTCCCATGTGGAGCGCCTGCTAGGTGCATGACTTGAAGCTGGAGGATCTCACGTCTCCGAGAAGATTCTCTTTTACAGTGTGGCTTCCAGCATATGCTCTTTAATGGAGACCATCTATCTACCAAGACATCAGACCTGTAGCCAACCCTAGACAGGTTCATGCTGGAATGTTTCTGTCCTATGACTCTCCTTAGCTTAAAAGAGGCCACTTTCAAAGAAGGCTCGTTTGCTTGGAATAGCATTGTTGCTCCCTGTAACTGTAAGGCTAAAACCTGAAGAAGAGAAAGGGGGCTGTGCAGAGGATCGGATGGACAGCAGCTCTGAGAGAGTGAGATTCTGCTACAGACTCAGGAGATGCTTCCATTGAATGTTTCCAGGTGATCTACATTGGTGACCTCTACCTCCCGACCTTTCTGCGAGTTTAGTCATGACCCTCTCTCTCTGTTGTGCGGAGAGGCCTCCTGACCTTGGGGTGGCTTGAGGCAGGTAAACTAATGGGTTAATGACCACAAAGCCCTTTGAGCAGCTTAGATAAAAGAACCTGGCCTAAGTATTAATTATCATTGTTTAAAAATCTATGGTGATAGAATGAGGGCCCATCTGTTGTCAGGCCTGGAGGATATGAGGGCTCATTTCGCCAACACACATGCAGATTACTCATGCCTCATTTCTTTTGGCTTCTATGTGTTAATAGCATCAGAGCAGACAGCTGAGATATGGCTTTGATGAATTAAAATACACTGATTACAGCTGGTCCATTAAAAATGGAGATAAAACAGTCAAGAGGCCAAGCATCTTCTGCCAGAAATAGCCCTCTCCCAGGAATAAACCCCCAGAGAGGAAATGTGAGTACTCACCTGGTCTTACCCCTCATTAACAGTGAGGAAGCCAACACTGTAACAAAAGAACTGAATGATAAGGAAGCAGAGGTCTAGAGAGAGGAAGGCAGAGACCCAAGGCATGGGCCAGAGAAGACAGCCAGGGTGTGTGAACTAAACTCCTGAAAAGGAGCTGTGTGGCAGCTTCTGACTGACTGGTTAGAACTTCAGGACTGTGGAGAGACTGGAACGTTGCAGGCCCAGGGGTCAGTTACCTTATCTTGGGCTAGTTCTATCCCTAAGGAGCAGCCATTCCTTGCCTACCTATGTGTCAGAGCTAACATCTTGTTAACTAATAGATAAAAATCTTTTAGAATCTATTAATTTAGCACACCGCTAGTTACCACCAACCAACTGCCTGCCACCACCCAAAAGCTCAGGTAGCATCTTGGGCCTATAGAAAAGCTTTTCCATTTTTTCATACCTACTGATTAATTTTAAACTTGTCTTGATTTACGACGTTCTTTGTCTTATGAAACTATAAAAACTTCATGAAACTGCTTCTACACTGGAACATGGAATTTGGGGTAACCTAAATCTGTGTTCCTGGGTCATGGGCACTCAAATGGCTCTGAGTAAACTATCTCTTATTGCCATTAATATGAGAGGTGTGGTTTTTCACTAGGGCACTCCAAGTTATGTTCTTGTAGTCTTAGGTTGAATCTTCTGATGTGTCCCAACTCTTGGGACAGGTTCTTAGAAAGACTCATGTTTATTGTTGTTTTGTTTGTTTTTGTGGTTGTTGTTCTTGTTTTCCCCAAGACAGGGTTTCTCTGTGTAGCCCTGGCTGTCCTGAAACTCATTCTGTAGACCAGACTGGCATCAAACTCAGAGATCCACCTGTGTCTGCCTCCCAAGTGCTGGGATTAAAAGCATGTACCACCACTGCCTGGCTAAGACTCAAGTCTTTAGATGGGACTTGTGGATCATGACTAGAAGAAAGAAAAAGGACCAGAGTGTGAGAATGAGCCATGAGCTAGTTGTCCTACTGGTACTATGACTGGCCACACAAGGAGAGGCTTTGACAGGGACAGATTGGCCAAGGAAGAACTGTCTGTGCTTTAGTTCGTAGACATCCACAAGGTACAACTGATGCATTATAAAAGAAAAGCCCCTACTCCTCAGCACCCTCATACTCGACATGTATTTGATGCTCCATGGTCACCATCTTGAAATTCTTAATGCCTTTGTCTTTGGATTTGTGTTTGGTCAATGAAATGGGGTGGGGCCATGATGCATGTGTGTGTTTCTTTAGGTCATTTCTCAAGCATGATCTAGCTTCCCACAGTCTCCTCCATAGATAGGTTCTTGAGAACCTAGTCAATTCACTGCTAGCACCCAGGGTCAACCAGCTTCCCCAGTTCTACAGCTGAGCCTCAGTTGGGTTACCTGTCTGCATAGATTAGATGTGATGACTTGGAAAGGGCTGGCTATGGTGCTCTTGGAAAGAGATGTTAACATCTGCTTCTGTGCATTTCACACTGATCTCCGAAATTATGTAGTTGTCCCTAGGCGTCTCATTCTGATATTTATCATATAATATTAGTCTGTATCAAATTCTATCAGTGTATGCATTCTGCACAGTTTCATTGTATATACTGACGTCGTAAAGGACCACAGAAACTAGTCTGGACTAATAAACTGTTAAAAATCAACCGAGCCTCTCACTCATTTACAAATGTCACAGTATGTTAAAAGTTATTCACTTCTATTTTTATCTTGACAGCAGGGTCTTGCTTTGTAGCCAGGGGGGCCTTTCACTCTGGATCCTCCTGCCTCAGCCTCCAAAATGCTATGATTACAAGTACAGGCCACAGGATCTGGCTGTCAGGTTCTTTTATGAAAAGCTAGGTGATGGAGAGACGGCTTAGCCATTCAGGTCACTGGCTGCTCTTCCTGAGGACACAGGTTCAGTTCACAGCACCTACATGGCAGCTGGGAATCTTGGCCATGAGTAACTGCAGTTCCAGGAGATCTATTGCCAGCTTCTGGCCTCCAGGACACTGTACACACGTGACACACAGGCAAACACTCATACACTTAAAATAAAAATAAATAAAACCTCCAAAATATCTGAAAAGAGGATTTGCTACTCTCCTGAAGACCTGGGCTCAGTTCCCAGCATCCACTTCAGATGGCTCACAACTCGCCGTAACTCCAGCCTTTGCTGGCCTTGGAGGCATGAGCATGAACATGGCATACATTTTCTAGATACATATTTAAAAATCTTCAAAGGGAGAAGACAGTTATGCTAATGTTTTCTCTCTGGCTTGTGACTATTGCAGCCTCTCTCTGTTGCCTTAGCAACTTCTTCATAATGAGCTTGCTTTTTTTTTTTTCCTCCCCGAGACAGGGTTTCTCTGTGTAGTCTTGGCTGTCCTGGGACTCACTCTGTAGACCAGGCTGGCCTCGAACTCAGAAATCTGCCTGCCTCTGCCTCCCAAGTGCTGGGATTAAAGGCATGCACCACCCACCACTGCCCGATATGAGTTTTTTTTTTTTTTAAGATTTATTTATTTATTTATTTATTTACTCATGCACACACATGTTCATGGAAACCAGGAGAGGGCAGTGGACCCTCTTGAGCCGGAGTTGCAGGTATTTGTGAGCTGCCTGACATGGGTGTTGAGATCCAAACTCCAGTCCTGTGCAAGAGCAGCAAACAGTTGTAAAAGCTGAGCCATGTCTTCAGCACTGCCCCCTTCCTGGTTGCTTTATTATCAGAAGAGAGAAGATGATATGAAAAATGTGCAGGTCTGTTCACGTTTGACCACTACACCCAGGAGGAAGAGGCTGACACTACTGAGTAAAACGTTCACTCGTAAAAATTTAATTTTGCTTAAGTTACATTCTGAAAAGGGGAATGTTGATATAGGACTTAATAGCAGAGATTACTTAAATGTGAGCTTATGAACTGTGCAGGTTTTAACAAAAATGGCAGATAACATTAGTTATAATAAAATTCATATAAAGAAAGCTTAAAACCTTCAAAATAAGAAAACACACTGTGGCAGAGGGATGATATCCCCTCAGTGAATATCCCATTTATTTCTAAAGGAAACATACCCAGATTTATTACTAATTTTTACACTTTCAACTTCTATTAGTGCAAAAGTCTTATAATCATCTGCCTGCTGTACACTGGGGTTACAGAGCTGGTGGGTTTTTTTTGTTTGTTTGTTTGTTTTTTCTTTATCTTTTATGTATAAAGTGGTACATAGGGCTTTTAATGATAAAATGATAATTCTGCTGATAAATTAGGCAGTCATCAAGTTTGTATTGCCTTTGACTCGAATGAAGCAATGTTCTCTACACACTTAGCCTGGTGTGGAGCTCGAGGTCAAATGTCTACAAGTACAGAGGTTGCACTTTTACACACTCTTAGTTAGATCAGATATAAACGACAAGAACAATCTTTATAACTTATTGGTTTGTTTAAATGTGTTTCATTCACATCTCAATTACTTATAATCTCCTAGTTTAAAAAGTTCATTAGAGACAGTATATTTAAAGTAAAACATACACACAAACACACACACACACACACACACACACACACACACACACACACAATCTCAGCAGGGCATGGTGGCTCATATTGTAATCTCAACATTTAGGAGAGAGGAAGAAGAATTGGTGTGAGTTCAAGGCCAGCCTGGGCAACACAGTGAATTTCAACGTCTCCCCACCCCCACCCCACCCTCATCTCAAAAACCCTTTGGTTCAGATGTTGGAGCCAATCACATCTTTTCACTACACAGACTCATTTCTGCTTTTTACAAGAGAAAAACCAAACTAAACCAAAACCAACCAAATTAACCAATCAAACTAATTAAACAAACACCCAAAGACACACAAAACAAAACTATTTTACTTGGCGAGTATGTTTGGACATGGCATTTGGATAATAAGACTGCATATTTAGATGGTATTTGTATAAAATCACAGGGTAGACAATGATTATATTTTAATAGGCCAAGTACATTTAAGAATTTCAGAAGGCAGGGCAGTTTCCAAGATGGCCCTAGTTATCTGACATTCTTCCTGCAAAGAGGGGGTGTCGAGTTGCCCCCTTAAGTCTTAAGGATTCGCCTGTAGTCAGTGAGTACAGTGGGGAGTTATAGTGCAAATCCTCAGGCAGGGCGGAAGATTGGCAGCACCTGCATAGCGTCCTGGATTGCTTGGTCACCAAATGCTCTCTCCTGGGATACAGCTGCCACACGCACAAAGGTCCACATTTAGGTTCTCTAGTGAACAGTGCCAGCTGAGCCCAGCCTGCCAGCTGCCATCACCAAAGCAAGGGCTCCCGGGAAGTGATGGTCCTGGTCCCTCTGTGCAGCTGAATCTCCACGCTGAGTTCATGTCCATGCCAACAGGAGGGAACTCCCTGCTTTGCCTTCATGTTAGCTTTCATGTCTACAGAGTTCTAAAGCAGCTTTGCCAAAGCCAAAGGCTTTTATCTCTATGGAAACAGATGGACCCACAGGCACTAGCGTTTCCCGAAAGGGCACACGCTCTGAAGTGTTAGAAACGGCCTCGTAAATGTTCAGATTATAGCTTCTGTGCCTTCCCTAAGTGTTGCAACCGAATAGGACAGAGAGTCGATGTGGATGAAACAATTAGATATTGTAACTTATTTTTCTTTCAGGATCTCAGTGGTTAATTTTTTTTTTTTTCAGAAGAAATAAGAACGTCTGAATCAAATGTCCATTTTCTTTTCAGAATTCCGAGTGAATAAATATATTAAACTTGGTGGACAGGAAGTGACTTCACTGAATTCTTACTAGGAAGTATGCAAGTATTTAGACAAATATCAACGGAAATTTTCCAGGATTACAATCATCACTAGCAAATCCCTGTAGCAAGTCCCTGTCTCTTTTAAAGACTGAACAATGTCACAGCAGAGCATCGGGCCTTGTCTTCAGGTATCCCGCAGAAATAAGTTTGCAGTCAGGGCAGGATATCTGTCCCCTATAAAGACTGTGGCTAAACTCCCATTTTATGTTAGAGCTGCAAGCCACTTAAGGACAAGAAGTGCACTGTTTGACAAATTTATCTTTGCTTGATAAATTAGATTAATAAATTTGATAGACCTTCATAAATTTGATAAACCTTTTGAAGAAGGAATCTTTGCTATCAACTTGACTGAGTTTGAAATGACCTGGGAGACACCTCTTTGAAGGCATTTCTAGGGAAGTCTAAGCAAGTAGAGAAGACCCACCTAGAATGTGGCTGGAGCCATCCCATAGGCTGAGGTTCCGGGTCCAGTACGAAGGGAGAAAGCAAGTGGAGCAGCAGCATTCATTTCTGCTTCCTGATTGCAGGCGCCATGAGACAGCTGCCTCACTTCCTGCCACCATGCCTGCATGTGGTGGATTCTGCTCTCAATCTGTGACCCTACATAAGCCCCTCTTCCCTTAGGTCACATCCTGTGTGAAGCAGTTTGATGGAACTCTCAGTCAAAACTTCTGGATGGAGAAGGGTGCTCCTTCGGGGAGACTTCTCAGTAACAGAGTACAGTTGGGAGCAGCAGGGGACATCACCGAATCTGGCACTCAGCACTCAGCAGAAATTCCTGGGGAACCTGCTAGCATATCGCTGAGACAGCCAGGCCAAGAGACCTGGGCACAGTAGAGATTTCTCCCCCCCCCACCCCCCACAACCCTCCATTGAAGGCATTTTTGTAATACAGGACAAACAGTAGTAATCTAAGTTAGAAGGAGCCTAGCGTGCCTGTGCTCTGAAAGGCTCTACCCAGCAGCTGACCGAAACAGATGCAGATACAACCAAGCAGTGGATGGTGGTCAGGGACCTCTATGGAAGAGTTAGGGCAAGGATTGAAGGAACTGAAGAGGATGGCAACCCCATAAAAGACCAACCAAGTCAACTAACCCGGACCCCTGGGAGCTCCCAGAGACTAAGCCACCAACCAAAGAGCATACACGGGCTGGTCCAAGGGCCATGGTATGCAGAGGAATTCCCGAGTTGACTTAAATTATTTCATCCTGTGCTGAATCCTGGAACGGATCTATCCATTTTCTATAAAAGAATAGTCAAATGCTCTACAGCAGCCTCAGCCCTTATACATTCCTTCTTGGTCCTTACATGACCGTTTCTAGCCTGTGCTCCCCTCTGCTCCCTGTGGAACCCGCACAGCCGTTAGTCACAAAGGTTCATCCGACTCTGGGGCCTTTGCACCGATGTTTCCTCTGTATTTAGTTTATTTCTACCTGTCCATCTGTCCAGTTGATTCGCTACTATCCAGCGCTCTTTTCTATGAGGTCTCACCTGACCTCACTAGTAATATTTACATACCACCCGCTTTACAAACTCTAAAGCCACGCATGCGCTCTCTTCCTCTGCTCTACTTTTTAATTTTGCTAGAGCACTTATTACTTTCTAAAATATAATGTAATACGCCACATGCAGGTCTCCTCTGTACCCACTGTGCAAGGGTTTGTTTTGTTTGTTGACATACCTAATTGCCTTGAGCTTTGGTGCATTGGAGGGGCTGAGTAAAAGTGAAATAAAGAAATGATGAGAAAGAATTCAGACTGTTCTAGGACAAATGATAGAACCAAACTAAACAAACAAACAAACAAACAAACAGTGAAGGTTTGTATATGCTTGGCCCAGGGAGTGGCACTATTAGGAGGTGTGGCCTTGTTGGAGTGGGTGTGGCTTCACCGTGGGTATGGGCTTTAAGACCCTTGTCCTTGCTGCCTGGAAGTCAGTCTTCAATTAGCTGCCTTCAGATGAAGATGTAAAACTCTCAGCTCCTCCTGCACCATGCCTGCCTGGATGCTGCCATGTTCCTGCCTTGATGATAATGGACCGAACCTCTGAACCTATAAGCCATTTCCAATTAACTGTTGTCCTTATAAGAATTGCCTTGGTCATGGTGTCTGTTCACAGCAGTTAAACCCTAACTAAGACACAAACAACCCTCCCAACCACCCCCTTAACCCAACAAAACAAAACATAAAAGTCACACCAAAAGTACAGACTAAAGTACAATGAGACAGCCAGTGGAGAAGCACATTAGCAGGGAATTGGCCAGTTCCTCCTGGTCTTGTAAATTCTTACCTCTGGCCAGTCATGGTGGGTGAAGCCACACCATGAGTTTATGATCCAGTAGAGGGTCCCTGCTGTTCCTCACCACGCTCCATAGATATTTGGTCCTGAAAGTCTGCTGTGTTCCCCACTCATTTCACCATTGTACACAAGAGGCTTTTCCAGGAGACAGGGGTTGGGGGTGGTTGGGGGATGGCATGGCAACATGGGGATGTTACCAGGTGAGGGTGGCCTTGCAGCCCTAAGGAATACTGATTTCTGATTATGTCAGCATAGGGGAGATGGGTGTCTTGTGAGAGTATCTAGCAAGTTGTCTCTTCCCAGACTGACGACCAGCATTTTGATTTGAGTAATCAGATAAATGTTGGCTACATGAGACCCTGTCTCAAACACACAGACTAGAGTGCCCAAGACCATATGGATGACAGAGGCAGAATTAGCCCCCTAGCAGTTTAACTGCCAGGTTCACACTCTGAGCCACTTGGCAGCACAACTCTGGATAGTCAAGAACATTGACTGAGGCAGGGCGTGTGCCTGCCGGTGAGTGTGATGAAAGGCAGCTCATCCTCCTGCATAATTTACTCTGTGGCTCAGTGGCCATCTTATAATCCCCGTGTCCCTAGGGGATGAGCCTTGGATGTAGACGAAGAGCTCTGAACCGGGGCATCCAGAAGTAACATTGATTCCCAGCAGTGACCTGACCTCCTTGTCTTTTCTCTCTCTTCTTTTGTAGACAGTAATTATGCTGAATTTCTTCCATTAGTTCTAGGACCTGCTTCTGAACAGATGACTCTGCCATATCCAGGCTGGCCTCAAACTTGCTATATAGCAGAGGATGAGCTTGAATCCCTGACCTTCCTGTCTCCCTGGTGCTGCACAAATCACCATACAGGGCTAGCCTGGGGCATCCTAATGAACCTCCCAGTTCATCAGTAAACAGAAGAGAAAATTGTGTCAATGACTTTCTTACTGGGTAAAATCAGGTCACTCATTTAATGAGCAAGTATCTAGGACACACAGTGAATGTTCCATAAGTTTTAGGTATGGAGAGCTCATTTTGTTTTGCTTTAAAAAAAAAAAACCTTAGGTTTATTGATTTTGTGTGCATGGATGTTTTGCCTGCATATATATATTTGTACCACATATGTGCTTGGTACTCTTAAAGATCAAGAAGAGGGTATCTAGAACTAGAGTTACCGACGATTGTGGACCACCATGTGGGTACTGGGAACTAAACCCAGGTCCTCTGCAAGAACACAGATGCTCTGAACTGTTGAGCTGTCTCTCTAGGTCCTGGCATTGTTTTTGAAACATGGTCTTGATATGCAGTCCAACATGGCCTGGCAGCCTTCCGAGAGCTGGCATCACTGGGCAGTAGTTCTTTTAAAACGTCCAATTGATCTATATTAATAAAATTATGTACTGTGCACAAGTGTGTGTGTGTGTGTGTGTGTGAGAGAGAGAGAGAGAGAGAGAGAGAGAGACAGAGAGAGAGAGAGAGAGAGAGAGAGAGAGAGAGAGAGAGAGAGAGACTCATATATCCCAGGCTGTCCTCAAACTCTCTATGTGGCTAACCTTGAACTTCTGATCTCCCTGCCTCTTCCTCCTCTGTTTTGGGATTACAGGTGTGTACCACCATGCCCAGTTTATGATGATGGGGATGAAGCCCAGGGCTTCATGAATGCCAGGCATTACTCTACCTTATGTGAGGTGAGGATTAGAACTCACAGGGGAAGCAGCTAGTACTGGAGGCATCAGGGAAAACTGAAGATGCAAAAGCTGGACCTTGGGTAGGTAGAGACGGATAGTAGATTCTAGCATTGAGAGCAAAGGTTGGACAGGAGGCCCTGGGGGAGCATGTTACCTTGGAGAATGAGGAGCCCAGGAGAGAGGAAGAGATGCCATATGGAAAGAGTCAGGGGCCTGAGCCAACTCACAAACTGAATTTTAAAAGAAGATCTATTTATGTGTATGTGTCTATATTTGTCTGTATATGTATATGAGGATGCCCACAGAGGGGAGAAGAGGACATTAGTTCCCATAGAATTAAAGAAGGCTGTGAGCTGCTCACTCTGGGTGTCAGGATCAGAAACCTGGTCCTCTCTGTAAGAGCAGCAAGACTGACACGGTGTCCTATGACTGTTGAGACTAAAGGACATTTGAGGCCCTTCCAAGGCTGTTTGCTTGTCCAGCCTTTTTTTTTTTGCCCATGGGACTTCATAGCCCCTGAAGCTATGCCGGAGCATGCTTCTTGCTTTCCCGTGCTTGCTTGTGTGTGCTCGCTGGGCAGCTTGTGACAACTGGGCACTGCATATTGCATGTCAGGCTTTTCCCTGATTTCCACGTGGTTGTTATCACCTGCACTGAGGGGAACAGTGGAGCCGGGGTGACGAGGGAAACCTAATCCTGCTGCTCCCCTGGCTAGCTTTCATATATATGTGTGTGTGTGTGTGTGTGTGTGTGTGTGTGTGTGTGTGTGTATGTGCTGGGCAGTGGTGGCACACGCCTTTAATCCCAGCACTTGGGAGGCAGAGGCAGGCAGATTTCTGAGTTCGAGGCCAGCCTGGTCTACCGAGTGAGTTCCAGGACAGCCAGGACTACACAGAGAAACCCTGTCTCAAAAAACAAACAAACAAACAAACAAACAAACCAACCAAACAAACAAAAAAAGAGAGAGAAGCAAGCGCTCTTAACCACTGAGCAATCTCTCTGGCTCCATGACATGATCCCCCACCCCCCAACCCCCGTGAAGATGTAGCTTACTTATTGAAGAGACAAAACAGTCTTACAGTTGGGTTATGTGAAACTCCTCACAACCAACACCAATTCTTGCCCCACTCCCAGGGCACTGTGTCATTTCTACCTGACTAGCTTGGTTCCTGATGCTGTGTTTGTGGCTATTGCTTGGGCCTCTCCCCAGATTCTTACAGAACGATGTCACTATAGAAACAAAAATAGGAAAAGCCTAGTGCCAGTATGGGACATAAATTCAAAGGCCAAGCCTATGGCATTCCACCAAATACAAACCTGTCAATGTGGCATGCTGTGAAACTGTAATTATTGTACCCAAGATCAAAGAACATTACTCAAGAGTGGAGAAGCCAAGTGTAAATTAGGGAGATCTTCCTTAAACAAGCTATGACTAACTCCCTGGGCTCACCCGGGGGTTCCCCTGGGTTTGTGGATACAATCACCCCATGACCCCAGGAAACTGTCATGTACACTTAAGAATGCCACAGGACATGCAGAACAAATTTTGCTGGACAGAGCTTGCACAAACGTGAGGAATATTAAGAGCTCGGGAAGGTGGTACTTCTGGGAAACGGCAGAGCGTGTTTGTGAACAGTTCAGGGGAGGCTGCGACCTCAAGCTGTGATCCCCAGCGCTCGGCCTATGGGAGAGTCAGTCACTGATACCCAGATTCTCCTGTTCACTGTTTTCCAATGCAGGATTTTACCCATTTCAAATCCTAGCCTCATGCTCCACCCCAGCCCCCCAGGGAAGGAGGTGAGAGGAGGCCAGAAGCTTTTAAAAATAAATTTCTGTGTGGCAATGACACCAGTGAGAGTGGGAAGGGTGACCAGATGGGAGCGGCTTCATCTGTAGACTGGCTATGTGACCATCTTCATTTGTAGATTGGCAATGGGCAAGCCTGTGTTTGTGGTCTCCCTTTTCTCTTTCTATCTCTCTTTTGGCTTCCTTTCCTTTCTTTTTTCTTTTTGAGAGACAGTACCTCACTTTTTTTTTTTATGAGTATAAAACCTTTAGATTGAAGATCGACAATGACTTTCCCCACCTCAACCCTGTCTCCCATCAATTTCACAAATCGTGGAAGGAGAATCTGTCAGGGTCAGCAAAGTCTCCCAAGATCTGCCAACTTCTTAAACCCGAGGCTGATATTCAGGTCTGGTTGCTGCCCAGGGAAGGCCTGCTGACTGGGTTCAGGCAGAGCCAATTCTCAGCCTGGAGTGGACTTTATGAGGATCCGAGGTGAAGAGTTCAATTCTTCAGGATGATGTTGCCACAGGGTGCCATCTCCCCGGTTGCAACAACAGCAAATGCCTTTGTGGGCATTTTCTTAAATTCAAACCTCTCTATCTTCATCAGGGATTTCTTACAGTCAGCATTGGGAAGAAGGGATTCATAATGGTTCTGTATCGGGGTCTGCAGGCCCCTGTCCTTGTCACTGGGCACCAGGTCCATGACAGCAGCCAGGCTTTCCACAGAGGTATCCAGGGCAGGAGTTTCAGTACAGCCTCCAGGAGCTGTAGGATATCCAGAATGTCTGCTTTGCTCTGCTCTCTGCACACCCTCCTTGACAGATGAAAGAGGTACGGAAGTTTGTATCTGCAAGGACCCACTGCTGAACTTGGAACCTGGTTTGCCCTTCTCAGAGTTCTGTGACCTGGTTCAGAAAAGGTCTCAGCCCAGCTCTTTCCTCAAGCAGCAGGGTGACTGCGGCAGTGTCCCCAGCCTTTCCTGAGCCCTGCCGCTCAAGAGCTCCAGTGTGGATCTTACCCTGGCCAGAGAGCTGTGCTATCAGCTCTTCCTGTTCACTAATCTTGTCTCCGCGCCCCACAGTATCTCACTTTTAGCTCAGGTTGGGACTCAACATGTAGTCCACTCAGGGCCTTGAACTTGTGGCACTCTCCCGCCTTGGCCTTATAAGTGTGTGTGCTACCATGCCGGCTAGTTTTGTTTGTTTGTTTTCCTCCAGCTTGATATAGGTTCTCATGTTGCACAGGCTAGACTCAAATGCTTTACGTAGCCAAGGCTGGCTCTGGACTCCCATTCCTCTTGCCTCCAACATGCAAGGACTACTGGAGCAGAGCACCATGCATGACAGCTACCTTGCATCATTAAATACAGAACTGGGGTGAACTTGTTTTGCTTTCTTAGCTCTTGTCCTTCATGTCCCATGTGTGCTCTGTCACCGTCATATAGACATCCCTGGGTCTTCAGTGTGGTATGGGTGGCTGAGATCCATTCCTTTTGCCTTTACTGTGGCTGTGCTCCTCAGTCCTGGCTTTTGCAGGGGAAAGAGGAGAGACAGGGAGCAGCAGGCACTGGGGGTGGAGGAGAGAAAGCCTGCAGATCTTAGCCGACCTGGCCTCACCTGTCTCAACCACTCTCTCTTACCACTTGCCACAGGGATTCACTCACTTACCCCACCCCATGCTGGAATCAAAGCTGACTGTCCTGCTAAAGCCATTCTTAATCCTTTTCTCCTGTGCCTCTGACTTTCCCCAGTTAGAGGCACACACCTCCCAAGTTGTACACATTTCCCAAGTTGCAAACACACCTTGCAGCTTTCGTTGGCCTTGTCAGTTGGTGCAGCTCTACTTGGGGACCTCTGGAAAAACGCTTTTGTTTTCTCACACAGTGGGGCTAAGGATGTGGCAGGGGTAGCTTCTGAATCTCCTTGGTCCTTCCCTGCCTTGAGCAGGGATGTGATAGCAGGAGCCACCCTGGCTACTTTGCAACCCGGAGCTGATAGTCAGCACCTGCCATCCAACCTATTTGTATACTTCTTGCTGTTTGAGAAAAGAAAAGTCTTATTTTTTTCTTCTACTGCTCACTGTATTCCTAAATGATATATCTGGATGTGGGGTGTGGGGGTAATTTAGAGACAGGGCATTCCAGGAGCTTTTTGAAAATGTAGGGGGTCAAGGTACCATCAATGGGATGGGGAGACTCAGCCATCGCAAAAGGTGACAAGGGACCTGCCGTTCTGTGGCTGTTCTGCGGTGAGGGAGAGATTGGAAAGGCAGGCAGCTGGAAGAGCAGAGAAGGAATTCACACCGGGCTTTGTAGGTCAGAAACAGACTTTCAGTTGTCATTGTACCACGCAAGGGGTTTTCAACGAGGCGGCTCCTCCTGACTCAGCCACACACCCCTCCGTGTATATTCTACACTGCGGACGGACGGTTCCTCCTAGAAAATGATGGGGTCACGTTCCCAGTTAATGCTACATAAGTGTTTTTAATTTTTCTTTTTTAAGGACAAAATCCAAGCTGGGGCTGGAGAGATGGCTTGGCAGTTAAGAGTGCTTGCTGCACAGTCATGGGGACCTGGGTTTGGATCCCAGCATCCACATAAGAAGGTAGCTGTCACACACACACACACATACACACACACACACACACACACACACACACACACACACACATATGAAGGCACTAAACAAATAAATAAATAAATAAACAAATAAAAATCTTAAAAAAAAAAGCCAGGCATGACCTAAGGGCCTGTGCTCCACTTCTCTGAGTCTTGGGTTCAGTGTGAAAGCTTTGGCATGGTCTCACCTCATCTGTGAGAGTCATGACACTACCCTCCATACAGAGTCACCATGTGACGTGAGTTTCGTAGTAGGTGCGCAGTGCACCAGGCAGTGAAGGCTGGTCTTCAGAAACTGGCGTGGCTGCAACCCAGAGGTGACCCTGAAAGACTTCCGCCAACACTTCATCAGCTATTGTTTCTCCTTCTCCAAGACCCACTTTTCTCTTTCTTCTCCCTACTTAAACCATCACGCAGAGTGAGTCCTTGCTGTTCCCATAGTAACCCAAACACAGACAGGCGGTCTCCTGAGTTTCCTCTAGGAGATCTTTACAGTTGTCTACATTAGGGCTGTTGACGGGGCTTGATCCTGGTGCACCTCATGACCCCTAAGCTCCCTGCCTTGAGGGCCACAACCTGTCCCAGGTTAGCTCCTTTTCTTCACCACCCGCTCACAGCCCCTCCCCCTTCTCTGCAGGCGAAACTCCTCCTTTCTTTCACTTCCTGTCTCTCTTGTTCAGTTAAGGAAACGGGACCCTCGAACCCTCGCCTTTTCTGACCTCATGGTTCTGAATAAATCCTCCTGGTGAAATTTCCTGCCCTCGGGGTTGGTTGTGTGTGGGAGTGTGAATTTTTTTCTCCAGCTGCTTTTGTAACTTCTGCAAACCCCTGTGGACCACAGCTGCTAACCTGATTCTCAGCTATTGTTCACAGATGTGCTGTCTGGAAGCCATGGTAAATTATCAGCTCAGAGACAGCCAGAACTCAGCCTCTTTCCATGGGACCCTTGGAGAATGTTTTGAAAACTCCAGATCTCAAAATACAGTGAACACCACCAACAGCCCAACAGCGTTCTGTTAAGACTATCTCTATCTTGGGGCTGGAGAGCCGGCTCTATGGTTAGAGTGCTTGCTGCTCTTCCAGAGAACAGGGTTCAGTTCTCAGCAACTCAAGTCCGGTGGCTCCCAATCTCCTGTAAATCCAACTCCGTGGGATTTGATGCCTTCTTATGGGCTCTGAGGATACCTGCCTACACATGTGCAAACACACACACACACACACACACACACTTGTACAAATAAGCATTTCTTAAAGGACAATAGAGCTGGGAAATAATTTAGAACTGTCTCCGCTCCATAAGTCAAAGATTTGTATTTTGCATTTCTTTCTAGACAAAGTTCTTAAAAGAATTACAGACGAGAGTTTATGCATAAATCATATCTTTCCTCACTAACAAAAATACAAATTCAATAATCATTAAAAATCAGTTTTTAGTTTCCCAGGTCGCTGAGGAAATGCCACTGGGTTTTTTTTTTCTCTGATCTGCCACAGAACTTTCTAACTCAAGAACGGTGCTGCCAGTCTTGGCTTACTTCAGAAAACCAGCAGTGAGGGATTTTGAAGGAAAGTTGGAACTGAAGAAGCTTCGCCCCCTCTTGACCCTAAGTCAGGGGACACAGTGGCACCCTTCCAGGATGTTCTCAGTTCAGTGAGTGACTCACGCCTTCACAAGCCAGACCTCATTACGACGTCCGTAGGGCTTCATGGGAGGGTCATATCCAGCACAGTAGTAGACATCACCCTGGTAGGTGGCTGGTGTGCCCTCCAGGGTGGTACGTAGCTGGGTGGCGTGAGCAATGTAGTCGGCTTCCTTGGCATAACCACCAAATTGCCTAAAGATGGAAGAGCAGGGGCTGGTAAGAAAGGACATGACTTTGCAAAGAAGGCAAGTCTCTTAGAGAGAAGACATGGCCATGGTTAGGACAAGCATAGCAGAGAGGTGAGACAAAGGGGGTCCATTTCACCTCAGCCGTAAACATGCAGTGTTTTTCCTCTTGCTGTGAGTGTTGTATGCAATATCACAACTAAACGCTGAAACTCGGAGAATGAAATGCAGCAGCGGTCACAAGCTAAATATGAGCTCTCCTTATGAGAGGCAGACTGCCCCAGGGTCTTTCACCATTTCCTCTGGCTCCGTCTGCTGCCTCAGCTGCTACTCTTCCTACCCTGTTACCAGCAGGAAGAACTGACACCTAGGAGGAGCCAGGTGGAGCTGTCAAGGCAGGGGTAGCAGCTGTGTGTCATCTGAAACAGGACAGCTGCAGGTGACTGAGCACATTCTACCAGGGACACAAGGTGTTTTCATTCGATCAGAGCTGATTAAGGCTGGGACCCAAGGACATCTTGGGAAGGACCCCATGCAAGCTTCCTATGCTTTCCTAATGAAGAAACCTTTTCTAACCACCCCCCTTCTCTGCAAAAATAATAAAAACTTTCCTTTCCTAGGAAATGAAGAGACTCCTCACAAGCTGGGTTATTTGTTACAATGGCAGAAATGGGGGATAGAGAAGCCGTCCCTTCCCAGATTAGCCCCTCTCTTAGATCACTGCGTCCCCAGCAAAACTCATCCTGCAGCCAGCTCTAAATAAACCACTCTACATGCGGGCTCCACCAACCTCTTTATTAGAGTCAAAAACACCCGTATTGCTAATGAGCATTGTGACTCAAAATCTGACTTTGGACCAGGCCAAGACGAGGCCAAATGATACATTATTTTTGGTGGAGTTCTTTGAATCGTGCTTGGCTCTTTTACGAGTGGTTAGTCACGCTCAGCGAGCATTCAGCCTGTTGATTACAGGGTCACCCAGGACTTCGTCTGCGAGGGACAGACTGCTCACTCTGATGTCCAAACAACAGCCAGCAACAGGGAAGGAGATGAGGCCAATTTGAAATGAATGCAGCTTGGTTCTTCGTGCACACTGACAGGAGAGCAGAAGGCAGAGAAGACAGCCGAGCTCTGTGTCATTGAGCCTCACCAAGGAGGAAAATGGATCGGAAGAAAGAAGATAAGGTTCAAGGGTTTTTCTAACAATAATGGCCTGCGAGACATCGGAGTTTTGTATTGCCTGTGTCTGAGAGTCACCTGTGTGAAATACAGAGGACACTGGCTATGGGAATGTGTTGAAGGCTTCCCACAGATTCTGCCTTGATATGAAATTGTTCCCTGAGATGAATAATCTTCGATCTCTCAATTACTGATTTGGGGGGGAGGGATGGAGAGATAACTCAGATAACTGTTGCTCCGACAGAGGACCTGAGTTCAGTTCCCAGCATCCATGTCAGGCAATTCACAACTGCCCCTAACTCCAGCTTCAGGGGTCCAATGCCCCTTTCCGGCATCCAAACATACAGAACTACACACACACACAGAGACACATACAGACAACTAATTACATGTAAAACAAAATCTTAAACACCAAAACAAAAACAACACCGAAGGACTGATTTTGGAAAGGTCCAGAAGTATCGTACTTAAGCGAGCCTTTGCATAGCTGGAGGCAAAATGGCTGCCTGCATGCTCCAATCCTAGCTCCAGACCGTTCCAGCTCATGGCCAAGGCTAAGCTCTCTAGTATCTTGAATGTTTGAGCCCTTTGTTAGTAAGGATGATAACGGCAATGATCTTGAGAGGCTGCTGGGGAAATTAAGGGAGAAAAGACTGCAGGCTGTCCAGTGTACTGCTTGCCACACAGTAGGTACCATTGTTACAGTTGTCGCTTGGTGTCTGTGAAGGGATTATTCTAGGTCCTGCACAGTAGCTGCTCAGGTCACTTATGCAAAAGAGATATCTGCATGTGCCCTGTGCGGTCCTCTCAGATACGTTATTTTTTTTTTTTATTTTGTGTGTGTGTGTGTGTGTGTGTGTGTGTGTGTGTGATGTATGAGGTAGGACCTCTGTATGCTACACCACATGATAGTGTATCCATATACTCATCATGGCACACACACACACACACACACACACACACACACACACACACGCCAACTGCCCCAAAGTGTTTTTAAAAATGTTTGTTATGTTTGGTTACAGATACAAATTTCTTAAGATGTTTGCCACATAGATCTATGCTGGGGCAAGCAGATAGATGAATCATGGGACAATTACTTCTTAAAATTTTTGTTACAATTATTTATTTATTCATTCATTTACTTATTTAATGTGGGTGGGTGTGTGCACGTGTGCACGGCTTGGTGCCATGGTGTGTGAAAACAGAGAACCAATTATATGGGTTGTTTCTTTTCACCATGTGGATCCCAGGGCTTACCCTCGAATCAGCAGTGCCTTCACCAGCTAGGCCATCTCGACAGCCCTCACATGGTATCTAAATATCTGTCTGACACCATATGACAGGTAAATTTTGTCAGCTTGGCTGGATTTGAAATCACCTAGGGTACACACCTCCAGGGTATGCCTGCAAGAATGCTTTCCGAGAG
Organism: Rhabdomys pumilio; assembly: GCA_030674055.1. NCBI lineage: Eukaryota > Metazoa > Chordata > Mammalia > Rodentia > Muridae > Rhabdomys > Rhabdomys pumilio. Next base: position 75,936,330 of record JANHMN010000008.1, on the reverse strand, counting down.
GTTTAACTGAGGAGAGAATGGATACGGGCAGTACCATTGCATAGCCTGGGGTCCTGAACTCAATACCAAGTGAAGAAAGCAAGTAAGGTGAGCTTCAGCGTCCCTGGTGTCCTTTACTCTCCGCCTGACAACTGCGGACATAGTGTGACCAGTGGCTCACACTCCTGCCTCAGCCTTCTCGATCACGATGAACTCTATTCCCTCTTAAACTAAGCCAAGTGAAACCCTTTCTACCTTAAGGTTTGTTGTTGTTGTTGTTGTTGAGTATTTTGTCATAGTGTCAAGGAAGCTAATACACACTGTGAAAAATCTTAGACCAGCAAAGATGTGGAATCAGAGTTACTCATGGGGAAAGCGATAAAGCCGGTCGTGGAGACACAAATGTCTCCACTCAAGAGGTACTGGTTCTGGTCAGTGAGGAGACATTCAAGGTCTGGATGTTGCTCAGAAAGCTGAAAGGTTGCTCTCAGGGGTCCTATGACCTCCCTCAGTGGTGACTACAGGAAGAGGACCTACCAAAGGCCTCTTGGGAGTGAAGACCCAGTAGAGAGTGACAAAGGGAATGTCATCACTCAAGAGTTTATAAAGTTCACTCCTGAAAAACCCCTGCATTTATTCCTGGGCAGTACATGATACTTGTAATAAAAGTAAAATTTCCCTATTGCTTCTCCATAGAAACTACCAGAAAACAAACAAGGCTGGGAGGCTCATAGAAATACAGGCATGTGCTGTCTTCTCTGCTCATTTTACCAACTCACTCTGACCCTAATCACAAAAAGACAAACAAGCCAGATAGCCAAGTCCTCCCAGGACCACAGCCCCTCATGGGAAGGAGGCCCAGCCCTGGCTGACTCAGCCTGCCATCACCAATAAGCACCTCATTCCTCCCAGCCTCAGCCTCCACCTGGAACGACAGCTCTGTGTCCACAGCCCTGCAAATTCACAAGCATGCTTGAGTGAGCATGAAGGAACGCTCGTAAAGTGCTTTGAGGTCCAAAAGGAAATAAAGTGCTTAAACTGTTTTTGTAAGCCTGTTAATACGTTTGTAACTCCTCAGCTTCAAAGAAGCTGTCCTCCAGGGCACTGTATTTTATCTCACCCAGTGTCAGAATAGCAACCGTGGTTACCATGGAAGACATACACATATATACGCACGCACACATGCACGTGAGTTCAGGAAAAAAAAAAAAAGAGGCAAACTAAAAAGACTAGGAAAGTTAGGAGGTGGTTAAGAGTCAAGCTTTCAGGCGGTCAAAGAGGCCAATATGCACGCCATGCTATCTTTCAGTGAGTCTGTGGTGCTGCCAGAGAGGGAGGGGAAAAATAATGACTCTGAGGTTGACCATCTAATGTTGTCTGAAACTTTAACAAGAGGCGATACCAGTTTACAGAGTTAGCTGTTGTCCTATTTTCTTCTCCTTCTCTTACTGTGACAAAACGCTGACCAAGAGCAACTCAGAAGACAGAAAGGGTTTATTTGGCAAACACTCCCACAACACAGTCCATCACTATAGGAAGTCAGGATTTGAGTTTGGAGGTAGTAATCAAAGCAAAGGCCATAGAACAGTGGCTGTCCACTGTCCCAATGCTGTGACACTCTAATACAGTCCCTCATCGGTGACCCCCAACCATGGAATTATTTCATTGCTACTTCTTACTGTTATGAATCATAATGTAAGTACCTGATATGCAGGATATCTGATATGATCCCTGTGAAAGAGTCCTTCAGTCCCCAAGGGGATCGACCCACAGGTTGAGAAGCACTGCTATAGAGGACCCTCCCCTAACACCCCCCTCCCCCAATGGCTTGCTCAGCCTGCTTTCCTATAGCACACAGCACAACTAGACTAGGGCTTGCACTTCTCACAGTGGGCTGTGCATATCAATCACTAATCAAGAAAATGCCAAAGACTTACCTACAGGCCAGTATAAGGGGAGTAATTTCTCAATTGAGGATCCCTTTCCCCAGGTGTGCTGGCTAATTTTATGTCAACCTGACACTAGCAAGGGCCATAGGAGAGGAGCAAGTCTGTAGGGCTTTTTATTAATTAGTGCTTGATGGGGGAAGGTCCAGCCCTTTGTGGGTAGGGCCACCTGAGCCTGTGGTCCTAGGTTCTATATGAAAGCAGGCTGAGCAAGCCATGGAGAGTAAGCCAGTAAGCAGCACTCCTCCATGCCCTCTGCATCAGACCCTGCCTCCAGGTTTCTGCCCTGTTTGAGTTCCTGTTCTGACTTCCTTCAGTGATAGACTATGACGCAGAGGCTTAAGCCAAATAAACCTTTTTCTCCCCAACTTGGTTTTAGTCACAGTGTTTTATCACAGCAATGGTAACCCCAACTAAGACACCAGGTGACTCTAGATTGTTCCAAGCTGAGAAAACTATCCAGATACACACGCAGCAGCTATGCATCAAACGAGAAGCAGAAGAATAACTGCCCATCTCAATTCCACAGGGAAGAGGGCATTTCATTGATGCTGACTGAACAAGCGCAAGACCTGACTGGGTAGAACATCCTTGAGTACAGAGCCCAGGCTGGCGCTGTAAGAGAGTAGAGAACCTCTGCTCTGTGGTGTCCTGGCCACCAGTGTTAGCGGTCAGGTCAGATATACCGAGATTATATGGGCAGATGGAAACACAACATACCTGGAGATGTGTGGGCATTTACATATATGATCCTATCTCATTCTTATGACAAACTAGGCATTGTTTTCTCTGTCTCACAGACATAGAAACCATGAGTCATATGCCATCTGTCCCTGAGCCACGCCCCTTGCCCTTCTACTTTTTAGTCTTTCCTTTTTTCTTTTTGGAGATAGTGTCTCACTCTGCAGCCCAGGCTGGGCTGCTACACTTACTATGGGCTTACTATGTGTAGTCCTATCTGGCTTCAGATTCATGGTGGACCTCTTGCCTCTGCCTCCTTAGTGTCGAGTTACTATCATGAGGCACCACCTTTGGCTCCAACTCTTCCTTCCACAAACATGTCATTAAAATGCTGAAGGTCTCACTTAAATCTCCCAGTTATGGCTATCTATTGTCTGTCTCTGCTGAGAATCCACTTGTGAGGGCTGAGTTCTCACCTCAGTGGGCAAAGAGAGGACAGTGATATGGAAGATCACTTCCAGTCTTAGTGTAAGGAAAATTCTATTTCCAAAAGTATTCAGATAGGGCTTGTGAGATGGCACAGCTGGTAAAGATGCCTGCTGCCAAGCCAGAAGAACTGAGTTCAATCCCCAGAACTCACACGATGGGAAGAGAGAACCATTTCCTTAAAGTTGAATTCTGACCCCACATGTACACCAAATAAATGTGTGTGTATGTATATGTATATGATGTATATGTATATGATGTATATGTATATGTATATGTATATCTATATGTATATGTATATGATGTATAGATACGTATACAGTGGTGCATACTTTTAATCCCAGCAGATCTCTTGTAATTTCAAGGTCAGCCTGGTCTACATAGTGAGTTTCAGGCTAGCCAGGGTTACATGGTAAGACCCTGTCTCAAAGATGTAAAACAGCAACAGCAACAACAGCAAAAAGACTTATTCAGGTGTCTTTTTTTCCTAAGGCATTTTATTTATCTAAACAGTTCTGCTAATTAATCTCTCTGTGGAAACCTCCTTACAGGGCTGTAGAAAGAAAATTTAGTCATCAAACATTCTCACTGTGTTACATGAAACACTATAGCTGTCTCTTACCAACCCTGTTTTCGGTTAAACCAGAGTGACACTCAGAACCCAAGTGCTGCAAATACACATTTGACTTGTGGTGACACCGTGTGGCCAACCCAGGAATAACATAGATGATATGTTCCCACTATATGTTCAGTCATAAAACATTCACCAGCGGAGCAAGGCTAAATACACACAGTATGTGGTTATTCTAAATTTTGTTTTGGTTTGTTTGTGTCAGGGTTTCCCTATGTACCCCAGGCTAGCCTCAAACTTGTAATCTTTCTAGTTTAGTCCCCCATGTGCTAGGGTTATAGATGTGTGCTGCCTTTATGTGTTTAGATTTCATAGACTTGTTCTTCCATTCCCTTTCACCATCCCTTCCTCCAATTCTTTTTTCTATGGATTCACTTTATGTGTGTATTACGTGTAGTGTGTGCTCATGTATGTATATAGTGGTTTGCATGCACACATGAGTGAAAACCAGAGGTTGACACTGGTGTCTTCCTTATTCTCTCCACCTTATTTTTTGTGGTGTCTCTCACTATGCCTGGAGTTCACTGATTTTGCTAGACAGGCTGGACAATAAACCCCTGTCTTCCTGTCTCTGCTTCCCTGGCACTGGGATCAGCCATGTGTGTTGCTACACCTGACTTTCTCTTTTTCACATAAGCGCCGGGGATCCAAACTCAAGTCCTATGGTTTACAAGGCAATCGATGTTATCCACTGATCTGTCTCTCTAGCCCCTTAAGTGATCCTTTAACATTTATTTATTAATGTGCACATGTATGTTGTGCATGTGTGTGTGCATGCTTGCATGTCAGGGGACAGCTCTGGGGGACTGATTCTCACCTTCTATTTTGTTGAGGCAGGGGTATCTTTATGCTACTTCACTGTAGACCCCAGGCTAGCTGGACTATGAGCTACCAGATGATTCTCCTGTCTCCACTTCCATCTTACCATGGGGGGGGGGGGGGGGCTGAGATTGTAGATGCATGGCACTGCATCTGTGTTTTATGTGGGTTCTGGGAACTGAACTTAGGTTTGCAAGCTTGTGTGGCTAATGCTTACAGCCACTGAGCCATCTCCCTGTTCCTAATCTACCCTTTATCTAGGTGTCCTTTTCAATCACAAAGAACCAGGTCACAGAGGAGTTGTTAACTCTATGACCTGAAAGCAAGAAATGTTAAGATGTGTTTGAAAGTAAGGAAGATGCCAAAGCTGGCGGGAGGTGTGTCAACAGATTAAGAGATCAACAGGAAACCAACATGGCTCCTACTGGCCCCAAACGAGACAATCTGAGCATCAGAGAGAATAAAAACCTCAGATCCTGTACAGTAGTGCTTGCCTGTAATCCTAGGACTTAGAGGGTGGGGACCGGAAGTTCTAGGACCTCCCTGGCTACACAGTGAGGTCAAGGCCAGAGTGGGATCCTGAGATCCCATCTCACAAAGGGAAGGAGGGTCTGGAGAAATGGCTCAGTGTGAAAGTAAAAGTGCTTGCATGCAATTCTGAGTTTGAACTTGGAGTACCCACAATAAAAGCCAGACACATAGCAAAAGCGTCTGTAATGTCAGGGCTCTATTGGGGTGATAGGAAGTGGAGACGGAAGAATCCCAGGATGCTTGCAGGCCAGCTAGCTTGGCATACAACAGACAAGCAACAGAGAGTCTGTCTCAAAGAGAACACCAAGGCCCAGTACCCAGAGCTGCCTTCTGACCGTTATACTTTCTTCACGGCATACCCATACCTGTATTAATATCCACACCACCTAAATAGATTTTCTTAAGGAAAAAAAAAAAAAAACCAGCAAAAGCAAATACCAACAACAAACATCAAAGAACAAGCACAAAGCAGTCCAATGCAGCCAGCATGTTTAAAGTTAAAAAACAAAACACAAAACTGAGTAATCAACCAACCAAAACCGAGTAACCAACCAACCAAAACCAACAAAACAAAACAAAACAAAACTAAAGCAAAACAAAACGCAGTGGGGAGTCACCAATCACTCAGAAGAGACTTGGCTTCTGAGGCAGGACTGGATCAAAGGATAAAAGCCAAGTGGTGGGACTGGGGTGAGGAGTGAACTGATTCAGTTGTGTCAGTCATCAGATAATTCCTAGATAAAAGAATAACAGGTCACAAGCCTTAAGAAACGTGTAAATAATGCTTTAGAAAGTACTGATAGGTCGCCTTTCACAAGAACCCCAGGATGTAGATTACATTGTGGGTGCTTAGCCAATGGGGGAAATTAAATCTTAAAGAGGCTTACTAACCCTGCCCCTCAAAGCCCTGTAGGCGTGGCTGCCGGGTCCCATTTGCATCGGTAGGAGGCAGAGAGGAGAGAGGCTACATCTACCCTCAGTGTTCTGACCTGTGAGTGTTTGAATGATTAGTAGCCTAACACTCCCTGAAAAAAGCCAGTCTGAGACGACTACCAGTCTGGCACTACACAAGCCCCGATGGCTCTTAGGACCGAGAACAAGTAGGAGACAGGAAGAACCCTGCCTGGGACTGAGGGCTCCTGGCAGAAGTGAGCCTGAGACAGATGACCACATGGGGCCACTTGGGGATGAGGTGAGAAGGTAGCACAAGATGACCACCAGATCAGTGCCATGGGGCCTAGACAGGGAGCTAGCCTGAGATGACCACCAGTCAGGTGCCACACAGGCCTGGAGGTGGGGTGGGGCACATATTATGGTGGAGATGACCCCCTGCCTGGTGCCATAAGGCATGAGCGGGGTATAGTGCTCCTGAGACAATTCCAGACACTCAGAGACCCTGGGTACCACTCAGAAGAGCAGGTCAGTGCTGAAGAAATGGAGCAGAAAGAGAAACAGAAGGAGGTGGGCACGATGAAGAGAAGCAGAACTGGAGACTCGAGGGTAGAGAGGAACAGCCCAATGTGAGCAGCTGGCGATACCTCATGGGACCACGGTGGGGTTCTGGACTATGCTGACATTGGGGGCCACGTCTGGGACCATGGCCCTGCAGCAGTGGGGTCTGTTAAAACCAAAGGCCAGGCAGACATCTCTTCTTTAGGCTGCTGCCTGGGGACATGTTGATATCGGAGAACTGTGCAGAGCTGTGCACCACCCCTCACCTATCACCGTGGGAGAGCTGGCCCTGGGGTCATGAGAGCAGCAGAGCTGATCCCACCCTAGTCAGCTGCAGTACTCCGGACAGCAGCCCCTGCACATTGCAAGGGTTTCCTATGAGCCGCCCCTGAGGTTACGAGCAAGCATTTGGAGACCAAACACTACCACTTACCTCCCATGCAGTGGTGTGGATGAGGGAGAGACATCCTCCTCTCCCCTTGTCCCTCACCACCTGTGGCAAGCAGGAGACCTGGGCCTAGGGTCATGAGAGCAGGAGAGTTGGCCCTGCCCCTTACCAGCTGCAGCACTTGGGAGAGCAGGCCCTGAACCTCACCTGGGCAGCATAGCAGAGCTGACCCTGGTGGTGGGGGTGTGGGCAAGCTGGCCCTGAGGGTGTGAGTGTGAGAGAGCTGACCCTCACCTTGCCCTTGCCACCTATGGCGGGCAGGAGAGCTGGCCCTGAGGTCATCAGAGCAGGAGAGCTTCCCCTGCCTCTCACCTGCTACAGGACTTGAGAGAACAGGCCCTACACCTTGCCTGAGCAGCAGGGTAGAGCTGGCTCCGGTGGTGGGGGTTGTTAGTGAGCTGGCCCCAAGGGTATTAAAGTGTGAGAGCCAGTGCGCTGACCAGCTCAGATACCTCTCAGGCCCAGATCCAGGGCTTTGAGTTGGCCCCAACATCTACCTCATTGATAAACTGTTGGAATTCATGAAGGGGCCAGTCCTACAGATCCAAACCTGCAAGATCTCTTTGACACAGGGCAACAACAGGACATCCAAGAGGAGTCCCCGTGAGTAGCAGAAGCCAGAGGCCTCGTACCAGACCAATGAGTCATTGCATGAACATTTGCAAGGAAAGATGTGTGGACAGGAGGTAATACCGTGGGACACACTGTGACACACCAAATGAGAGGTTTTTCTCTGCTATGGAGGAGGTTGCAAGAGCGGACAGCAAGTATGAGGGGCTTTTTTTAAAAAAGAAAGGCTTACTAATTTCTAATTATCTTGCTTATTATGCAGCAGAGCTGAGACTCATACTACATAATAGAGTTTACTACTTGCCACTTCTCAGAGAGCAGGAAGGAGCTGGGGACTGACAGAGACCAGTAGACACCCAGAGAGTATGATTTAAGGTGGTTCTTTCTCTCAGTGCTCACCCTGCACTCGGGTGACTGTAGGAGTAAGTGCTTCCTTAAACTTTGCATCCTGGGTGCCTCAGTTACCTAACTGCCTAACTCCCAGCTCTGTTTAGAGTTTTCAGAAGCCTCTGCACAGAGGCTGAGAAGTCTGAATGAGGGTTAGAATAGAAAGAAACATAGGACAAGGGTTCCACGTCAGCGGCACAGTTGCACCACCCTCTCTGTCCTCCAGGGGGCTCTGTTCACCCAGCCAAAGAATGCCCACAGCCGGCAAGATTACATCACACCAGCTTTCTAAGGAATGATTCTAAGCTCTAGGAAACAAAGTCCCACCCCCAGAAGAGGAATTAGCATAGGGAGGCCTATTAGCCACGTTTGGGTGGGGGGCTTTCAGTGGACAGAACCGTGCACTGCAAGATCATTTGTATAGTTAATTTTCATGAAGTTGAGCAGAACCCAACCCCTAACCTGTGGTTACTACTGGTGAAAGTTCTGGTCTTTCTCTGAACCTGGTTAGGTGCCTGCTACACAGTGGGATTTTGACAAACAGGGAGTTACCAATCATCTAGAAGAGACTTGACTTCTGAGGACAGATGAAGGACCAAAGGATAAAAAACACGCACCAGGCTGTGGGTACGAGTAGTCTGGTGGTAGAATATGGGACAGTGAACCATGCTAGAAAACTTGGTAAGGCTGAGTAGGTTCAGAAGCCCTCACATCTCATACCTGAGGATGGTAAGCATTTTACCTACCCCCAACCAGGTACCTGTCACAAGACCATGACATCCCATGGAGAGGACACTGACAATCAGTCATGTACAGGCAACACTCTGAAGCCCCTCCACATGCAGATGAAGCAGCCCTAACATCTCAGGCCAAGCTAATAGAAAGCATATGCTGGCAGATCCCATCATATATATATCCATCCCACTCCCCTCTTCCTTTTGGAGAGCACAACTCTTTGGCTACCCTGGCTGGGCTAGAGCCCCGCAGATCTCACCAGAGCCCCACAGATCTCTGTGGATTAGTGGATAGCATCTGGCACAGACAGGCAGTAGAATACAAGCTCAGCATGTATGGGCTGCTGGGTTTAATCCCCAGCACAAGAAAACAGTACAAAGTATAGCAAGCAAGAGCAGGCAACAGTTTGCACCTACTACTTTCTATAGTAAAGAAATGTAACGGTGAAGGAGTCCCAACACAGAGCCAAAGGATAGGAGGGCAGATGTGTCCTTTGCTTAAAGGACCACAGAGCAGGAACAAGCAGGGGGCTGGCTGTTCAGCTCTGACAAACACTCTCTACCTTTCTTTATCAAAGGAAGTCTGGGGTGTAAATTACCTATTTCCAGCTATTATATCCCTATGTATCCATAATTCGCAAGCTATTATTCTCTCTCTCTCTCTCTCTCTCTCTCTCTCTCTCTCTCACACACACACACACACACACTATTGCCAATATGATTGACATATACATTATTGACATATACAGTACTGACATATATACTCTTCATATACACAAACACAGGCACACACAAACATACATATTTATATATCCCTTGATTTTTTTCTAAGACCCTGCTATGGCTAAGGTGTTTGTCTTGAGCTTAGGCCTAGGTGACTCTTTCTACCTATCACTATGGCTACAGGCCAAGGCATTTATCCAGATAAACTGCAAATGCACATGTGCCACACTCTGAAGTGTGTACATGTGCCACAACTCAGTGTTTCTGCATTGAATTAAGCAATGGTGAGAAGCCAATGTAAATATTCACTGAGCAGATCCAAGGAGTGGCTAAGACCAACCAATGCCAAGAACCGTCTCCTTACGTAGAATAGACAGTGATGGCTTCCCGCTCCTCGATCTTCACGCTCTCATCACTGGGGGCCGGTGGGCTGCCTTGAAATTGGTTCGGAATCCGGAACCAGACTTTCAGTTTCTTCTGCAGGGAGCCATCTTCATTGGGAAACACAGCAAAAGAGACGGGGACTGTCATTCCCATGCCGATTCCTGAAGCATCAGAATGCAGAGGGAAGCAGGCATTAGACAGAGGGCCATGGATCTCAGTTCTCTTCCATGGCAATTTTTTTTTTAAATGAGCAACAAACATTTCAGGCGGTAAATACATATAATTAGACGTACACTATCCCTTCCTTCTATATATCTGAGGTTGGAATATGGTGGCACCATTTATCCATTTTAGATGTTTGTACGTGTGCCTTCAGGAGCTTATGTGCACCCTGCTCATGTAGGTATCTGTAGAGGGCAGCAGAGGGCAGCAGATACCCTGGAACTGGGATTATGGATGGCTGTGAGCCACCAGGTGGGTGCTGGGAACAGAGCACTGGTCCTCTGCAAGAGCAGCCTGTGCTCTTAGGAGCTGAGCCGTCTCTCCAGCTTTTCTGTTTGCTGGGAACTGAGTTTAGGTCTTCTGCAAGAGTAATAATCGATCCTAGCCATTGCGCCATCTCTCCAGCCCCCATGCTTGAAGAAAACAAAACCAAAAACTATTTGGTGACACATAGCAAGAATATAGATACATAAGGACCTGCATTTTTTTTTGAGAAAATAAAATACACAGTATGGAAGATTATAGATGATAAGATATCCCCTGCAGGATAGTTTGCAACTGTTCAAAATGGGAGTGTGTCTGAGTGGAGTTTGTCTGAGTGGAGTGTGTCTGAGTGGAGTGTGCCTGAGTGGAGTGTGTCTGAGTGGAGTGTGTCTGAGTGGAGTTTGTCTGAGTGGAGTGTGTCTGAGTGGAGTGTGTGTGAGTGGAGTGTGTGTGAGTGGAGTGTGTCTGAGTGGAGTGTGTCTGAGTGGAGTGTGTGTGAGTGGAGTGTGTCTGAGTGGAGTTTGTCTGAGTGGAGTGTG
>JANHMN010000008.1:75896279-75911670 GCA_030674055.1 Rhabdomys pumilio | reverse complement strand
TGTGTGTGTGTGTGTGTGTGTGTGTGTGTGTGTGTGTGTGTGTGTGTTTGTGTGTGTGCGCGTGCACGCGCGCACGCACACCAGGTGCATCCCTGGTTCCTAGAGGTCTGAAGAAGGCATCAGATCCTCTTAGACTGGACTTATGGATGCTTGTGGACCATCATATGGATGCTAAGAATTTAACCAGGTCCTCAAAAACAGCCAGTGCTTTCAACCATTGAACCTTCTCTTCAGGTCCCTTGGTTGTTTGTGTTTTGAGATAGGATCTCTCTTTTGGTTTTAATAGTCAGTAAGTATGCACAGGCAGGCCTGCCAGTGAATCCCAGGGATCCTCCTGTTTTTGTCTCCCCAGTGCTTATTTGTTTGTTTGTTTGTTTTACATGAGTTCAGGGATGGATCATAGGTCATCACGTTTGCAAGGCAAACAACATGATGACGACTGTGCCGTCTTCCCAGCTCAGGTCATGGTTTCTGATATCAGGAAAGACTGGATCTTGCAAAGGGGAAACCAGAGGACAGTATATTGTCATCAGAAGGAGTGCAGTGCACCAGGAAGGTGTGGAGACATGGCACAGGGCTGCTTAGGGGAGTCTAGGGGCTCTGTGAGTGTACTATCTTGTTCTGGTAGGTCACAGGGCTTAAAGGGGCTTCCAGACCATCCACTTGGATGTTCAGTGTTTGCTTCTTTGAATAAACATTGTTGCAAAACTCTGGCAGATTCTGTAGACTCAACACTAGAGATTAATAAATTGGGAATAATAACCAGATGGTGAGATGAAATCACAAATGATTTGTTTAATGTTAGTTTTTTCTTTTTCTTTTAGTTGTTTGTTTTGTTTTTGCTTTGTTGCTTTTGTTTTGTTTTGAGACAGGGTATCTCTCAATAGCTTAGGTTGGCCTGGATGGCACTCACGCTGTAGCTCAGGTTGCCTTTAAACTGTTGCAGTTCTGCCTCAGTATCTGAAATGCTTCCAATAAAGACAATGCACTACTTCTCCTGGCTACAAACAGTTATTCTCAAATGTACCAAAGTGCTGATGGTTAGAAGAGGGGATTATCAGAGACACCAAGAACAGTATGTTGGACTAGAGACATGGCTCAGCTCAATTCAGCTCAGCTCAGCTCAGTGCTTGGGTGCTCTTCCAGAGGACCTGGGTTTGGTCTCTAGTACCCACATGGTGCCTACAAAATGTTAGGCATAACACATGCATACACACAAAAATAAAAATAAATAGAATCTCAAATTTTTTTTTGTTGAAGAACGGTGGTACTATAATGAAGAAGAATGGGAGCAGACGGCTGTGGTTGGAGCAGACTGTCAAGGATGTGGCAGGAGAGGAGGGCAGACAAAGATACCAAAGAAACTTCAGGCTGTTGTAGGAGTTGGCTTTCGTAGACTTGAGCCCAGTGATGGTGATCTGGGGCTTTGCTGGTTTTTACTACTCTACATTAATTCAACTGATTTCAGTGATTAATTATAGGCTTGTGTGGGTATGTCTGAGGTTCTGGGGAAGGGTCTGTAAGTCAACAACAACCTTGAGGCTGAACTCTTATTATCCCACCTGCTCCTGAGTGGCCTCGCCTTTCTTCAAACTCCAAAGGCTAGATACTTTTGTATAAGGAAAATATAAATAAATAGAAGGAGTCCTTGCCTGGCTCTTTCTCTGACCCTGTTGGATGAGCAAATGGCCCATGGGGCAGCTGGCCAGAAGGGTCTGAAGCTGAGAACAAAGCTGATGTCGAGAAACAGGAATAAATACTGATATCATTGATGGGGGAGAGTAAGGTCCAATATGGGTTGATGTGGGTGAGAAAGCTCATGTGGAGCTTCTGTATAGATCTCATTGTCCAGCAGTCCACTGTCTAATCACCTCTGTTGCTGAATTCTCATGGTACTAATTAATTTTTCTTTCTGTGCATGTATGCATATCTCCGAGTGTATGTGTGTGCACCATATGTGAAGGAACCCTTGGAGGTCAGAAGATGTCAGAGCCTCCAGACCTGGAGTTATAAGAGGTTGTGAGTCACCATGTAGGTCTTGGGAATCAACTTTGCAAAGGCAGTAAGAGCTCTTAACTGTGAAGCCGTCTCCCAACCCATCACTGACTCCTTAACTGACCTCAATGATCCGAGTGTCACCTAGCTTCTCCTGGGCCTGACAACTGAACCAGAGTACTCCCATGTCACGCTAGCTATCTCTTTCCTGTCTTTCTCCTCCCCTTCTGACACAGGGTCTCACTCTGTACACCAGCAGGCTAATCTCAAACTCATGGTGATCCTCCTGCCTCAGCCTCATGGGAGCTGGGATTACAGGTGTGAGCTATGTCAGGTTCCTGTTTCCTTTAATGCCCAGGATGTTCCCACTCGTTCCTGCTGCTTCCTCTGCCTGGAAGATTTTTCTACTGCCCCTGTGTGCCATCGAATGAGCCCTACTAAAGGAACAGGTCCTCTGATCTTGAATTCACCCCCTCAGAGAGGGGCCTATCTAAAACAAATTTCCTAGGGTAGCTTGCTAGGAGGCTTCTGTACATTAACAAAACACTTCTTTTAACTACAGTGACATAATGATATGCATAAGCCATACCCCCAGTCATAAGCCCGAGTCAGGACTGTCAACATCACCTCTGTATCTCTGTATCTAGTACCACGACTTGCATGTTACTGATGCTCTATAAACACTTTCTTTCTGGAAAGGATACTCAAGGAGTGATCCAGATTTAATTTACTGACCAGGACCACAATGGTGACTGCTTAATTCAGGCACGAGAACCTGGTTAACAGCGGCTCTGGGGAGAAGCCGGCTCAGGTCTCTCGTGGGTACTACCTGTCCACAACATCAGCGCTCACACCTGCCCTCTGCATCACTGGATCACGCCCTCTGCATCACTGGACCACTGGGAAAAGTTAAAGGTAGAAGATGAACATTAACTGGCTGTGGTGGGATCTGCCTTTAACCCCAGCACTGGGAGGCTCAGCCTTTATACTCCATGAGACCTTGTCTCACCAAACCAAAACTCCAAAGAAAGAGAAATGAATAAATGAATATGGGTATCAGTCAGGCATGGTTGTGCGCGCCATTCCCGGCACCCAGGGGTGGAGATGGGAGGATCAGGGGTTCAATCTGGGCTACATGAGACCCTGTTTCATAAAAATGAAATCAAAAGCAGGAAGAGAGAAAGAAGGAAGGCAAAAAAAAAAAAAAAAGGATACTAGAAAACCATCAATTCTGTATAGAGCTCTATATGAATGTATTATCTAACTGGAATCAGCCACCTGTGTGAACACTACTGATTCTCAACATCAATCACCCCAGAGCGTTCTCTTGTTCTGTGGAACACAGCAGTAGCCTTCCTCTCCCCAACCTCCCAATGACCGAGAGGCTCAACCAGTCCCTGGGTGAGGATCTGGACCTGTGGTTTACAAACACCAATATTTCACAATGGAGCAAACTTCGTGAGGGTCAAACTCCAAAGGCCTTACAAGAATGTCTCTTGCTCTGGGCTATGCAAGTCCTCTTATGGTCATTTTTTTTTTCCAGGCTAAAAATCACGCAATGAGTTTTAGAAGCCCGCTTTCCCATGAGAAGAAACTGCTAAGATTACTAACCCAACAGAGAACTTTCTATGTATTGCTGTTACTTGAAACACTTAACATGAATCCAGACATTCATAAGATGCCTCCAACAAGTCCCATAAGGTTAGTGCTTCAGCCTTCATTTCTAGCAGTTTTGGGGAAATAAGAGGTTAAGTACCATCCCCAGGTCTCATTGTACAGATGGGGGAGCCAAGATTCAAAACCAGGCTGTTGGTCTGGACATATTTGCATAGTTTGGACTGAAAGACATCAGTCATTCCTATCAGCCCTGACCCAAGCATTCTCAAGACCCACCCAACTTAGCACAGAGGGCTCCCTAGTCCCTCCTTCCCTGAGCAATGAAGAGCCTGATAAGGTTTGACTGGAATCAGTCTTGAGCATGTGGATAGTGTGAAGCCTGCCTGACATGGGGCCCCGCAGTGTGCCTTCTACCTGCCAGGGGTGGAGATGGCAGAATCTGACCTAGATGCTTCCCAGGGTAAAGCAGATAATTTTCAGAGAGAGAGGATCCTTTAAAAATTGCAACAGCCCAACTCTTAATAAAAAACAGTGCTCACACTTGTCTTTGAATATTTAATAAACTGTCAGAGGTAGTGTTAGTTCCCCTTTATAGCTGAAGAATATGGGGCTAGGGTAGCTGAGATATTAAGTAACTTACTTACAATCCTCCTGCCTCCACTTCTGAGTGCTGGGATTGCAGCCACACATGGCTCAGTAAACACTTTTGAAGCTTTAATGAGATAACAACCCTAGAAGTCTTTCAGCAGATACCTAGCACTTTGGTGTGCCTGACGTGGAAGCTGGGAATTGAACTCATGTCCTCCACAAGAGCAGCGCACACTCTTAACCGCTGAGCCACCTCTCTAGCCCCACAGTATGTATTTATTTGATCTTTGGCTGCAGGAACCTAAGCTCCACAGGGCAGAACTCTGAGGTAGATTCACCTACTGTGTTGTTATAGAGCTCCAGCTTGGAACTCACAGGTAGCCCAGTCTGGCCTCAAATTTGTGGCAATCCTCCTGCCTCTGTGTCTCGAATTCTGGGATTGTAGACATGAGCCACCGTATCCAGTCTGGTTTTGTCCACTCTTAATCCTCGTTTTCAAGCCACATGGCCCACACACAGTTGGCACACAAAAAAGTGTTATTTGTTAGTAATTAATCTTTAATCGGGGGATTTCTCACAGAGAGCTTGGGTATCTGGAGTTCCTTAAAGATTTGGCAACACTAGTCCTGGGGAAGTTGAACTTTCGACATGTTTCCGTAGCCACCAGGCTGTATAATCTAACCAGCCAGCTTCGCTCCTTTTCACTATCTGTCTTTGAACGTGTGTCCCCATGTGATCAGGGCTTCAATTGCTTGTTCTTCGAACAACTGAGGAGCCTCTGAGAGCAGGACGGGTGACAGACTTCTGGATGGCTGAGTCTAGACTAAGGTTGAGTTGTGGGCTTTTGTGTGAGGCTCACTGTAGTAGGTCCCAGGATGTGGCCTCAGGTAACTCGGGTCTTTATCCAGAATCATTATGATGAGAGAATGCCCTGAGATAAACTTTATGTCAGGCTTAGGGAGCAGATCAGTTGCAAAACACTTGGTTTTGGTCCACACAAGGCTCTAGGTTTAATTCCCAATATCAATCGATCAATAATCAAATACTAGTTTAGGAGAAACAACACATGCCTTCAAGTTATACCTGAGTACCCAAACTCCTAATTTGTGTGAAAGCAGACCCGACATTCTGATGCACACTCCAGTGCTGACGCAAATTTGGTAGAACAAGGTAGAACTCATTCCATGCATCCAGCACCTACAATTGTACAAATGAAAAGCAATTGCCACTCTGAGCCTTTGCACACGCTCTTGACTGGGAACTCCCACACAAGCGGAGCTGCACAGCCCAGGGCAGGCTGAACGGTCCCTCACCGCTCCCTAGGAGAT
Organism: Rhabdomys pumilio; assembly: GCA_030674055.1. Taxonomy (NCBI): domain Eukaryota; kingdom Metazoa; phylum Chordata; class Mammalia; order Rodentia; family Muridae; genus Rhabdomys; species Rhabdomys pumilio. The sequence continues at coordinate 75,906,142 of JANHMN010000008.1, read as the reverse complement.
ATGCCTGCTGCACACACCCTTTCTACGCCTTCCGTACTTGGGTTTTTGTTGTCTTGTTTTTTGCCTGCTAGGATTTTGATCAGTCGTGTATGCAACCATGAGACTCTCACAAAATTGTTCAGAATGTAGCCAGGCGTGGTGGGTCATGCCTGTAATCCCAACTCTGGGAAGGCTGAGGTAGGAGGAATATTGCGACAGAATTCGAGGCTAATCTAGGTTACACAGACAGTGTCAGGCTGGCCTGGGGCAGAGTAGGTCTCTGTCCTAAGAGGGGACAAAAGTTCAGAAGGTTTGGAACGCTTAAATGGACGGATGCATTCAACAGGCGGTGTCCCACTCGCCAACATGGATCCTTTCCCCCTTCCCCCGTCAGGGGTCTGTCTGGCTGAGCCGGTCGGCGGCTCTCTCCCCTCCTTCCCAGAACAAGCGCCCCGGCAGGACAGGGCGGCCCCAGCCGGAAAGCAGCCTCGGTCACAGTCCCACCCATAGTCCCGCGGCACCAGCTCCAGCCCCGGCCAGGGTGGGGACGGCCGCGCAGTCCTCTTTCAGGTCCTCTGCAGCCCTGCAGGCCTACCTTGCCCCCGGTGCTTAGAACCTGCCAAGGCCACGTCTCCACGCTCCCGAATAGTGAGTTCCTGATCATGCCCAACATGGTGACGCCGTGGGGTCTGGACGATCGAGCGTACACTCAGTGGCGGTAAGGTCCACAGGGCGAGGGGCAGTGAGCGCGTGAGTAGACAGGCGACTGGGGCGGAGCTGCGGCGGTCTCCGCCCACTGGGCGACACCGAGCGTGGGCTAGGCAGGATCCTAAGACTCCACCCACATGAGCCCAGTCTCCTGGGTGAGGCGCCGGTTCAAGCCTGTAGCATCTCACTTTGTAAATACTTTCGTTAGTCACCCTCTTCCTGCCCCACGGCCTCACTCAGAGGATTAAAAATGAAAATCCGTGTTATTTTGTGACAGGTTCCTGCTATGCAGCCTAGGCTGGTCTGAGGATCCCTCTGCTTCAGCTTCTGGAGTGCTGGGCTTGCAAGTGATCACTGCCATTCCTGGCTTCATCTTCTAAGGGGATGGAAAAACCACGCTTAACCAGTTTCTTACTGTTTTCTTTTTTAACTTTGTCTTTCTAGTTTGGAGGGCAGGGTCTCAGCATAGTCCAGGCTGGTCTGTAATTCACTATGTAAACAGGATGGCTGGAAACTCACGCTCTTCCTGTCTGGGCTTCCTCCAGGCTGAGGATTACAGGTGTGCGTCACCATAACAAGCTCTACGATGAATTTAAAAATGTTTTTTCTTTAAATTGTGTTGTGTGTGTGTGTGCGCGCGCGCACACACACACTCACACACACTCACACAAGTACATTGTATTCCCCTGGGAGCTAGTATCACAGGAGGTCCCAAAGGTGGATGCTGGGAACTGAACTCGGATCCTCTGTAAGGGTAGTGTGCGTCTTTAACCGCTGAGCCATCTCTCCAGTCCCAACAGTTTCACAAGTTTCACACTACTTGCCTGAACAACAGCTCATTCAGTCCCCTTATAATCTAACTGATTTTGTCACAATTTTTTTTCTTGAGTGCCTGTCTCTTGCCAAGCACTTTATAAGTACTCTAGTATCACTAATACACACACATCACATACCCTAGTATTACAGATATCAGGGTACTAGATACTGCTAGTTTACACATATCACACAGTCCTAGTATCAGAGATGTACATGTACCCATCTTTCAGAGCGGAGGGGGAAGGAATGGTAAGAAGGTACCGAATAGGAGCATAGTGCATATGCAAATGATATACAAATGATAGACCCAAAATGTCACAGTGAAGCCCATTGTTTTATATGCCATGTGTCCTGGTCAACTTGACACAAGCTAGCTAGCGTTGAGAAGAGGAACCTTCTCAAAGAGCACACCTGCATCGGATTGCCTACCAGCAAGTATGTGGGACAATTTCTTGATTAATGACTGAGGTGGGATAGCCCATCCCACTGTGGATGGTGTTGTCCTTTGGCAGGTGGTCCCGGGTTGTTAAGAAAGTAGGCTGAGCAAGAAGACATGAGGAGCAAGCCACTAAACAACACTTCTCCAGGGGTTCTACTTCAGTTCCCACCTCCGTGTTCCTGCCTTAAGTGATGGAATGTGACCATGTGTCCATTGTGTCCAAGTGTGGAGCACTGTAAGAAATCAATAAACCTTTTCCTTCTGGAACTGCTTTTGGTCATGGTGTTTTATCATAGTAATAGAAGCCCTAACTAAGGCAGTAATAAAAAAAACAACATATTGTATTAATTATTGTGCCCTTCCCCCAGGCCTAAGCAGGCCTGCAAGTCATTGACCACAGCAAGACCAAACAACAATAGGACCTAGAAGGAGGCATTGCCTTGCCAGTCTTGGCGCCCTGAGGTCTGCTACAGAACTAAGAAGACTGGACTGCCTGCTGAGCTAGCCTTGACACCTTCCAGACTACTATCTCCTCACCTAGCCTCTGGGCGGTACCAAGAAGAGACTCTGGGGGGGTGGGGCTTCCCCTTTATATGTGAAAGCAAATTATTAAACTTTGGGCCTTGATCAAAATACTTTGTCTTGGCCCCACGTTTCTCTTGCCCTCCTTCCCGTTAATTCCTAGGCTTCGTCTCAGGAAAACCTGGTGATCGTGGCTGCAGGCAGCTACAGAATGGCTCCCAACGTGGGGCCTGAGAAAAGAAGACTGGTAAAGGAACACTGTCTTGGGTGGAGCTCCACGGAAAATGGAAGAAGAAAAAATAAAGTATCCAGAAGCACTTGGTAAACCAGGAATGCCACTGATGCTAGCTAAGTTATGGCTGTGTTTACAGGAAATGTGCGTGGATACAGGGGTCTAGAATTGAGTGAGTATTGACCCGATGCTAAGCTCGTCTAGGGATAATGGCAGTGAGTTGAGGGTAGGAGAATATTTGGCAAGCCGGAGCCAGGCGGCCTTAGACGAGAGGAACTGGGTTTAAAAAAATTTGAAAAACAAAAAAGGGCAGAGCACTGAGTGGTATCCATAATTCTGCCTTTCTTGTTTGTCCCTTGGCGCGCCAATGTCCACGTGTCTCATTGTGTGTCTTTGTCCACGTGTCTCATTGTGTGTCTTTGTCCACGTGTCTCATTGTATGAATGATTGGTGGTCTATGTCTTGTGATGTTCTGTGTTTAATGTTCAAAAGATTGTTTAAATTGCTTGATTCAGCCCTTGCTCGAGTTTAACTTGGTTTTTAAAGGCAGTTTTAATATGCAGAGCAGTGACTGATAAGTTTGCTTAACACCTGTAGCTAAGAGTCGAGCTGAGCTGGAAAAGTCTTTCTAACAGTTGATTGATGGTATAAGCTGCTTTTAAAGGGAGCAGCAGGTTTCTTAGATTCAATAAGGAAGCTAAGAGTGGTTTGTCTTAGAAAAATCTCTGTGACAAGGTGCTTCTCTCTTGAAATTACAGCTAGAAAAAGGGAGAAATTTTGTTTGGTCTTGCTGTGGTCAATGACTTGCAGGCCTGCTTAGGCCTGGGGGAAGGGCACAAATTATTATATATACTTATCAGTAATATATACTATTATATCAATATTTTATACATTATACATGTTATATGTTACGTATTATTATTAACAACAATATAATGACAAAAGCAGAGGGAGAAAGAGAGGAATCAAAATAAACAGGTTTTCCAAACCAATTCAAGCTCGTGGTTTATAACATCCCCCTGACTCCTCCAGAATGGACCTTCTTTTACGGCTTCATATCTGGCTTCTTATAAAGGCACTTAACCCTGTGTCTCTATGACCAGTGGGGACAGGCTCCTCTTTGTTCTAATGTTCTGCCCATATGACATTTGTTCATATACCTTGAACCTCAGGGCTGAAATGGCTTAGGTCGGCTGCTCCTTGAGCTGCAATCTGAGTTGTCCATTGTGTGCAGCTGCTGAGGCAGCCAAGTATATGTGTCCCTGACAAAGGGAAGTGGAGCCTAAGCCAGGCAGAAGTCTCAACAATGCTCATACCGATGCCCTCAAGTTTGGTGGGAAGAAATATTCACATTATTAACTGCATATAAAAGGGGGGGCTTTCCCATAGTTTCATTACAGATTTCTTCATTGGTGTGATGACTATTTAATTATTTCATACTTCTCTTTTTGATTCTAAAATGCCACTTCCATTAAGAGGTACTGCTCTTATGTACCATCAAGAAAAAAACCAAAATGTTACATAAGAAAAACTATGGCATGTGATTGACTATTAGATGCAGCAACATACATTAAATTATAATTTAATTTATAAGAGATTTGCCATGTTGCTTTGTTTCTTTTATTTGTTCAACTAGAATCTCACTGTGTGGTCCAGGCTAGCCTCAAACTTATCATTTAACCTTCTGAGTGTTGGTATTACAGGGATATGTCACCATGACTGGCCTGTCATGTTGATTTTAAGAATATTTTTTCAAAGCTCAGGATGATAGTTTATGCCTGAAATTCTAGCACTCAGAAGACGGAAGCAGTAAATTTGCTGAATATTTGAGCCATCTTGGGGTATATAGTGAGTTTCAGATCAGCTTAAACTACGTAATGCAGCTCTGTCTCAAGAATTAACTAACTAACTAACTAACTAACTAGCTACTAACTAACTAACTGGCCTAGAGATGGTTTAGTAGTTGTTTTTTTCCAAGAGCTGGGTTGCAGCACCCATAGGCAAAGTTACACTCATCCATAACTCTTGTCTTAGGAGATCCATCTTCCTTTTCTCTGCCAGGGGCATCAGGCACACACATAGATATACACACTTGAGTACACAAGGAAAACATTCATACATAAAAAAAAAACCCCAAATAAATCCAAAAGGATAAACAAATAAATAAAACTAAAAGTATTCTTTCCTCCCCAGAGTAATGTCTTCTTTTTACAAACTAAACTGTTAATAATGGGATGGACGATTGGGAGCTGGGAAGATCGCTCAGTGGTTAAAAGCTAATCTTGATCGACAGTTTCGTGGGATTAAGACTAACCATGAAAATAAACCTCTGAGTAGTTCTCCAAGAGAGTTTATAGATTGGATAAACTGAGCAGGAAGAGCCACTCTAAACGTAAGTGGCACTATTCCTCGAGCGGGGGAGGGAAGAAGAAAGCTCTCTGAGCCAAAGCCTTCCTCTCTGCTTGCTGACAGTGGACCCGATATGACCAGTTGCTTCATGTCCCTGAAGCAAACCCTTCCCTTTTAAACATGCTATCGTTAGGCATTCTGTGTCCATATCCAGAAAGTAAGTAGCGCTGTAGAATTGAAACGAAGGTGCTGCCGGGCTGTAGCCTTGTTGCCTTTAAAACCAAGCTAAGCTTTTAGAGGGGCAAAAAGCATGACAAAGGAAGACTACCATTAATCAGAGAGATTGTTACAATGTATCCTGGTTGGATGCTTAGAAATGTTATCCAGGGAGATATATGAGTTCAAGAAACGAGGAGCTGGAGGTGTGGGAGAGTTTAACATGGTAAGAATTTAGAAAATGGTAGCCAAGTTTCCCTCTGACCTTTCCCTGTCGTCTCGGTTCTTATACTTCTTCCTCTGATGCAAACCTTAGAAAACACAAAGCCTTTCCACAGTTTAGTCGTGGAAATTGGAACTCTGTCTCCCCAAGGCTACACACAAGGTCCAGAAAATGTCAGGTATTCCGTAAGAGTTTATCTTCATGCCTTCTAAATACTCATGCTTATGCCTGTCAGTTAGTGCTGTGCCCAGCCCTTCCCGGGAAAAGCTTTTTAGTGCAGTGGGTTGCCCTTGATGTAGAAACCTGTAACTGATCATTGTGCTCCAAGTGAAAGCGGAGGGCTCAGCCCTGTGTGGGACAGTTGGAGCTGTAGCTCGGGGGTGGGCATGGGTTCTGTTGGGTTGAGTTGTGGGTCTCTCTTGTCTGCTGCCCCAGGTGGCTGGAACCATGGCTCAGGGGGCAGAAGGACAGAAATTCGACTGAGTTCACTCCACCAGGTGCCTAGCCAACACGGGGCTCCACTCCAGGTGCGGGGATAGCCCAGTCCTAGGTCCCTCGGGGGCAGAGCTCTTGGGTGCAAGGATCAGCTGGTCTCAAGCCCTTGGGCTCCCAGGCGCTGCTGAGAGGTCGTGGAAGGACCAAGATGTGGCAAGGGGGAAAAGATGAGCTCCAGCGGCACCCAACAGGGAAATGAGACTCTTGGTCGAGGTGACTCGCTTGGCTGGGTCATGGCTGATTTCTCTAGCTTGCTTTAGTTGGTGGGTTCCGTGGCTGGAACACAGAGAGATCCTCAGATGGAGATTAGATGAGGATTGGTAGTTAAAGACCTTCTCCACAGTCCCCCATGGCAGGCCCCAAAGACTAGAGGTAGTCCATGATCTTAAAACATTTACTGTCATGGTGGAAAGTGGATGAAGCTGTACCCCGTGTTCTCAGGGCAGGCCTGAGGTTAAATACCTTTTGCAAGTAGGAGGGTCTGGGAAGGAATGTTTAATTGGCTACGCCCTCTGGCCTTTAGGTATCTTATGAATATGGAGATTTCTTGAGGCTCTGCAGCCTGTAGTCATGCCCTCTACCTCTGCTATGTGACTGAAGGCCACAAACCTTTCTTTGGGAGGGGCTGTGGATGGTTGATGCTAAGTGAAAGGAACCAGGGCCCAGGAGCAAGGCTGAACACCTATTATCCCTTTAGGGTCTCTGGGGTTCGAGGCCTGCACTTGACCAGGTACCTAGCTGCTTTTCACAGCCCATCACCCCACAGGGCAGCTGTATCTCTCCCCCTCCCCAAGGCTCAGGGAACATTGAAGAAGAGGATGAAGAATGAATGCTAAGTGCCGAGGATAGGAAATGTGTAGCAGTAAGATGTCCTCTGGCTGGACATGGGTGTTATTGCATTCAGCAACTCACTGTGCTGTGGTTATCTGCACAAGATCAGTCTAAGACTGGGTCCCCTCAGTCAGACATGTTAACACATGTCTTTAATCCCAGCACTCAGGAGGCAGAGTCAGTTGGATCTCTATGAATTCAAGGCCAAGCTAGTCTACGTAGAGAGTGCCAGGACAGCCAAGTTATACAAAGAACAGTCATGGCTACACAGAGAAAAATCCTGTCACAACCCCTCCCCCCAGATAATTGCTACAACCAAGGACCAAGAAAGGTCTGAACAGGCAGGTCCCTCTGGGGTTCCCCAATTTGCCTGCTTTATCAGCTCCCACCCCTTTGTTTGTCTGGCCACATATCTACAAGGGCTGATCCTGCTTTGTGTAATTTGTACATAAAGTTGGGTGGTGTCTCTTGGGTCTTTGGGTCCTCCACCTGAAAGCTCCTGGATCATGTAAAACTATGACAAAATGATTTTGTGATGCTTTTGTCTTGTAAATCTGCCCTTTGCTGTGGGGATGTCAGCCATGATCATTATGATAGGCAGGAGAGGGACCATCTGGAGCACATGAAGGAACAGAACCAGCTCAGAACAAAAAGGAGACGGAGTGAAGTAAGGGCTAGATTAGCAAGTCTGTGTCAAGCATGACAAGTCAGAATTCTAATGAAGTTGGACCTTTATGTTCAGATCCTACTAAAAAGTCACATGGGGAAGCTGGGCTTGCTCTAATACTAGCATTCAAGAGGCAGAGGCAGGAGGATTGTTTTAAGTTCTAGGTCAGCCAAAGCTACAAATTGAGGACCCCTCACCCCAAGCCAGCCCAGGAATGCTGTCACACGTCTACACGCCTTTCTTTAATCCCAGAATTCAGGAGACAGAGGTAAGCAGATTGATGTGAATCTGAGGCTAGACTGGCTTACATTATGAGTTCTGAGCCAGAATTACCTAGTGAGATTCTGTCTCAAAACCAAACCAAACCAAACCAAACCAAACCAAACCAAACCAAACCAAACCAAACCAAACCAAGCAAAGCAAAGCAAAGCAAAACAGAACACCCTACCCCAAAACAAATGAAACCAAATGCTAAACCAACCTAGGTCCTGCAGTCAGAGGACAGTAGAGCTGAACTCACTCAGCCTTATGTGGAAATAATATGAGCAAAGAAGGTTAAGTTACAGGGTTATGTTGATTAATCTTTATTTTTTAAAAAAAGCCATTTATTTATTTATTTATTATTGTGTGTGGGGTGGGCTGTGTACGTATGTCACAGGGCACATGTGGAGGTCAGAGGACAACTTTGTGGAGTCACTTCTCTCCTTCCACCATTATGTGGGTACCCGGGATGGAATCCAGTTGCCTGGCCTGTGCTGCACCTCTCCTGTTGAACCCTCTGCCAGTCCCACGTGACCTTTTAGCCTTTATTCTTCCATTGAGAAATACCTGGCCTTGAACCATGCCCCTGTCCTCCCCACTCCCAACCCCCAACCTCCACATTTCAAAATAAGCTAGATTTGGTGGTATATATCTTTAATCCCTGCATTTGAGAGGCAAAAGCAGGTGGCTTTCTGTGAATCTGGGGCCAACCCGATGTACACAGTTTGTGCCAAGACTACTGCATGGTAGAACCCTGTCAACAAAGAAGGAAAGAAAGAAAGAAAGAAAGAAAGATTCAAAATACACTGAAGGGTGTGTGTTGTGTGCTGCATGTTGTGTGATATGTGATGTGTGTTATGTGTGATGTATGATTGCGCTGTGTGTGAGATGCATGATGTGTGGTGTGTAATATGCTATATGTGTGGTGTGTGCAGTGTGACTTTTCCTCAGGAAACACAAAGAAACATCCATTCACCCCAGATAGGGGATGGACTGAACAAAGGAAGGGTTCTAAGTCTAGCATGGAGAAACAATGAATTTACTGAGGTTCCCCCCCACCCCCAGCATGGGTGACTGCAAAGCAGCTGTGTCCCTGAAAAGCTTACTCTCAGCGTGGGAGATGACTCATAAAAACTGCATCACCAAAGAACTGCAGGATATCTCCCATCTCCCCTACAGTCACCTACGGGTCATGACTCCCTGCAGCTGAGGTACAGGAAGGGGCAGGGATTGGAATCTCAGATGAGGGTCTGGTGATCCTTCAAGGCAGGCCAGCACAGGGGATCTTAGCAAGCCGGAGAGCCACTGGGTGTGGGCTAGGCTCACACTCCTCTACAGTGCTCTTGGAAACCTAGGAGCCTGCACCTGGTGCATACACACCTCACTCCGAGTAATAGACTAGTTTACCTTCCCTTTAACAGCCAGAAAACTTAGACTCCATTAAATCCTGCTCCACTTACCCACTAAGGTCAGGTAAGAAAGTAGGAAGGCCTGTCCAGCTAGAACTGGTTTTCTGTGCATGGACAGAAAGATCAAAGTTTGTCTTCAGAGTGAACCTTTAGGGAAAATATTCTATGTATCACATGCTTTGTGATTGTGTGTGCATATGATGAAACTTAGTGTTAAGGGAAGGGACATGCACAGAAGAGGAAAATTTAGGGGACAGTATCAAGACAGGGTTTCTCTGTGTAGCCCTGGTTGTCCTGGAACTTACTTGTAGGGCAAGCTGGCCTTGAATTCAGAGATCCATTTGCCTTGCCTGAGTGCTGTAAATAAAGGCAAGTACTATGACTGCCAGGCTAGAGGAAATAATTATATAACTTATCAGTTAAAATGGCAGATCAGCCGGAGAGATGGATAGGTAGCTAAGAGCCTAGGCTGCTTTTGCAGAGGACTCAGGTTTAGTTCCGAGCATCCACATCAGGCATTCATAACTGCCTGTAAGTCAAGCTCCAAGGGATCCAATGTCCCTAGCCTCCTCTGCACATACTAAAAACAAATCTTTGTGACTAGAGAGATAACTCAGTGGCTAAGAGTGCGTACTGCTCTTGTAGAGGACCCAACTTTGTTCCCCAGCATCTGCCTCTGCCTCTGCCTCTGCCTCTGCCTCTGCCTCTGCCTCTGC
>JANHMN010000008.1:75864804-75896269 GCA_030674055.1 Rhabdomys pumilio | reverse complement strand
GCCTCTGCCTCTGCCTCTGCCTCTGCCTCTGCCTCTGCCTCTGCCTCATCACCTACACCTATACCTACACCTACACCTACACCTACACCTACACCTACACCTACACCTACATCTACAGTAGTTTGCAATTGTCTGTAACTCCAGTTCTAGGGGCTCTGATGCCCTCTGGCCTCCATGGATTTCTGTACTCATAGGGTGCACATAAACTCACATAGGTACACAGTCATACACTAAATGAAAAATACATCTTAAAAAATAAAATAACAAACCATCCAAACTAGCCTCTAGTTACCAGACTTTCTTCTTTGGACTCCATAAAAGGAAGCTTTATGCTTTCCTGGAGTCCCCAACTGTCTTGACAGTGTGTCTGTCCTGTTTTATCATTGTATTTTAAATGTCTTCTTTCTTTTACAACTTTGGGTTATTCTTTATTTCAACTTTTTGAGTAAGAACCCCCCCCCAAAAAAAAAACCCTGGACACACCTGTCCCAGGCCCTGACTATCAGTAATATTTCCTCCTTCTTATGAAGAAATGTCAACTCTCCTAAATAACTTTAACTGTCAATTTGACAGAGAATATGGTCATTTGAGAAGGAATTTAGATTGGTGGGATTTAGATCAAATTGGTCTGTGGAGGATTATCTAAACTGTTAATTGTTGGAGAGTACAGCCTACTGTGGGCAGCACCACTCCCTAGGCAGATAGCAGTGGGCTATATGAGAAAGTTAACCAAGCTTGAGCTTAGATGAGAGCCAGTGAGCATCATTCCTCCGTGGTTTCTGCTTCAAGTTCTTGCTGACCTCTCTTGATAGATTGTGACCTGGATAAGTAAGTCAAGTATACCCTCTACTCCTCTTAGGTGCTTTTGAACAGAGTATTTAATAGCAGCAACAATAGAAAACTAGATTGTTGCCCTATCTGGAGTGAATAGACACACTACACTCCATGAAGAAGAATCATGGCTTAAGGCCACCATATTTGAAGATGTTCAAACCATATGGAGAGACTCCACGGAAAAACTTTTTTTGATAACCCCAGGTGAGGTTGGAAACATAGCTCAGTAATAGAGCATTTGCCTAGTAGTGCAAGATGGTGGATCAAATCCCCAAGATTCCCTTCCCTGGGGAAAAGGTAAGCCAGTGCAGTCCAGATTTTGACAAGCAAGTAAAGAATTGTCCAGGCCAGCAAGGGGGTTCCCAAAACCCAGCCCAGGCCAGCAGGGAGATCCCCAAAGCCCGTATTTCACATGATAATGATTTTTATTTTAAAATTTTAAAGAGAGCCGGACAGTGGTGGTGCACGCCTTTAATCCCAGCACTTGGGTGGCAGAGGCAGGTGGATTTCTGAGTTCGAGGCCAGCTTGGTCTACAGAGTGAGTTCCAGGACAGCCAGGAATACACAGAGAAACCCAGTCTAGAGAGAAACAAACAGAATTGCCTGGCATGATGGCTCAGACTTGTAATTCTAGCACTTGGGAGGTTGAGGCAGGATGACAGGAGTTCAAGGCTATCTCCAGGTACATAACAAGATCAAGACCAGCCTGGGATACATAAAACTTTGTCTAAAAAGGAAACAGAGAGAGGGAGAGAGAGAGAGACAGAGAGAGAGAGAGACAGAGACAGACAGAGACAGAGAGAGAGACAGAGACAGAGACAGACAGAGACAGACAGAGAGAGAGACAGAGAGAGAGAGAAAGAGAGGGAGAGAGAGGGAGAGAGAGGAAGGGAGGGAGGGAGAGGGAGGCAAACAATAACAATGAAACCTCAAACTTTCCTATTTTAGCCAGATGTGGTAATGCATGTGTACAATCCCTGTACTTAGGAGGTGGGAGACAGGGACCCTGTCTCAGAATTAAAAAAAAAAAAAAAAAGACTTTCAAACATTTGGAGAGCCTCAACCATTAAACTTTGACAAGTGACACTGACAAGCAGAGAAATTTTTGTCTCAGTCAAGTGTGGTGGCACACATTATTAATTCCAGCACAAGGGGGCAGATGCAGGGGAATCTATGTGAGTTTGAGGCCAGTCTGGTCTCTCTAGTGAATTCCAGGACAGCTTGGGTTGCATAGTGAAACTCTGTTTCAATGAATAGATGGATGAATGAATGAATAGTAAAGGTTAAAAATATAGAGAAGTGGTTTCTTCACTGTGCTTAGGCTGAATTCTTGATTCCTAAGATCTCTGAGAATAAGCAAAGGGGCTGCTGGTTTATGAGACTCATCTGAGGAATGAGTTACCAGAGTGTTTGGTAAGTCTGCACAATAGAGTTCGAAAGCTATGCTCTAGGATAAATTCTGCTTGGCTCCAGAAAATTAACACACGAGCTAAATAGACTCTTTCTCAGGATTCTCTTCCATGTGTGGATCTAAATCAGGGCCAGCCCAGTCCACCCCCCAACATACACACAGATTCTGTATAAGGTTTGAAGAAGGCTAAGCAGACTTTCTATGTTCTCAAGCTCAGTGTGGGGCCCCAGCTGTAACTGAAACTTAGGGATGCTACCACTGCTCCCTGACTCACACTGTGGTCATGCAGGGGTAGTTTGTAGCCCTTCAGCATTAGATACACCTGATCTGGCTTGAGTCTGGGCAGTGTGAGGGCACAGTTCCCCAATGCAACATTCCAGGCGTTCTGCTAGGTAGCACAGCCCAAGGGTGAGTCAGTGAATGAGTGCTGTGTCATCCACATTTGTCCACATTAAAGTGCACACATACAGGGCTGGAGCGATGACTCAGCAGTTAAGAGCACCAACTGACCAGGTGGTGGTGGCGGTGCACGCTTTTAATCCCAGCACTTGGGAGGCAGAGGCAGGCAGATTTCTGAGTTTGAGGCCAGCCTGGTCTACAGAGTGAGTTCCAGGACAGACAGGGCTACACAGAGAAATCCTGTCTCGAAAAAACAAAACAAAACAAAACAAAACAAAAAACAAAAAAAAATAAAAAAATAAAAAAAATAAGAGCGCTGACTATTCTTCCAGAGGTCCTGAGTTCAATTCCCAGCAACCACATGGTGGCTTATAACCATCTGTAATGGGATCTAATGCCCTTTTCTGGTGTCTGAAGACAGTGACAGTGTACTCATATACATAAAACAGATAAATAAATCTTGAAAAATGCACACATGGAAGGGTGCACACACACAAGTATACACACAACAAGTACACACACACACACACACACACACACACACACACACATGAGTCTGAACGTTTGGTCCACTTGGTTTCTGAGAGCAAATGTACTAGACCCACTATGTATTTCACACAGGAGCTGCACTGTCTGTTCAGTAAGACAAACCACTGCTTGAGGAACAGCTGAGGGCACTGTTGCCTCATTTCGTCTTTACATTCACAGCAGTATCACAAAAGCCAGACACTGTTTGTTTGTTTTTGTTTTTTTTAATCGTGCTTTTATTCAAAGTTAAACAGGCAAGTGAAACAAGACTATGATGAGACCGTGATCATTTCCTACTGTCCTTTCCCTTCTTGATGGGACTTTAAGTGACTTCAATTCTTTCCAGGTGTGGTAAAATAGCTCCCCTACACCCCATATCCACAAAGAATATGTTCCAAGGCTCCCAGTGAATCCCTGAAGCCCTAGAGAGCATCACATCTTCAGACACAAGTACATCTGTGATAGAGTTTAATTTATAAACTAGATATAACAGATGAACAATAATAGAGGGGTCAGAGGGACTGCACAGTGGCCAGTGGTGCTTGCCATGCAACCCTGGTGACCTGAGTTTAATCCCTGGAACCCACGTAAAGGTGAAAGAGGGGAACCAACTTCACAAAACTACCCTCTGATCTCCACAGTGTACTGTGGCACCATGAACCCCCTCATACACATCACCCCCATATCACCCCCAGCAAACAAACAAACAAACAAAATGAGATTAACGCTACAAATGTAGGGTTGAGCAGTTTCAGCAAATGATTTTCTTTTTCCTAAGTGGAGAATTTTATTTTTTATTTAGGGAGGCACTGCACAACACACAGCTGATTGTTGGCCTGCCTGAACTGCCACCATCCTATGCTCTGAGGCCATTGCTAAGTAAAATAAAGGTTATTTGGACACATGCACCACAATTTCACAGCAGCTGATTTGATGAGACAGTTGCTAAGTGACTGCCAAGCACACACAGCAGGGACCCACTGCGTAGGGATCATTTGTATCTGAGGCAGGACAGGGCAGGATGGTATGTCATTCCATCGTGCTACCTCCAGTGTTGTATAATGTGAAATGTATGGATTGTTCATTTCTTGGGCAGTGATTGACCACATGCAGCTGGACACAGTGGGGAGTGAAGCAGTGGGCAGGAGATAGTCTCTCCTCTTTCTGAGAGGAGGACACAGGCCATTTCAAGGCTTCTAGACCTTCCTACCACAATGTCTATCACCAAAGTGGGTGAAGGAACAGATCCGAAGGTTTTTCTGGTTTTCTGCTTCAACACTCAGTCCTGGGCATGGCAAACATTGGTGGGCTAATAAGAGAGACTTAAAAAGAATCCAACAAAAAAGGCCCCATTTGTGGTGACAAGAATGAAAAGTGTGAAGACATTGGGGGTCTTCTTCCTAGATGTTAGACATCTTGAATAAAAAAGAACACATACGAATCTCTGAGTTCAAGGCCAGCCTGGACTACAGAGCTTGTTCCAGGATAGCCAGAGCTACCCAGAGAAACCCTGTCTGGAGATCCCTCAGCCCCCCCCCCCCCAGAAAAACAGGATGAGAAAGGATTGTGAAGATGGATCAGGGGGAAGAGAGTTTACCTTCTCTCTTCCTCAAGCACCAACCAGATCTGATGCCCCCTTCTGGCCTCCATGGGCATCTGCACATTGGCATACACACACAATAAAGGAGGAGGAGGCAGAGAAGAAAGAAAAAGAAAGAAAGAAAAGAAAGAAAGGAAGGAGGGAGGGAGGGAGAGAGAGAGAGAGAGAGAGAACTAGAAAGTAAATAAAATAGATGGCTTAGGTTAAGCAGACAGCCTAAGGCACTGTGGGAATGATACACTTTCCAAGCTTCATTTTAAATAGGCTCCTATCCTTTATAGCCACAGGGCAGAATCTGCTGGAAAAGCAGTCCTGGGGTTTAATCGCCAGCCTTGCAGAGTTCAAGAAGTAGTGCAGGATAGCCTGACTGTTAGGTCTTGTATATCAAGGTCAAGAGCCTCCTGCTTCGATAGCTGTGAGATTCAGAGACCAAAGATGAGGATATTTGGGTGCATACACCTGGCAGCCTTGAACCATTAGGGCCCACCCCATCCTCCAGACTGACCAATGGACCTCCCTCTCCATCCTCCAGACTGACCAATGGTCCTCCCTCTCCATCCTCCAGACTGACCAATGGTCCTCCCTCTCCATCTTTCAGATGGCAAACGTTCCTAGTCAGAGACTGCCCAAGGGATGTCAACTCTCACATCTCCAGCTTTTAGAACAAGCATTTCCTTCCCCACCTGTCTCTATCTCTGTCTGTCTCTGTCTCTCTGTCCTTCCTTTCTCCATGTCTCCACCTCTCTGTACAGCATCTGGCTGTGTATGTAGCCCAGCCTGGTCTGGAACTCACGTGCTCCCTGACTGCACGATGTTCCGAGATGATCAATGAGGGTTTTTTGAAACTACAATTATAAATGTTAAACTATTAGTGTATTGTGTGACAGTGGCTCTGCCTATTGTAACTGTTCCCACCTTTGTGTCATAAGATTCCCTTCAAACTGCTTACTGGACCTTTCTTGGTCTCAGGTTCTAACATCTTCCTTGTTTTCTAGCCCCACTAGGCATGCAGACTTCCTGCTCACTGAGGAAACGACTCAAGTCACCAAGGCTCCAGAGCAAATGTGATTAGAGATAAAAGTCATCCCTAGGGGTCCTTGTAGCTCCTTAGTTGGAATCATGCTTGGTGCCCTTGCAGAGACATCGTATCAGGTTAATAAAAACAAGAAGGCATTTCACAGGTCACAGCTCATAATTCTTTCTTGTTTTCTTTTTGAGACCGAGTTTTACAGATCCAAGGCTAACGCTGGTCTGCCTGCCTCTACCTCCCAAATATGGCAGCTACAGGTACGGACCACCACACCTCCCTGGGACTCATATTTCTAAACCAGACAAATCTTTTCTTACACCAAATTTATTCATTAATGTACATATTGCTCAAGTCTATGCATATGTACATATACAATAGTTTAAAATATCAAGTTCAATGACCTGTTTACTGTATTCTATCATTGTATACATGTACGGTTTTCATACTAACAGATAATTGTTAACAATCATTAACAATACAATCCATAGGTATAATTCAAGATTCTTTGATGTTTCTTTTTTGTTTGGGTCACAGGGTCTCTTCTCTGTAACCCAGGCTGTCCTAGAGCACATAGAAACTGTCCCTGGCCCTATCTCAGCTTGCAAAGAGCTAGGGTTACAGGCTGAATCATCATATCAGGCTAAAATATTTTTGTAATACTATTTTGCCTAGTAATTTATCTTATTAAAGGAACAAGCAAATCACCAAGGTTTTTTTTTTTAAGATTTATTTATTTATTTTATGTATGTGACTACACTGTTGCTCTCTTCAGATACCCATATGAGGGCATCGGATCCCATTACAGATGGTTGTGAGCCACCATGTGGTTTCTGGGAATTGAACTCAGGACCTCTGGAAGAGCAGTCAGAGCTCTTAACAGCTGAGCCATCTCTCCAGACCCTTACTGAGTTCTTTTTTTTGTTGTTGTTGTTTTTTTTTTTTTGGTTTTTCGAGACAGGGTTTCTCTGTGTAGTCCTGGCTGTCCTGGAACTCATTCTGTAGACCAGGCTGGCCTCGAACTCAGAAATCTGCCTACCTCTGCCTCCCAAGTGCTGGGATTAAAGGCGTGCCCCCCCACCGCCCGGCTCCTTACTGAGTTTTTAAAAAGATAAATTTATTATATTTGAAATAGTACTTTCTCTCTCTCTCTCTCTCTCTCTCTCTCTCTCTCTCTCTCTCTCTCTGTCTCTCTCTCTCTCTCTCTGTGTGTGTGTGTGTGTGTGTGTGTGCCTCTGAGTGCAGACACCTGTGGAAGGGGCTTAGGATGCTCCTGAGCTAGAGATGTAAGCCTTCCAGTGTGGTTCTGGGAACTGAGCTTGGGTGAGCATAGATGCTCTCTAGTGCTTCACTGGGTTTTAAAGTCCTCAGACTGATTTCCTGTCTGTGGTGAAGCTATCACTTTGATGTGCTTGGCATTTGCTTTTAATTTTGAGGGACTTCTGTCTTCCCAACTCAGCTTAGTTTTGTCTTATAATTATAAAAGTCTTTTATATATTCATAAGTCCCGTGGTATAAACAGAGCATATTCAATGATATTTGAGTTTTGTTCTCACATGTTCATCCTTCCCTTTTCTATGGAACTTCAGCTTTTCCCTCTGAATGTTCAAATTTGAAACAGTTAAAATAAACTGGTAACAGACTAATGAGAAAGGCCATAACAAAGTTAATTGACTGTAATTTTATTTGTCATGGGAGCCTTTAGGTCGCAGACTAAAAGACCCGGGTGAATTATTCATTTTTCATCTTAGGTTGGATGGAGCATGGACAGACTTGTAGATCAGAGACTGAGCAGGGAGGGGAGGAGCCTGAGCGGCAGGCGCCCAGCAAGGCTGGATTCGTCACATTCTTCTTGGCTCTGCAGTCACAGAATTTCTGATTCCTGGTTGTGGGGGACAGGGTCACTTCTGGAATGGGGGTCTTACAACTGAAAAATCAAACAAGTTGTGTTATGCAACTAGCTTAAATCTTTTAAAGAATTATTTATTTATTTTATGTATTTGAGTACACTGTAATTGTCTTCAGACACACCAGAAGAGGGCATCAGACCCCATTACAGAAGATTGTGAGCCACCATGTGGTTGCTGGGAATTGAACTCAGGACCTCTGGTAGAGCAGTCAGTGCCCTTAACCACTGAGCCATCTCTCCAGCCCAATAACCAACTTACTTAGGAAAAAAAAACACCACCACCAACAGTGTGTGTGCAGGCAAGTGTGTGTGAGCATGTGTGTATGTGTGTGAGCATGTGTGAGCATGTGTGTGTGCATGTGTACATGTGTGTTCATATTATCATGAATATAAGATATAACATGGCATGTCTGTAGTGATCAGACAGCTTCTGGGAATCAGTTCTCTCCTATTATCATTTGGTACCTCGGAATCAAACTCAGGTCTTCAGGCTTGGCAGCAAGCACCTTTACCCTCTGAACCATTTCATTGGTGCCTAATTACTAGCAGGCTTGGAGGTCATTCATGATTGGCAGTTTGTAAAACCTAGAACAGACACTATAAGACTCGGGAGGCTGAGGCAAATCATCTGAGTTCGAGGTCAGCCTGGTCTTCAAAGTGAATTCCAGGACAGCCAGAGCTACAAAGAGAAAACTTGTTTCAAAAAAAAAAAAAGCAAACAAACCGAAACACTTCTGGTCAAAAGAATGGACTGAGTCATGCCTCTGTCCTCAGGTGCAGACTTGACATTTTGAACTGACTGGAAAGGTCACCAATACAAAATTATCTAAGTGTTACAAGATCGTTATCCAGCCACAGACTTCGGATAGCGGACAATGCCTATCAGTGCTTCCTTCCATAAACATCAGTCAAAGGAGACCATCAATCACTTGGACAGGAAACAGCACTGCAGGAAAAGCCGTCTGTTCTTAAAAATTGATAAATTCCATAAAGCTAGTGCCACTCTTGCCCTGAGAGTGGTCCTCTCTCCTCTGCAGTAATCTGCTGACCATACTGTGTCTGTCCTGTCTGAATTCCTTTGATGGCTATCAGGAAGCTAAAGAGAAGCTACAACAAAGCCCAGGTAGCCATTGCTCGAGAGTTTAGATACAGTCAGTTCTTATTCAGAAAGACAGGGGGGAAGTAACTATTTTGGGGTTGGCTGGCTTCAGAGAGGATTCTGGTTTATATGACTTATTTTGGGGAAGAGAAATCTGAACTTTTCTGGGCCATCTCAGCAGAGAATGATGGGTAAGAGGCATTAAGGGCCAAAGAGATCTTTTCTCTTGAGGATGCTTCTGTATTAGCTTTTTTTTTTTTTCTTATTGCTGTGACAAAATGCAATTCAGAAACAACTTAAAGAAAGGATTTCTTTGGTTCATGAGTTAAGAGAATGTAGTGTAGAGTGAAAACTTATAAAGACCATTTTATGAAATATATATAGGCTTTTCCTTTACTCTGAGCAAAAGAATGCAGGCTCCAGAAGGCTAACTGAATGTAAGATTTCAGGCCTTCATTGCCCCGAGATATTCTGGGTGGAGGGCATTGTCCCTGAATCAGAGGACACTTGCTGGATTACATTCCTCAAGCCTCAGGGAAAAGAACCCACCTGTGGGTGTGAAAAGCCCAAAGCAGGAAGACACATTCCTGACCACAAAAAGATACAAGTCACCTAGGTGGGACTACAACCGGACCAAGTGAGAAATAGTTTAACCTGAAATAGTCGGTAATAACATGGTAAGACTACATTCTTGAGAAGAATGAGTGTGCAGAGTGATTTTCACATGATCCTGTATCATTTAGGTTTGGGCTCCTCTGGAATGTTTCGCTATTCTTATGTTATGTATCCTTGACAACTCCTCACTCCCCTTCCCACTCTCCTGGTTTGTGGTTTATTCCTTTAAAAACCCTCCTCAGACTGACTGGCTTTGTCAAACTGTGCTCCTGCGGGAGTGTGCAGTTTGAATGCTGGCTGCCAGCTCTCTTCCCTAATAAACCTCTGCTGATTGCATCCAGGTACGGTGTCTTGGAGTTTGTGAGTGTTCTCGACTTCCCGAGACTTGAGTAAGGGTCTCCCGAATTTGGGGGTCTTCATTAGTCATCATGGTGGCATTCCTTCAGACAGGGTCATATGACTGGGATTCTCTACACTTTTTCTCTCTTTTGTTTTGGGTTTGTGGGAACCTGTGCTATGGGGATGGTGCCAACCACAGCCTGGGTATGCCTTCCATCTCATTTAAAATTCTCTGGAAATTCTCTCACAGACATGCTGAGAGGTATGTCTCCCAGGTGATTCTAAATCCAGTCAGCTTGACAATGAAGCTCAACCATCATGTTTCGGTGTGCAGCTTAATAAAAGTGTTGGGCAATCTTCCATTTCATTACAATTCATTAATCAACTGTTTGAAACTATGTATCTATGCATGGATTTTTAAAATTGCTAGCCTTTCTTATTAAATGGTAGGTGAATATTGAGGTGGTTCAAATAGAAATGGTCCCCACAGACTCATGTATTTGAATGCTTGGTTCATGGGGAGTGGCTCTATTAGGAGGTGTAATGAAAACAAGAGTAGCTAGCTAGTCTCAAGCTTGACTCCTCCCATCTACTAAACTCCCTGGTTATTAGCTTCTGAATTATATGTCCAGCCTGGGCTCCATCATTGAGTCCTAGGCTGTTCTGAACTAACTCCTCAGAATTTCCCCCAGAACATTTCACAGACATCTGAAAACAAAATGTGTCCATAGCTGGACTCCAAAATGTGAAAAAAATGTGTGAAAACACACACAGACACACACACACACACAAACACACACAAATACAGACATACACACAAACACACACACACAGGCTGACAGATAGACACACATAGATACACACACAGACCACCACACACACACACACACACACACACACACACACACACACACACACACAAACACAAATGCATAAGTGCTTTTCTGGTTAATTATTTATTTTTTTTACTTCACTGACAAGCACACACATCAAAATTGAAATGAGCCACACTTTCTTTATTCATTTTAAAAACACAATCATCAGAATAGCTGAGCATGTTAATATATGCTTTTAATCTTGGCACTTGGGAAGCAGAAAGAAATGGGTCTCTCTGAGTCTGAGGCCAACCTGGTCTCCACAGTGAGTTTCAGACCAGCCAGGACTACATAACAAGATCATAACTCAAAATAAATAGATAGGTAATCAACATAAATAAGTGGCATCAGGTCATTGATGCCTACTATACCCCCTTTTTAAAAATGTATTTATTTTTATTTTATGTGCATTTGGTGTTTTGCCCACATGCATGTCTGTGTGAGGTTTCAGAATTTCAGACAGTTGTGAGCAAGCTGCCATGTGGGTACTGGGAATTGAACCCCAGTCCTCTGGAAGAACAGCCACTGGTCTGAACTGCTGACTCATCTCTCTAACTCCCACCCTTTCTTTTTAATGTTTCCAGTTTGTATTTTGACCTGTTCACTAAAGAGAGCTACCTACAGCTACATACAGTAAGGGTGTTACAGAGGGGACATTGGCGACAGAAGCAACGACATTCCCATGCCTGATCCTTCTGATGAGGAAATAGAGAAAAACATTCAATACTCTTTCAATTAAGATGGCCTGGAGATGGCAGCACACACCTTTAATCCCAGCACTTGTGGGGCAGAGACAGGCAGATCTCTTTGAGTTTGAGGTCAGCCTGGTCTACAGATAGAGTTCCAGACAGCCAAGGCCACAGAGAAAAACCCTGTAGTGAACTCCCCATGGCTCCCCAAAATGACTGATATGGAAGCCAGAAGGGGTGGTTCACACCTGTAATTCAAGGACTTGGGAGACAGACAGGAGGATTGATAAGAGTTTTAGGTCTAGCCTAGGCTGTATAATGAATTCTGTATAGCCTGGGCTACAGAATAAACCCTGTCTCAAACAAACAAGCGAAACAAAACATCCAAATAACGTGAACTGAGTTAAACTAAGGCTAATTAGAAAAAAAAAATTAGTGGCTGGAGAGCTGCTCTGGATCCCGTCGGCTCGCAACCTTCTGTTTCCAGCTCCAGGGAGTCAGGTGCGGTTTCCGGGCACCAGGCGCACACAAGGTACACAGATGCACACGCAGGCAAACACCCATACACGTAAAATAAAAAGAAATCAATCTTGGGAAAAACAACAATTAAAAAGGAATTACTTAAGACAGATGCAAAACTCTCAGGAAATAGCCCCTTTTCTGGGGCGCTTCCTCTTCTTTGGGGCTGGCCCCGGAGAGCACAAAGCGGCTTCGCTCTTCCAAAAGGGAACAAACTCTCGGTGTCCTTGAAGGCAGCAGAGGAAGAGAAAGGAGGATGTGTTTGTGATGGAAGGAGTCTAGTGGTTCCAGACGACTTCTCTTTTTTAAAAAACCCTATGATCGCCTGGCAGTGGTGGCGCACGCCTTTAATCCCAGCGCTTGGGAGGCAGAGGCAGGTGGATTTCTGAGTTCGAGGCCAGCCTGGTCTACAGAGTGAGTTCCAGGACAGCCAGGGCTACACAGAGAAACCCTGTCTCGAAAAACAAAACAAAACAAAACAAAACAAAACAATCCCTATAATCCCAGCCAGGGAGAGTCTGTTGGGAGGTCAAGGTCATCCTGGGCCAGCCTGAGCTATATGTGTACACATGTACACATCTCAAGCAAAGAAAGAAGAGATATGTATGGGGTGTAGTTTGTGGTCTTTAAGCCCCCACTATAGAAACAGAATTTATCTCATCTCCTATTAAGTTTTAAAATATATTGTGGTTGTGTAAACACAGAAGCAAGTTCTGACTTGTGTCACTGGTGTGCTTATAGAGGCTGGAGGGGACTGTGGGTTCAAACCAGGTCATCAGGCTCGAGCACCAATCTAAGATCTTTCATGATTTACAGCCCAGGAGTGGGAGGAAACCCTTCTGCAATCATTACCTCACTAGCCACATCTCCAGGGCTGTGCGGCTTGATTGCTGAAGAAGAACTTAGCCTCAAAGGAAAGACTGTTCTACAAGACAAAGTTGAATGCACTTGAGGTAAAAGGAAGTATGTGTGGGGGTGGGGTGGGGGCATTTTGATATTTTGAAAACAGCTTTAGGCAAAATTTATTAAGAAACTTGAGTCAGAACTCCAGGCTAAAATGGCATGGGAACGAGGAATTAGGCCTGTTTCCATGCCTTCAAAATAGTGCCAGTGATGCTGGGTGGCACAGGGACAATATTGTACAACAGTGGGCGTGACAGTTAGCCTTAATGGTCAACTCAACTGGGTTACAGTTACCTAAGAGGCAGACCTTTGACTGTGTCTATGGGGCATTTCCAGGGATGTTTAGCTGAGGAGGTAAGTGTGGTGACAGCATCATAGGGCTGGAGTCCTAGACTGAGTACTTCAGTAAACAGGAGACAGTGAGCTGGGTACCACTCTTCACCTCTCTCTGCTTTCTGACTGTGGATACAATATGACCAGCATCCTCTCGCTCCTGTCACCATGCCTCTTGGCCATGATGGATTAGTATCTGTGCTGGCTGGTTTTGTGTGTCAACTTGACACAAACTGGAGTTATTACAGAGAAAGGAGCCTCCCTTGAGGAAATGCCTCCATGAGATCCAGCTGTAAAGCATTTTCTCAATTAGTGATCGGGTGGGAGGGCCCATTGTGGGTGGTGCCATCCCTGGACTGGTAGTCTTGGGTTCTATAAGAAAGCGAGCTGAGCAAAGCAGGGAAAGCAAGCCAGTAAGTAACATTCCTCCATGGCATCAGCTCCTGCTTCCTGGGCTGCTTGAGTTCCAGTCTTGACTTCCTTTGGAGATGAACAGCAACATGGAAGTGTAAGCTGAATAAATTCTTTCCTCTCCAACTTGCTTCCTGGTCATGATGTTTATGAAGGAATAGAAACCGTGACTAAGACAGTATCTCTTTAAAAACTGTGGGCAAAATAAAGCTTCTTGTTGGTCTAGTGCTGCTGTGTGTTCAAATGCTAAGTACTGTATCCCAGACTTGGTTGCCGAAAGATGAGTGAATTCTACACATACCAACTTTCGTTGTGTAAAACTTGCCCCCTAAGTTATTTTTACATTTTGGTTGTGAGCCTAGCCTTTAACGGTTGAGCCATCTCTCCAGCCCCCTAAGCTATTCTTGATTGGTTAATAAAGATGCCTATAGCATGAGATGGACAGAAGAGAGGGAGGCATATTGAAAGTTCTCGGGCTGGGGGTCTGAGGCACCAGGAAGAAGAAGGAAGTCAGTCTGGGGTAGCATAAACTTGAGCACATGGCCACAAGGCCTGGCCTGATGGAGTAGGGGCGGCTCAGGAGAACATGGCCAGTGATATCTCAGGGTCATCACAGGCAAGTAAGTAGACAAAATAACATGGAGAGTTGATACCTATCGGGCTCTAGTGCTTCCAAGCTTATTATAAATCTAAAGGTTTCTTTGTCTTTTATTTGGGAACTAATAGATATTTAAAGGCAAAGACCCCCAGAGTAATAATTCCACAACAGCTTCTCCCTTTAAGTTTCTTCTGTCGGATTATTTTGTCACAGCAAGGCAAAACAAACAAACAACTTCTACAGTGGACACTGACCAAATGGAGTGAGCTTTCAGGATCTAATGAAGTCCAAAGAGATGGGAGGCCGGGCTGCAGAAGCAATTGCTGCTTGCTGTGGATTAGATCTGCAGGTTTCTGAGCTCCATCCAACTCTTAAGTTCCTGTATTTTTAAAACCACACCTGTCCATAAATCCCCGTCACCAGGGCTGACACTGAACCTGGGTGGAAATGAGATAGGGTGGCTATTGGGGTGAGAGACCAGAGAATCACTTTCCAGTTAGGTTTCCTCCACACAAAGAGTTTGAATTTAAATGAAATACTAAATGCACGGGCTGTAGTGTGGAGGCAGGGTGAAAGAGCCACTCGGAACCTTCATGAGGAAGGGCAGTTCATTGCAGTTTGCTACAGTGCCAGCACACCTAGCTGCTCTCAGGCCCTGGAAGGGGCCCATAAAAATCTCAAATAGGACACCTCAAAGCAAGCCCTGAAATATAATGCCCCTTTCTGCTCCACTGTGGTAGCTTCGGTCTGAAGCTGCCAGCCTGGACTCACTAAGAAGCCATGGGGTTCACTCGGTAGGTAGACATCTCAAGTGTTAGTTATTTTTTATTCCATTTTTTTTTTTTTGGTTTTTCAAGACAGGGTTTCTCTGTGTAGTCCTGGCTGTCCTGGAACTCACTCTGTAGACCAGGCTGGCCTCGAACTCAGAAATCCGCCTGCCTCTGCCTCCCAAGTGCTGGGATTAGAGGCGTGCGCCACCACTGCCTGGCTTTTATTCCATTTTAAACTAATTACTTGCCTATTTCCTCCTTCACACCTTTATTAAAGTTATAACTTAAGAGTAGGTAGCTCTGAGGCTAGATATGTAGCCCAGTTGGTTAGAGTGCTATCTACCATGCACAAAGCCCTGGGTTAAATCCCCAGGGTACGGAGGTTCATGCCTTTAAGCTCCACACTGGGGATGTGGGAGTGGAGACTGAGGCCAGCCAGGGATACCATAGTGGGACAGTGTAAAAACAAAACAAAACAAAACAAAACAAAACAAAACAAAACAAAAAGTAAAAGTAAACTAACAAAAAAAAAAAAAAAAGAAAGCAAAAAAAAACCTCAAGAGATTAGGTTAGGTTCTTATTCTACTTTGATGCTGTCGGAAGTCAGAAGATGAATCTCCAAACTGTGGTGCTCCGAGATCCCGAGAAGTTGAGTGCACAGACACTGGAGGTCTTTAGAAGCAGCCTCAGAACCAGGTGTCTCTGACCTCCCTACGGTAACCTGTCCTTGTCTTTTCCCAATATGAATCCTAGAAGCCAAACTTCTCCTTGCCCAAGGCAGGTCTAGAAAAATCTTCCTCTAATCTTCCCTCACCTTCCTGGGGCTGGAGATAATACCTTCTCTGTGTAATACTGCTGTAGGCAGCTCTTCCCAGCATGATCTTGCTCCATACAATAGAAGGAAGAGGGAGGCTGGAGTCAGAGGCCAAGAACTGAATAGAGCGGCCATGCTGTGTTCACTGCCTTGGTCTCGCCCAGTTACTACCACATCTTCTGTGCATTCACATTTCTATACCTGTCTCTAGGAGAGGGAGAAAATAAAATCCCTGAAGCAAGGAAACAGTTTCATGGTTCAAAATAGATAAATTAATATATATTTTTTTTTCAGAGAAAGGTTTTTGTTGTTGTTTGAGACAAGCTCTCTCTTAGTCCTGGCTGTCTTGGAACTAGCTATAGAGACCAGGCTGGCCTTGGACTTACAGACAGCCCCCTGTCCCTGTCTCCCAGGTGCTGGAAATTAAAGATATGCAGCGCTATGCCCGGCTAGAGTAGTTTTATATATACTCTGAGACTACATTCCAATTAGCCATTTTCCCATGAAATTAGGCATATATATATATATATATATTTCCTTTTATGTTAGGATTGAAGACCTTGGTTATTTATTTATTTACTTGACTTTTAAATATTATTCATATATACGTATACAATTTAAAAAATTGTGATAGGGTCTTACTATGTAGCCCAGGATATCCTGCAGCTCACTGTGTAGAATAAGCTGTCCTTGAATTCACAGATGTCTGGCTTCCTCTGCCTCCTGAGTGATGGGGAAAAGGGCATGAATCGCCCCTGGCCATTTAATTAATTCTGTATTTGTTTAGTTAGTTTTTTCTGATTGTTAGTTTTCTAGAGATAGGGATTTTCTGTGTAGTCCTAACTGTCCAGAAACTCACTCTGTAGACCAGGTTGGCCTCGAACTCAGAGATCAGCCTGCCTCTGCCTCCCAAGTGCTGGGACTAAAGGCGTGCACCACCACCATGTAATTTTTGAGACAGGATCCCTCTATGTAGTCCTGCCGTCCTAGAACTCCTTATATAGAGCAGACTGACCTTGTACTCACAGAGATCAGGCATGTGCCACCATGTCCAGTCTTATATTTATTATTATTATTATTATTATTATTATTATTATTAATGCATGTGTCAATATCTATGTGTATGCTATGTGTATGTTCGGAGAGGTCAGAAGAAGGCTCAGAATGGATAGTGTTTCCCTGGCAGCTAAGCTATGGATTCTGAAGTAGATTCTAAGCTCTGGTGGCAAGGACAGAGGTCAGCTGTTAGCATATGTGTTATACGATGCCTTTACTGGTGAATGAAAGACAGAATAGGGTCATGGTGGCACACACCTTTAACTCCAGCACTCAGGAGACAGAGGCAGGTGGACCTCTGTGACTTCAAGGCCAGCCTGGTCTACATAGAGAGTTCCAGTGAGATGCTGTCTTTAAAAAAGAAAAGAATAGTCTCTATTCCATTTCTATTTCATAGAATCAGTATATCTTCAGGTGAGCAGCTTAACGTAACACAATACCAGCGTCTAGTTCTTCATTGTAAGGTTGAGGTTGAGCACCTCCACCATAGGGCTGTTGTGACAGTGAAATAGATTAATACTGGAAGAATGACGTAAAAAAACACGTATGAGAATCCTACAGCATGGAGTGACTGTATCCATGATAAGTTGCCTAAGAGGATGGAGGTAAGTCCAGCTCTTGTCAGAGCAAATGGGAGCAGGAAAGATGGCAGGAAGAACAGACCCCATGTGTCCTGCTGGAGGAGACACAGCGATGGGACCAGATGCACAGACCAGGGAGAACAGATGGTCCTAATGGCCTTTTGTTTTTGGAGTAATGCCAAGCATCATGACCTCTATCTCCCAGCTGTTAAATCGTCAGGAAAACAACTATTCAGGTCCCAAGTTGGTTGATCATTGATTGTTTTTCTGAAGCTGATAAAGTGGCTGAGGTCCGATGCAAGATTAACATGGGTCCTAAACAGCGTGCTTTCTTATGGGTGATAAGGGTTTGTCCGTGGTAGCTCTCACCACCCGCACTATAACCTCAAGTGTGTCACAGAAGGATGAACAAGCCCCACTGAAAGCTAAGGTGCGTGCATGTGGGTGGATCTCTCCTTAATTATATAGTTATTCTCAAACAGATGTGCCAGCTAGGGACTTATTAAGAAGCTTTTGTTTAAATCTCAGGGCCTAGAAAGCTCTTAAGAGTCTGGATAAATCTAGATGTGTATAAATCTGAGCTGACGAGTCTTTATGCTTTATTAAAGGATACTCTGAGAACAGGAACCTGTTTGTCCTCTCCAGCTGTGCTACTCCGGGTCTGACTCAAGTTCCTTATAAGAAGTGAACAAGCCACAGGCCAAGGCCTTCTTCCAAGTTCCTGATGCAAGACTGATTTCTCTGGTTCCTTGACACTTGCATTTAACCCCCAAATGTTCTTTGCTGGGCTGCTTTTTTGGGGTTCTCTCCATCTCCCCGCTCTGTTATTTGTTGTGGTTTTTTTTCTTTCCTTCTGTTTTCAGGTCTCTTCCCTGTTCCTGATTCTTGCCTGCTTCTATCTCTTTAGCCCCAGGATATCAGCTTGTCCTTGTCCTTCAGAAAACTTTCACCAGAGGAAGGAGTTGCTTCCAGGGACGGGTTTATTTATTTTTAAGGAAATAATTTTTTAAAATGATTTATTTATTTTTATCTCTCACAGGCATAGGTGTCTGTCTCTGTGAGGTGTCAGATACTCTGGAACTGGAGTTACAGTTGTGAGCTGCCATATGGGTACAGGGAATTGAGCCCTAGACCTCTGGAAGAGCAGCTGGTGCTCTAAACCACTGAACCATTTCTCCAGACCCTTGGGGACAGCTTTATTTTAGTCACAGTGGCAAGCTCCTAAGCCAGGAGGACAACCTCAGCTCAGGGACAAAGGCTTAGTCTGTAGCAGAACAAAGGCTGGGATCTTTCTCTATAATGAAGGGCTCAAGCTTCTTTTATTTATTTAGTTTGTTTGAGACCATGCTGCTCTAACATGGCCATAGGAACTCACTATGTAGCCCAGGCTGGCCTCACACTCACAATGTCCTTGATTCAGTCTCTCAGGCACTGAGACTAGAGACATGTGCTGCCACATTCTTTCAAGCCTGTATCCTGTAAACATGAGAGGTTCTTAACATAACAGAATCTGAGTATATGCTTCTTAAATACATTTCTTTTCTTCCAGGACAGCAGCAGGAGCTGGGATGCAATGATCCAAAAGAGGCCTCCAAGGCCCTAAGACGTAGAAACACTAGACAGAAGGAGTCCAGGTCCCTGAATGACAGGGAAGAATAGAGCCCAGTGTTGCCTGCCCTGCCCCCTTACTTTGTGACTTAACTAGCAATGAATCTGTATTCTCTAACATCACTGAAATATTGAGGTCGTTTGTTACGGCAATTGCTTTCCCCTGGTTGGCTCACCCACTGAAATTGGAAAGGGCTGATGAGAGTACTCTGTTTGACCTTGAAGAATAGACAGAACGGTGCATGTAATTTCATCATAAATGTAACCTAGGAAGAGGGAGCCAGTGTTCTCCACTTCCCGCAGTACCACAGGACTTCTACATTTTCACAGCGCTAACCCCTGAGAGGAGGCCGAGAGCCTGGCAGCCGCAGTGTACAGAGAGCAACAGGTGACAGCTGCTGGCAGACTCAGGGGTCCTGGATCCCAGAGGAAGCCAGCAACCCCACTAGGAGGCTGGTCAGGACCAACAGAAGTGTCTGTGGTGTCCACAGAATGAGAAGTATTAGAGAACATGAGTTGACCTTCCTTTGATTAAGTGCAGGGTACTCAAGAGATTTAAATCCATGTCAGGAGTGTCACAAAGGCAGCACGAGGTGACACGTGTAGGTTCCTGTAAAATAATTGAATTATACCTATCCCTATCTAGCTTCCAAATGAATGGGACTCAGACTGTGATTTATTTATTTAGCCTTTGTGCAATTACTGGGAGATTACTCCTAGTCTAATGCTCTAAGGGCTAGAATGGCTACTTCCCAGCTGAACTCCCCAAGAACTGGCTGTTCATGTCTTCTTGGGTTATTCCTGCTTCACCAGCCTGGGGCCATTTCACTTGGGCATGTCTCTTGGTCCATAGTATCTAATGGAGACCTCCTGTTCTGTCTATCTCCTTCACCCTCCCTCTTCCTCTCTTCTCTGTCACCAACTCTCTCTTTTCCTCTCTCTTCCTTCCTTCCTCTCTCTCTCTCCCTCCTCCTCTTCTCAAGGTTTCTACCTGCCAGATAACTGAAAACCAGCTTACCTCTCTTCCCTCCAATATTTGGCTGTAGTCACCTTTATTTAACCAATATTTTAAACTGGGGAGCAAGGTTTGCACCACAAAAGCTTGCGTACTGAGAATCTGCTTGTCCTGGGCTACAGAATTTAGCATTTGAATACAGAGTAGAGTCAGACCAACCCCTAACAAGTTCCTTCTGTCAGTGATTGAGATGTCTGCCCACTTGGGATCAATGCGGCTTCAGTTGTGATTTTTAGAACAATATTTTCTATTCAGAGAAGGCACAGCTGTCAGGCGTGACAGGCTGTTTAAGGTCACCTCTCCAGTCACCTTTCCTTGGAGGCAAGCCAAGTTTGGAAGCCAGGGAGTCCTGGGGAATCTGTACTTTCTATAATGACCTCAGTGGGTGTTTTGGCATCCAAGATATTCAGTCGGCTGCTAACTAGAGGCAATCACAGGTGCTCTCTGTGGCAGGGGCAAGGATCCTGATACCTTTAGTGACTGCTTTGAGGTTTTGGTTTTTTTTTTTTTTTTTTTTCTTTTTTTTTCCTTTAAATTGAGAGGAAAGCCAGAAAGCAGAGGCAAGAGGGCTGACCCATGTTTCTCAAACTCAGTGAATTCCAAGCCAGCCCGGATTAGAATTAGACTGTTCCTGGAAGACTCCTTCCCCCCCACCCCCAAAAGAAATCCTAAAATAAATTGGAAAAAAATAAAAAAGGAAGGCAGGTTAAATTTGAGAGATCTGATTCTGAGCTGTAATTCTTATGCTCACACAGGGAAAATGGGACAAGAAGGAGACATCTGAGGGAACAAGGCAAACAACCTGGGTAAAAGCCAGGGAGCTGTGGGTTCTTGGCATCTGCTCACCTCTGAAAAGCTCTTTACAAAGTTGGGCTGCTGAAGAGGAGAGTAGAAATGTTACACAGATTAGGGGGTATCCGTTGGGTGTCAATATGTGTGTCGGTGTGCAAGGGGCACTTAGAATAACCATACTACTTAAAGCAAAGTCCTAAACTTATTTTTTGATGTGTGGTCTATACATGTGCGTGTGCATATGTATGACTACATACGTGGAGTCCAGAGATTGTTTGTTTTGGGGTATCTTCCTCTCTCTCTCTCTCTCTCTCTCTCTCTCTTTCTCTCTCTCTCTCTCTCTCGATGTGCTCTTAGTTTGCTTCTTATTGGTTTGATAAAACACTTTGAACAAACCAATTTGTTTTAGTTTCATCATCGAGGGAAGTTAGGGCAGGAACTCAAGTCAGGAACCTGGAGGCAGAAACTGAAGTAAAAGCCAGGGAAGAACACTGTTTATTGGCTTGCTCTCCAGGGCTCTCTTAGCCTGCTTTATCATTCAGCCCAGGATCACATGATCAGGAGTGGCACCGCCCACAATGGGCTCTCATGCCAATCATCATTCAAGAAAATGCCCTAGGGGCTGGCCCATAGGCTAGCCTGAGGGTGACATTTACTCAATTGAGGCTCCTCTTCCCAGAAGACTCAAGCTCTGTCAAGTTGACAAAAAACAACCAGCACTCTCACTGAATCTGAAATTCAATGTTTCTGTTAGTCAGGCTAGACAGAGAACCCCAGATTCTCCTGTCCTCCATCCAAGTGATGGGACTACAGGAACACACAATAGTTCCTAGCTTTTATGGGGGTGCAGAGGACCTGAACTCAGGTTGCCATGCTTGTCCAACAAGCAGGTCACCACTGAACCATCTCCCTGGATTCTTGTTGTTAGGTTTGGTTTGGTTTGAACTGAGATAGTATCTCTTTACACAACCCAGGCTGTTGCACTGAACTGGATCTCCAAGCTGCCACAGCCTCCTGAGTACTGACTTTACGGGTTTGTCACCATGCCCAGTAGCAAAGTTTCCAAATTGTAATGTACATGATTTCATTTCATTTGGATTACATGGACAGGGACATTCTTTTATCTTTTCACTATGGAGAGTGCATGGGCTTTTCTCCTTTCTCTACTCTGTGTAACCTGGCTGTTCTGGGTCACCTCCCAGTCCTGGATACTCAAGTTTCTGACCATCTATGTCCTTCTCATACTCCAGGGCCTGATGTCTTCACATCTCTGAATGTGTTCTAATGACTAAATCTGATACCAGGCAAGCAGCTGCCAGCTAGTTGTGGCTTGTTTCTTTTCTTCGATGACCTATATTGATATAAAATATGGCTTTTAAGCATATGCAGAGAAGATAGAAGACAGTAAATGTTTCAATAATTATAGAACATTGAAAGCATTAGCACATAAGGAGCTGGTGACATGGCTTAGTGGTGCTTGAGGCCAGCATTGACTATCTGAGTTCAGTTCCTGACACCGACACAGTAGAAGGAGAGAATGGGTTTTCAAAAGTACGCATATACTCAGACTCACAGACATACATATACAAGATAAATAAATGTACATATATAAGATGAATGTTAAAGAATAATTAACACTTAAATCACTAAGCCATTAAAATTATCATTGTTGTTAATACTAGTTGTGATATATGGTGGCTCACTCCTTTTATTTAAAAAGTTTTATTTATTTTTATGTGTATGGGTGTTTTGCCTACATGTTTATCTGTGTACCATGTGTGTGCCTGGTACCCAAGGAAGACAGAAAGGGCATTGGCGGAGTTACAGATGGTTGTGAGCAGCCATGTGGGTGCTAGGAATTGAACTTGGGGCCTCTGGAAGAGCAGCCAGTGCTCTTAACCACTGAGCCATCTCTCTAGCCCCCAAATTTACAATTTTATTACTTCGTAAATTAAAAATCAAAACATTAATTAGCCAGGTGCTCTGGTACATGTCAATTATCTCAGAACTGGGGAGGCAGAGGCAGGCAGACATCTGGGAGTTCTAGACCAGCCTGGTTTACATAGTGTGACTCTGTCTCAAATATCGACAATAAGACATCAACCAGAAGGACACTAGGTTATTGATGAAACATTAGTTGCTGATGCTAACTAAGTGCTTTGCACGTTTGCATTTGACTCTCATAACAGGCACAGGAGCGGTTTATCAGCATTAAGCAGACGGTAGGGAGACATGACTAGATAATTAAGAAGCTACAGGGTCAAGCTAATGTTTTCAGTATTTTGTCACTAAAATGCCGATCTCTTGGTGCCTGTGAGTGAGAAACCTGTCAGCTCCTGTTTGCTGGACCCTGCAAGCCAGGAGCGGCATGTAGAGTGTAAATAGACACATGGAAAGAACTGAGATCAGGAAACCTGTGTCAGAGCCTCAGCACACCTTAGTCTGCACTTTGGAGTCACAGGAGCTGTGTGCTTTAAAAGGATGGTGTTGCTTAATTCTCTAAGCAACAAGGAGATAGCATCATTTTCATTTCAAGAGAGCTGGCCAGGTGTGGTGTTGCATGTCTGGAATTTCAAAACTTACACACTGAAGGCTGGAGGATTAGGAGCTCCAGGCCAGTTTCAACTATATAGCCAATACAATGTCAGACTGTACTACATAATCTCAATCTATAAATAAACAAATAAACAAATCTATAAATGAATAAATGAACTAATGAATACATGTATGTATGTATGTATGTATGTATGTATGTATGTATGTATGTAAACAGGGTCTCATTATGCAGTCCTGGCTGGATTGGAACTCTATGTAGACCAGGTTGGCCTCAAACTCAGAGATCTGTCTGCCTCAGAAAGGCAAACCTAACCATACCAAGCCATAGATAAATAAGCTAAACAAACAAATAAATCTGGTGCTTGGAAGTGGTAGCAGAAGGATCAGGAGTTCAAGGTCACCCTCAACTATAAAGCCAGTTTCCACTGATACTCTTGTCTCCAAAACAGATGGACAGACTTACTGATAGACAGGATGGGCAAACAAACAAAGCGGAGTCTCAGTGACTTTCCAAGATGGTCCGGGTAGTAAATAGCACAGGCAGGCTTCAAATCCAGTTTGTCCATTCCAAACCCACGGGAACTTCACAGCCCGTGCCTTCCTAACTATTTACAATCTCATTCCAGGCTCTGCGCACACGGGTGGGGGAGAGATGACTTCCCTTACCGGCTGCTGAGGCACAAGTGGCTCAATCTGGCGCTGCGCCGGGCCAGTGACCTGCGACAGTGTGCACCTCCTCCTAGCCCGGCTCACGGCAGGTCACACCTTTTCCCGCCCGCGGCCCCACGCGCGGCCCGCAGCGAACTACACTTCCCGGCAGGTCGCGGCGCGCGCACGCGCACGGGGGGCCTCCGCCATGGCGACAGTGCTGTCCAGGGCGCTCAAGCTCCCGGGTAAGGAGTCTGCAGCCCCGCGACCACGCTGTGGAGACCTGGCCTGGGGAGAGAGGCGAGGCGAGACGAGGCGCGGCGGGGCCTGGCTCTTAGCTGGGAGGGCTGCAGCGCCCGGGGATCAGGAAGGGGGCTCCCGGGTGTGAGTCGGGGACCGGGGACGCTCGGGGACACTTGGGGACTCTCGGGGATTCCCGGGGCAGACACTGCTGGAGGCGCGCGGGGCCGGGTCGAAGGTAGAGAGGGGCGCTATGGTGACTGTCAGATCAGAGCGCGAGTCGCCGCGGTCTCCGAGGGAAGGCCGGCCATTGGAGCATCCTTCCCTGAGCACCCGGACTAGCTGCTGCTATCTGGGGCTGGACCAGAGGGGGAGCCGGGGGGCTGCAGGACTGTAAGTAAGTGGCCTGGGCGGAACAGCATCCACTTAACTGACAGCAGCCTTGCTACTGTGAGCTAGCCCAGGCAGGTGTTCTCCTTCCTCCTGTGTGGAAGAGGAAAGAGGAAAGATTAGGAAAATGGCTAATTGAATCACGGGGGGGGGGGGGGGGGGGGGGGGAGACGGCGGTGTCACACAGCAGGGCGCTGTGCTGTTTGAATTGCTGTTTTAACCAAAGCGTATTTATTCTGTCGTTAGCAAATTTTAAACATTTAGGGCTGTTTGAATTGCTGTTTTAACCAAAACGTATTTATTCTGTCGTTAGCAAATTTTAAACATTTAGGGCTTTCGAAAAAAAAAATGTGGCTCCATTTAAAGAAATTAAACATTAAGTTATAAGCGTTTATTGGCTGATCACTTAAGAGCAGAAGCAGTTTTTTTCCCTGCCTTAGAAAAGGTATCTCTGATAATCAGCCTGAGGCCCTAGGAGGGGATGTTGTTCTCAGAGTTTCTAGTCTGCTATCTTGAAACCACCGGCCTTGTGTCTTAGATGACTTGAGACTCCATGTCTTTAGATCTTTCTCCCCTTCAGTGGCTGCTTGGAACACTGGAAAGAACATTGATAAAATCTGTCTTGAAGTGTGTACATAATACTGAAATTAAGAAAGAAACATGCTTTCCCTGCAGGATTCATTTACTTTGAAGAAAGCACCCCGACGGGGTTTGAATGCTACCTTCTCAAAGGCATAATTAAATGCCAGGCATTTTTAGCCTTTTTGTTTGTTTGGTTGGTTTTAGAGTCCTTGTTTTTTTTTTTTTTTTTTGGGGTTTTCAAGACAGGGTTTCTCTGTGTAGCCCTGGCTGTCCTGGAACTCACTTGGAAGACCAGGCTGGCCTCGAACTCAGAAATCCGCCTGCCTCTGCCTCCCAAGTGCTGGGATTAAAGGCGTGCGCTCCCACTGCCCGGCTAGAGTCCTTGTTTTATTTCAGCATAGATGATTGTTATTCTCTGAGAATGAAACTGCAGAAAGGGGATGTACCTCGGGGTTCATGCTTACTTAGCACCCACAGAACCAAGTTCCACCCCCAGCACTGAAAAAAAACGAGTAGTAATAGTCACGTGGAACAAGAGACAATACCTGGGGCAAATATGAGGAAAAATAAAATTCTTTTGTATACTCCTCAAAATATTCTCTTAAAAAATAATGGGAAAATATCTTGCCTGAGCTCTTTTGTGTCTTCCTTCTGAGAATGTGGTGCACACAGAGTACCCCTTGGTGTGTTGGGTTCTAGTTATTTCACCAGCTGACAGTCTGGGGTGATGAATTCCGGGTTTGGAAGGCAGTTCTGTCTTAAGGGATGAACTGTGATCAATACTAAGGCATTCTCAACATGCCACACACTGCTTTGCATATTTATCTCACAGTTTTTTTTTTTCAGTAGTAAAAAAGATAGTTGTCCTTAGGAATTTAATTAGCTTCTGACACATTAGCTATAGTTTTGGTCATTAGTAGCTTATGGAGGTGGTATATGACCGAAGGGCTCATCCTGCAGATCCAGGGACAAAGCTCTGCTGGGGACACATTTCATAATCTAAAACCTGTTCACTGACCTCAGGTTGGAAAGGTGTTTGGCTCCCAAGCCTGGCATGAGATTAATAAGTAACAGAGGGACAATGTGGCATTTATAAAGCCTGTAGGGAAGCTTATCTCTTAGGTATATGTTTTTATTTTAGTTTTAAAGTTTGAAGGTCAAACAGTGAAGGGACTGTTAAAACTCAATGTTATTGTTGTGGTTTGTTTTATGATATGTGACTCAGAGAGTCTGTGCCCCTAGATAAACTACCCTATATTGGGGGTCATTTACTTCAGTATAGGCACATATCCCATTGCACATGTAGGTTACGGTATATGCTGTGGTGCCTGCCGGGTGTCACAGGGTCTCACACATTTCAGTGTATCTCTCTAAGGACATTTGGGCTTCACAGCATGCTGCTTTCCCTCATCCACATGCTTCCTGCCCACCATGCAGGGACACTACTGAGTCACTATCTCAGCCTCCTGGGAGGAAAAGCAGGCTCCGAAAAGCTTTTATATCTATTCGTTATGAAACCAGTGTCTCCTCTTATATTCTTTGCAGACATAAAAAAGTTAATTACATAAATGTCTGTGTCTCTGTGTGTGTGTGTGTGTGTGTGTGTGTGTGTGTGTCTGTGTGGATGTGTTGGTGTGTTTGCAGGAGCCCCTGGTGGTTGGAGGGATAGCATCTCCCCTGGAGCTGGGGGTACAGGAGCTTGTGAGCTGCTTCCCATCAATGCAAGGAATTGAATGCAGGTCCTCTGCAAGAGCAGTGCATGCTCTTAGCTACTAAGTCATCTCTCCAGTGCCTCTTTGCAGACATTTTATTGACTGAGAACTGGGGCCTGGGAAGATGGCTCAGTGGGTAAGAGTGGTAGCTGTTCAAGCCTGAGGAACTGAGTTTGAATTTCTGGCACCCACATAAAAAGCTGGGCATGGCCACACGGGTACCTAGTGACCCCAGGGCTGCAGTGGGTAGAAATAGAAAGATTGCTGGTGCTTGCTAGCTTCCAACCTAGTTTAGGTTCAGTGTGAGAGCTTTCTGTAAGAATATAAAGTGGAGAACAATACAACAGGATTCCTGGCAGCCTCTTCTGGTATGTGTGCACACATCAGCATATATACTATATAATTAGCATATATGCACATTATACATATACTACACGCATACCCCTCTCATATCATAACATACACACACTATACATACATATACACCATCTATACACATATCAAATATACACATACACACACTGCACATACATATACATTATATATATGTATATATATATATACATATGCATATATGTATATATATACACACATATATATGTATATGTATATATATACACACACACAATACACACACACCATACATACACATACACCATATACATGTGTACCACAATCACATACACATACACTGCACTATATACATATATATTATGTATATAGTATATATGTATATATACTATATACTATGTATATATATATGTATATGTATATAGTATATTATGTATATAGTATATTATGTATATATCATACATACACATACACACATACTATATACATGTGTACCAAATCACACATTATATGTGCACACCACACACACACACACACACACACACACACACCTGTGTTCACTGGAGGCAGCAGACTCACACTGAGTCTGGGGATCTAGACTGTGAAGCACAGGTTCACGGCTGACCTGAGTATGGCCTAAGGCTAGTCAGGGACTTCTTGTTCTGCCAGTTTCTATTGTCTTTCTGTGGATAGAAAAAAACTTTGTCTAGTCAAACTTTTCAGTCTGTAGTAGCTAAGCCAACACTTGTTTCCATACTATCTGTGTTAGTGTAAATGAAAAAAAATATCATGTTCCGAAGGTTGGTCTAGATCAGCTCCTAATCTCCTGGGACCTTTAAGGGCAGCATCCAATGGTGGCTCTATGCTCTGGGGTGCTTACTTCATACTTCAGAGGTCCTGAACTTTATACCATAAGTTTTTCCCCTGAGGACTTTGTAGTTTTAGTACTCTCTTCTGGAACTTACCACACAGCAGAGATCGACTATAAATGCCTGATTCCCTGCCTCTACCTCCTAAGTGTTGTGATTGTAGGCATGTGCTACCACACCTAGGGGAAATTAGCCTATTAAAAGTTTTTAAAATACATTTATTTGTATGTGTGTGTGTCTGTGTGTGTGCACGCGTGCATGCGTGCGTGCACATGTGTGATGGTGGCAAGGGGCAAGCGTGCGTGGCACACACGTCGAAGGCAGAGGATAACTTGTAAGGAGGCAGTTTATATCTTGTGGTCCTGGGGATTGAACGGAGGTTGTCAGGTTTGGCACCCACTGAGCTATCTCACTGTCTCTTTCCCAGGCTGTCCTTAAACTCTTGAATCTACTGAATTAGGTTCTTCACTGCACAGTTTGCCTTCTGTTGTTGTTAGGACTTGATTCTCCCTAAGCCTTCGAGGGCGTGCTATTCCTTTGCCCTTCTTGAAATCTTGTGGTTTTATGAGACTGTTCAGTGATGCTTATTCTGTACCAGGTTTTCTTTGGCCCCTTGCTCCGTTTATTCTGCAGTTAGGTTTGCCTGTATCAAAGGCTCTCTCCATCTTCCTTTGCATCTCCTTTAAGTACTGGGTCCATTTTCTTTCCTCTTCAGTTATATGTGTCTCTGAATTGGTTAGTTCCTTGGTTTTTGTTTGCTTTGAGGTATATATATATATATATATATATATATATATATATATATATATATATTTAAATCATGTGCATATGTATGTGTGGGTTTACAATGTGAGTGCAATGTCTATGGAGGCCAGAAGAGGGGGTCAGATCCTGGAGTTACAGGCAGTTGTTAACTGTCTAAAACAGATAGGGCAGCTGAACTCATGTTCCCTGGGAGAGGCATGTGTGTCCTTAACCATTGAGCCATATTTCCAGCTCTGGATTGAGTGTTTTGAGACAAGGTTTCTTTTTGAAACCTAGGTTGGCCTGAAATTCACTAAACAGCCTAAGCTGACCCGGAATTCCAGGCAGTTCCTCACCCCACCCCACCGCCTGCCTGAGCCTGCTGAGTTCTGGGATATAGGCTGAGGCTCCACACTTACTGTATTTTGAAAGCTTTGACCTCAGGAAGCAGGAGGAGGGAGGCCAGACTGCCTTGCTTTGAGCTTACTTGCTCTTTAACTATGTGGGCCAATTTTCCAAATGCTTCAGCCTCAGTTTCCTCCTCCAGAAAATGGGAGGCATTTCTGACTTAAAGCTGTAACATGGTTTCCTGAGGGGAGATATTCAAGTGCCCAGAAGGACTGGCCAGCTTTCTTAGCTGTTTAATTTAGGTAGGTTTACAGTAGTCATTGTCTATGTCTGCTTTCAGATATATTTCTTTTTTGCTGATTCTATAATTTTTTTTTGTTGCTGACCTTATTTTTTTCTTTTTCTTTTTTTTGAAACAGAGTCCTAACTATTTAGCTTTTAAATTTATGATTCTCCTGCCTTGGCCTACTGAGTATGGACTGGGGGTGCCAGACCAGTAAGAATGTCTTTTCTAAATTTGCTTTGTTGTTGTTGTTGTTTTTTTCCCCATTGTTCTCCTGATTCCTGATAGTTAACTTTTCATCTCCTGAATTGTGGTTGCTTCTTAGAAGTAGCACGTCATTTTACGAATCCTTATCTCAGAAAAGACGGTATTCATTTTTTTTTTTGGAATCCACTGGGAAATAAAGTGCTCAGTATTTCTTTCACCTTCCTGTAGGCTGGGTGTTCCCTCCTCCTGGAAGCTGCTGCAGGACATTAGGCATGCAGGGGGCAAGTGCTCATCTATATCCCCACTTGCTCCCCTGAAATCTTTTTCTGAATCTGCTTACAGTGTGGTGGTGTAGCCTTTTTGAGCATTTGTAGAACTCTGCGGTGTCTTATGGAGTGAATGCTGATGTTGGCTCCTTTCTCCAGACCGCTCCTGTTTTGATGGGGTAGCTGTGTTACTTTGGGTTACTGGCTGAGTGGGGAGCAGAGTTTGCCAACACAGAGAGCTGGGGCAGTTGGAAGCTAGGATTTAATGAGGACTTGGAGCTCAGATCCCTTTCCCAGCCTCTGCTGTCTGTCCAGGCTAGCAGAATGCAGGGCTTAGAGTTGTGCTGATAGAGCATTCACTTCCATTGTGCTGGTTTTAAATCTCCTACCTGTGGACTTCACACTTAACCTTTGTTGTTTGAGTTGTGAAAGTAGATCTGGGCTCTGTTTTGAAAACAAAAAAAACAAAAAAAGTTTTGTTTTGTTTAAGACTGAGTTTCACTATGTAGACCTGGCTGGCCTTTTCTCAGAGAGATCCACCGTTTTTTTTCCTCTCAAATATTGGGATTAAAGGTGTGCAACACCATGCCTGACAGCCTTTATTTTTAAGACATTTCTCCCTGTAGAGCTTGGGCTGGCCTTTTATGTAGCCCAGGCTGGCCTGGAACTTGTGGCACTCCCCTTGACTCTGCTTCCCACACTCAGGTGCTTGCTTTGTTTTGTTTTTGAGACAGGATCTTGTGTAGCCCAGGCTGGCCTGTGACACATTTTCCAGTTGAGGGCTCTGATCCTCCTGCTTCTACTTTAATTGGGAGGACTGCAGATGTGTGTGGCTGTGCCTGGCTTTGTGTGAGGCCTTGTACTTGGCGGACAAGCACTCTCTTAGTTTCCCAGTTTGTGCTTTAGTTGCTAACAGTTTCATCCTAGGGCAGCCTTAAATTTTCCAACCAAGATTATGCTTATTTTGCACAGTTTAGCGATATTTTGTATCAAATTCTCTGAGTTATTGTCTGGTTTCTGTCTCCCAGCTGGTCTCTGTGAAAGCAATCAGGACTGAAGGTGCCTGCAGTTACTTTCTAACCACTGGGCAGCTTGTATCTTGAAGAAATCATTGCCCCCACTTTTTCTTGTTTGTAAGCTTCTGCTTTTTGTCACGTTCTGTGAGACAGGGCTCATAGATGTTTCTGTGACCCTAGACTCTAATTTTTTTCAGGGATGAAATTATTATTATAGTTAGAACAAGTGGCCTCTATACTCCGATGCTTGGGTTTGAATCCTGGGTTTTGCTTCTCTCTAGGTTCTGTGGTCTTAGGCAAATTACCTCTGTGTTTCAATTATTTTGTCGATAAAATAGGTATTAGACCCCTCGTATAGGGTCGTGATGAGGATTTGATGAATTAAGACACCCAGGATGTTTGGGTCAGTGCTGAGGATGGTAGGCAGTTGAGACATTTTAAATTCTCACCACAGTATCATTACTGCCACCACCACCACCACCACCATCACCACCACCACCACCACCATTATCACCACCATCACCACCA
>JANHMN010000008.1:75837814-75864794 GCA_030674055.1 Rhabdomys pumilio | reverse complement strand
CACCATCACCACCACCACCACCACC
The DNA here is from genome assembly GCA_030674055.1 of Rhabdomys pumilio. Lineage (NCBI taxonomy): Eukaryota > Metazoa > Chordata > Mammalia > Rodentia > Muridae > Rhabdomys > Rhabdomys pumilio. Next base: position 75,864,769 of record JANHMN010000008.1, on the reverse strand, counting down.
ATTATCACCACCATCACCACCATCACCATCATCACCATCATCACCGTCATCGCCACCATCAATTCTGTGGACTCTGTTTCTTGTTCAAGTACTGATGTGTATGTCTCCTGTTACTGCAGGAGATAGAATTTCCTGAATTTGGCAGCAATTGTCCATACGTTGTGTGTTGGGAATGTGCTGCATTCTCCCTGGTTTTCTTCCCCCTCCCTCCCCCTCCTCTTATTCCTTTTCTGTCTCCCTCCTCTCTTCTGGTTCTAAGGAAGGTTCAATGCCAGAATCACCTCCCAGGACATCACTAATTACAAGTGTGTATTCCTATAGAAGAACATTCACTAATTATTTTTTTATAAATTCATAAAATTGTCTGCATTTCTGTAGCCCATGGTGCCAGGGATCTCTTCCTCCCCAGCACAGCGTAAGATTCACGGTAGAAGTGAATGGCCTCCGGTTGTATGTAACTGGGCCTTGTCAGTGGTTTCAGTTGGGCTCTTGTGTTTCTTTGGGAACCTTGGGAGGGAGGCAGAGACCAAGATTGATTGAAGTAGATGGTGCTGCTAAACTTTTCACGTGGTGCTCAAAATCCAGAGGATAGATAGGGTGGCCTGCGGGTGGTTCAGAATCTGTGGAACCCTTAGGAGGATTGGAGTGTGCGGCTGCCAAGAAAGCTACCACTGTTTACTGAAACAGTGAATTATCTGGAGTGTGATGGCATGGTCCTGTCCTGTCTGCGGCCAGACCACACCCTTGCATTTCGTTCACTTCCAGAAAACCTACTTTTAAAACTATGGGCATGCCACATTGTGTGCAGAGAAGGGTCACCCGAAGCTCTTCCTTCAAGTCATCGGCTGAAGAAGATGGGTCTAACCCAGAGACGAGAAGGCTGGGCAAAGGCTGTTGACACGTTTAAGCAATAGTAATAAAGGGCCAAATTGATTATGACCATAAGCCAGGCACTGAGGGCCACTTGTATGGCTCTTACCTAATCCTTACAACAATCGGGAGATATGAATGATAATTATTGTAGTCTATAAATGGAGAATTGGGGCCGTAGGGAGTTAAGAAAAGGAAGGGCACACATAGCTGGCAAGTAAGCCAAACTGCTGTTTACACAGTGAACAGCTGAGTTTTTTTCTTTTGGTACGAGAATACTTCATGTAGCCCAAGCTTGTGTGAACTCACCATGTAGCCGAAGCTGTCCTTGACCTCCTGATGCTCCTGTCTTGGCCTCCCAAGTAGTAGATGGAGACCAGGGGGTCACATTCAGCTGATGCCAAGTGACTGCCTTGCTGGATGTTTGAAAGGAGACACAGTTTGAAACAGGAATTGTATGAACTTTTAAATTTCACCCCAGGATTTCAAGATTTGATGTTTTTGTGATTGTCAGGAGTATTTTTTAAAATTTATTTATCAGGCTGGACAGTAGTGGCACACACCTTTAATCCTAGCAATCTAGAGGCAGAGGCAGGTGGATCTCTGAGTCTGAGGTCAGTGTGGTCTACAAGTTTCAGGACAGCCAGGGCTACACAGAGAAACCTTGTGTTGGAAAAAAAATTATATATCTTATGGGTGTTTTGGTATGGGTGTTTTGTTTACATGTATGTCTATGAGCCACATGTGTAGCCAGTTCTCTCAAAGGCCAAAAGATAGCATTGGAGCCTCTGGACCTGGAATTACAGTTTCGATTTACCATGCACTTGCTGGGAGTTAAACCCTTGTTCCTTAGAAGGGCAGCCAATACTCTTAACTGATGTGCCATCTCTCCAGCCACTTTTTTGCTTTTAAAAACTTCCTTTTGCTGGGCGGTGGTGGCACACGCCTTTAATCCCAGCACTTGGGAGGCAGAGGCAGGCAGATTTCTGAGTTCGAGGCCAGCCTGGTCTACTGAGTGAGTACCAGGACAGCAGAGAAACCCTGTCTCGAAAAACAAAAAAAACAAAAAAACCACTTTCTTTTATGTGCATTGGTGTTTTGTTTGAATGTATGTGTACTGGCTGGTTTTGTGTGTCAACTTGACACAAACTGGAGTTATGACAGAGAAAGGAGCCTCCCTTGAGGAAATGCCTCCATGAGATCCAGCTGTAAGGCATTTTCTCAATTAGTGATCAAGGGTGGGAGGGCCCAGCCCATTGTGGGTGATGCCATCCCTGGGCTGGTAGTCCTGGATTCTATAAGAAAGCAAGCTGAGCAAGCCAGTAAATAACATCCCTCCATGGCCTCTGCATCAGCTCCTGCTTCCTGACCTGACTTCCAGTCCTGACTTCCTTTGGTGATGAACAGCAATGTAGAAGTGTAAGCTGAAGAAACCCTTTCCTCTCCAACTTGCTTCTTGGTCATATTTTGTGCAGGAATACAAACCCTGACTAAGACAGTATGTATGTATGTATGTATGTATGTATGTATGTATGTATGTATGTTCAGCACATGCATGCGGTACATATGGAGGCCCGGGGAGTATATAAGACCTTCAGGGACTGGAGTTATAGATGGTTATGAGCTTACCATGTTGTCTGGGTTGGCCTCGAACTCAATATGTAAACTAAGCTAGCCTCAATTTTGTGTTGGTCGTCAATCTTTTTGCCTCTGCCTCCAGTATGCTTAGAGTCTGAAATAGAAAGATCCTAGGGGTTTGCTGGTCAGCTATTCTAGCCTAAAATGGTCAGCTCAGGTTTTAGTGAGAGACCATGTCTCAAAAATTGAGAGGAAGATACCAAAACTTGACCTCTGATCTCTATATTTCACACACAGACAAATGCATACACACACACACACACACACACACACACACACACACACACACACAGAGGGGTGGGGGTGGGGAATCAAGTGCCAAGCTATGATGGCACACGACTATCACCTCAGCATTTAGAAAGTCAAGGCACAGGGTAAGATAGACCCATCTTGAAAATAAACAAAAGATCAAATTTGATGTTTGCTGTACAAAAGGATCAGTTTTGAAAATGAAAATAAAGAGAAACCCCTAGTTAGTTGATTAGCACATTAGCTAGTGTAGTGTGTGTTTTTGGAAAGTGCTAAATGCGGTATAATGATCCTGTGGAATGCTGTTTAATGAGCAATTTGTTACACAAGTACTAAGCGTTACGGTCCAGGTCTCCCCTCTGGATCTGGTCTCTGTATCTGTTTTTCTGTTTTGCTTTGTGTATTATGCACACAGAAGTAATGTCCTGAGGGGCATCAATATGACAGAGACCTGTACCAGGAAGTCTTCCTTAACACCAGCTGGACTGCTGTTCCCCTTTTAATTTGTCTGAGTTAAAGGTTTAACAGTAGTTCTCATTAGTCCTAGCTTGCCAGGTGGTTTCCAAAGAGGAAACCTTTTCTTGGCCATAGTCTGACACAAAGGTGCAGGTCACTGCACTGGGAGCCAGGAGTCGGTGTGGGCATGCACCCAAGCCTCTCTGTAATTTATCCCTTAGAGTCAATGCAGAGTCTGCATAGAAGCAGGGTGCAGGCCGTCTGCCACCTCTCCCAGGATGCATGCTCAGAATAGCAGTCTTTCCACCTTTACTGAAAGGATATTCAAATCACGGGACAGTTCTAAGAAGTGAGGTTCTGTCGAACTTCTTTAGCTGGCATGTAGTATTCAACTTGCTAACCTGTTTCCATAGAAACAACAGGGAAACCATAGACACTCTGTGAGAGACAGCATACAGAAGAGAATTGTTCTAGAAATTTATCAGGAACAATCACACCTCATGGATCTGAGAAAATCTAACCCAGGAACAGACTAGATGTAAGGAAACTTGACTCAAGAGCCAGAGCCTTGAGCTGGCTGTGGGGGTGCACACATATAATCCCAGAATCGGGGAGGCTGAGGTAGGAGGGTCACAGACTCAAACAGCCTGGGCTAATAGTGAGTCCCTGCCTCAAATTTATAGATGAATACATGCATGTATACATGAATAAATGAATAAAACTTTAAAAATCAAAGCCACGACCATCTTTGTTAGTGATACTCAATCAAATAAGAAGCTAATAAGAGGTATAGCTATTTGGGCTGGCAAGATGCTTTTGCAGGTAAAAGTGCTTGCCACCAAGACCAGTAACCTGAGTTCAATCCCTGGGACCCACAGGGACAACCATAGTTATGGATTGCACTATAGAACACTGGAAGTCATTTTCCTATCCAACTGCAGCTGATAACTCTGTTCTTTTCTTACAAGAAAAGTGTTTATTTTATGTGTATGGGTGTTTTGCATATCTGTAGGCCTGTGTACTAAATGCATGCCTGGTGCCCAAGGAGGTCAGAAGGCTGCAGATCCCCTAAAACTAGAGTGGCAGCTAGTTGTGAGCCACCTTGTAGGTGCTGGGAATCAAACCTAGGTCCTCTGGACGAGCAGCGCTCGTAACCACTGAACCGTGTCTCCAGCTCCACCTTCGTTTAATAAACCAAGAGTCTCTTATGTAGCAAACTGGCCTCACAGTAAGCTGAGGATGACCTTGAATTTCAGATTCTGCCACTGTTTCCCAAGTGTTAGAGTCAGAGGCGTTCACCACCATGCCCGGTATATGTGGTGCTGGGACAAACTCAGGGCTTTGTGCATGCGAGGCCAGCATTTCACTTTAAGCTGTTGTGTATCCTTGCCTCTTTTTATGTGTTTTAGGGACAGGATTTCTTTTTATTGTTACATTTAAAAAACTATATGTCTATGCATGTGTCTTATTAGGGTTTTACTGCTGTGAACAGACACCATGACTAAAGCAACTTTTTAAAAATTTTTTCTTTCTTTCTTTCTTTCTTTCTTTCTTTCTTTTTTTTTTTTTTAAAAGAATAGTTCCCCCCACCCCACCCCACCCCAAGGCAACCCTTATAAGGACAACATTTAATTGGGTCTGGCTTACAGGTTCAGAGGTTCAGTCTATTATCATCAAGGCGGGAACAAGGCAGCATCCAGGCAGACATGGTGCAGGAGGAGCTGAGAGTTCTACATCTTTATCTGAAGGCTGCTAGCAGAATATTGACTTCCAGGCAGCTAGGAGTAGGTCTTAAAGCCCACACCCACAGTGACACACCCACTCCAACAAGGCCACACCTTCAAATAGTGCCACTCCATTGGCCTAGCACACAGGGGAGTGAGGTCAGATGACAGCTCATGGAAGTGTCTTCCATCGTGTGGACCCTGGGGACTGAACTCAAGTCTCAGGACTAACACAAACTCCCTTCACCCACCAAACCATATTACTAGCCCGTGAGACAGGATCTTGCTTCTTTAGCCTAGGCTAGCCTCAAACTCAGGGTTATTCTGTTTTAGCTTCACAAGCATTGAGAGTAAAGGCATGAGCCATTCTGCCTGACTCTCTGTTCTCGTGATTACTGTCTTAGCTCCCACACGGGAGAATGTGCAGCATGCATCTGTCCAGGCCTGGCTTACTTTGGTTAACACAGTATATTTTACTTTTCAATTTTCTTAACCCTGAAAGACAATAATTCTAGAACAATGGACTCCCTCTGACCCTAATTGTATAGAAGGCCACTACAGTCTACATAATGTAAAGCCAGGTTTGTTGTTGTGATTTTGCTTCCATCTCTGTCTGTCTTTCCAGGAAAGAAGAGCCCAGACCTCGGCGAGTACGACCCCCTCACGCAGGCCGACAGCGATGAGAGCGAAGATGATCTTGTGCTTAACCTGCAGCAGAAGAACGGAGGGGTCAAAAACGGGAAGGGCGCCCTGGGAGACCTGCCGGAGCCCGACTCAGATGCAGATGTGGCTGGGGCTGCAAAGCCACATCTTTCAGAAGTCACCCCAGAGGGTTTCCCCTCGGAACCCCTTGGGGGTCTGGAGCAGAAGGCCACCTCTTCCCTGGTGTCCTACGTGCGCACATCTGTCTTCCTGCTGACGCTGGTGATCTCCATGGTTCTGGTTCTCCTTTGCGCCTTCCTCATCCCCTGCCCTCCCAGAGACCTGCATAGCACTTGGAGCCGTCGCCTGGGCTCCCAAGGAGGTGAATTGCGGGATTTTAAGAAACGCATCTGTAAATTTTCATTTGTTAGTACACTCAAGTTTCCCTCCGAGTCGTTTTTTTTTTTTTTTGGTTTTGATCTCATTTAGTTTAGATAGTTTGTTTTTTTGAGACAGGGTCTCACTGTAGCCTTGGCTGACTTGGGACTCACTGTGTGGACCAAGGTTTTGAGCTCACAGAGATCTCCCTGGATCTGCTTCCCAAGTGGTAAAAAAGGGCATGTACCATCATTCCTGGCCTAAATATATTCTTTGGAGACAGTGCATCCTTGCCGTCACCCTGCTTGGCTTAGAATTCCCCACACAGACCAGATGGCTTCCTGCCCTCACCTCCCAAGTGCCGGTGTCAAGCCTGTGCACCGCTCTGCCTGGCTTTACCTCCAGATCTTAAAAATTACTGTGTACCATGCGGTCTTTCCCCTTGTGCATTGGGTTGCTTAGGAGGTGGAGGTTAGACATGCATCAGAAGGCTAGATCTCTGTGCCTCTGGCCCCTGCTCTCTGAGTTCCCTGAAGACAGCTTTAGTTTACAGTGTTGTGGCTGTATCCACCACCCACCCGAGCAAACAGGACAATGTTGAGGCCTTCCAGTCCCCTGACCATGTACCTGTCTGTCCCCAAAAGACTCTGATCCTGAACTTGGGCTCATGACTAGTTGACTTAAAAGCTTTGCCACATTGATATGGACTGATACGTTTATTAATTTTGTCTCTTTTTGAATTTTATGTAAATAGAATCATAGTTTTCTGTGATCTTTGGTCAACATAAGTTTTGTTTTGGGGGCACAGGATCTTACTATGAAGCACAGGCTGGCCTTTAAACCTCCTGTCTCAGTTTTCTGAGTGCTGGGGTTATTGCCATCTGCCACCACACCTGGTTTATCAATACAAGTTGTGTGCTTGTTTGTTCCTGGGACACCCTTCTGTAGTTCAGGCTAGGCTTGAACTCATGGAGTAGCTGAGTCTGACTTTGAACTCCTGATTCTGTGTTGGAGGTTGAAGGCAGAGCTTCATGCATTCCATCTGTCACTACTCTGACACTCTATAATCCCCATCCTTTTAAAAGAGACATTCCTGAGATGAATCCATACTGATGACCTATAGTTAGAGTCTATTCATTTTTACCAGTGGCTAACTTTCCACGTGAGGTATAGCACAGAATTTATTTTTCTAGGGTGATAAACATTTAAATGAGTTCCAATCTTTCTTAAACATTTTCTAAGAACATTTTTTTTTTATACATTTCCAAAAGGTTATGCACAAATTTCTCCAAGGCAGAAGCCTAGTAAAGTTGCCTATCAGAGGGTCTGGGCGTGTTCCTTCTAAACAGTTTCCCATTATCTGCCAAGGTGGTTGCATCAACTTGTGCTTCCAGTCTTGCCTGAGCTCCCTGCAGATTTGGAAGGCATTTTCTGACACCTCAGACACAAGGAGGGGATCCTCCCTTACCTCTGCTCTGCACAGGCCTCTGCTGCCTACTGAGGAGGAAGGGCAGAGCTGGCTGGCAGTCCCAGCTCCCTTGAACCCTGGTGGCTATTTTGGTCTTGACTCTGGTGGGAGGGGAGGGTGCCATGGTGGTGTCAAAACAAGGTTCCAGGAGTCAGGTTCTGCAGCCTTTGCTGTGGGGGTGGGATGGGGCAGTTTATCTATAATCAATTTGCCCTGCTAGGCTGCACCCTTCCTGGGCCTCTCTGGTCAGGGAAGCAAAGTTCCTTAGCGCACAGTAGCATTTCTGAGTTGTGGTTATTTCACTACACTTTATCTAATGTGGCCAGAAACCCCAGGGAATTCCATACATTACCATTCCTTAGGTCTTGCAATCTCCTGTCAAGTTGACTTACTGTCCCTTCCTTTCAGAGCCTGTCTCTGTTTGCATTATGTATAATGCTCAGGGCTCTGGGCAGGCGTCAGAGGAGATGCATATCTCTACAGTCTGGTCTGGGAACAGGCAGTTCACCTGGGCTGGGAGGGGTGCTGGCAGCGTTTGCATCTGTCTTCTTTCTAACCTGGCAGAACAGAACTAGTCTGTGGTAACTGGCTCAGGCCCTTTTTGTTTCATTATGTGTACGCCAGGCGGGGACCTGTCTCCCCTGGAGTTGGCCGATGTGAATAGAGATGGTCTTCGGGACGTGCTTCTCACCTTTGTGACAACCAGGAATGGGACCGAAGGAGGTAAGTGATGCATCTTCTAGAGGCTGCCACAGGAGAACTATCAGCCATAAGAAAGCATTAGTCATCGTCCCAGGGCCAGTGCACAAGGTCTGCAGAGGACAGGTTGCTATAGGTCTGCCATGCATAATATGCCTCATCAGAATTGCCCTGATGTAAGCAAAGATCATTTCAAAATAAAAGATCGTTCCAGGAAACCATGGTGCACATGCACACCTCTAGTTCCAGTACTCAGAAGGTGGAGGCAGGCCAGCTTCTGTGAATTTGAGGCCAACCTGCTCTACATACTGAATTCCAGGACAGCCAGTGTTAAGAGGGACCCAGTCTCAAAGTGTACCCCTCCCTGCACAAACACCAAAAGAAATAATGAAGGAAGGAAGGAAGGAAGGAAGGAAGGAAGGAAGGAAGGAAGGAAGACTGAGTCTTAGCTGGAGGGACTTTGAGTGGCCACCTAGGTCAGTGAAGAAACCAGTTCTGAGAAGTGACTTGCCCATACTTTGTATGACAGCCTTAGTATGTGTGTGTGTGTGTGTGTGTGTGTGTGTGTGTGTGTGTGTAGTGTGTGTGTGTGTGGGGGGGGCAGAGACAGCCTCAGGTGTCATTCGTCAGGAACTGTCCTGTAAATGGATTTTAATAAACTCTATGAGTTATTAATATGACCTGACCAGGCCCCTAATAATCGAGTCAGAGTCCTATGGATTTATTTAATCAGCTTAGCACGATTACTGGGGGATTAGCCCTAATCTATTTTTTTTTAAATGCTAGACTGTTAATTCCCCAGCTGAGCTCTCCAAGTACTTGCTGTTTGGGTCTTACTGGGTTATTTCTGCTCTATCAGCCTGTCCTCAGGGGGCATTTCACTCGGCCAAATGCTCCTGCTCTGATACATCTAATGGAGACTTGTTCTCTTCTTCTTCTTCCTCCTCCCTTTCTTTCTTTCTCCTCTTTGTCTCTACCTGTGACCCCAGCTCAGTAACTGAAAACTCCACCTACCTCTGTTCTCCCTAGTAATTGGCTGTAGCCACTTTTATTTAACCAGTGGCTTTAAATTGTGGAGCAATGTTTCCGCAGCATCACTAGGGTACAAGAGAATCTGCTAGTTGGACGTGGTAGGGGGGGCAACCAGATCTTGGGAGCCAGTATTTAGTGTTTGAATGCATAGCAGCACCAGACCAACCCTTAACACTGTCCAAATTATGTTTTGAGACAGCTTCTCTTACTGGCCTGGATCTGGCTAGCAAAAAGCTGCCTGTCTGCCTCCCCAGCACTGCAATGACAAGACTGTGCCACTTCTCCAGGCTTTTTCTGTGGGTTCTGGGGATCGAACTCAGGCTTTCTTGCTTTTGTAGCAAACAGTTTGCCAATGAGTCATCTCCCCAGCCAGTTTTCCACTGTCCCTGGTTATAGTGAATGTTGCTTCTACCCTGCTCTCCCCATCCTCGCAGGGCTAGTCATCATTCACGTCTTTGCACGCAGATGAGTGGGCCGGTGGCCTTCCTTTCCCCTTTCAGTTGAATTCCCCAGGTTTGTCCTTTTTGGGAAGGCTAGACAACATGGAGGGTGTTTATCAGCTCCCTAGCCTTGTGAGAGAGACTGAGGAGAGCCACTAACTTCCCTGCTTCCTCGCAGCTGGGGTTAGAGCAGGGTGGCAATGAACTTGACCACTGGTCAGAGCTGGTCTCAAGCAGGACTTTCTTTTTTGTCCTCCTTTGTCCCTGGGAACATTAACAGCTTTGGGGGCCTTTACTGCCACTAGTGGGGTCCTACACCCTGACACATCTCTGTCAGTAGTCTGTTTATTAAAGACTCCATAGCTTACACATGACAGCCAACTAACCAGCCAACCAACAACATCCCTCAAACCCAAAAAACTAAACAACAACAAACAAGCAAAAATGCTTCATTTCCACGATAGCTACACAGGGCCCTCGTTTGTCTGCAATGTCTGCTGAATTGGTCATGACTACAGTATGATGTAAGAACTGTCAGTATGATGTATGATGTCAGCTGATGTAAGAACACTACCGGGAGGGGAAAAAATCCTAGCAAGTGTGTTCTAATCCTTTAGGCTCAGAGTGAGTGTCCAGGTAGGTATGCTTTCACTAAAACACCTTTCAGAGGCATGTCTGATGTACAGACGCAACTCTGTGATAGAGAAAGCTTCTGGCTTTGGAGCAGACCTTCGTGCGATCATAGCCTGATAGCGTTTTCCTGGTCTGTGACTCACGTACCTTTGAAGTGAGGTTAGAGATGCTGAAGTTGTTGGGTATTTTACCTGTTTTGCTCTCTATCAAGATGCATAGTGACAAAGACTGAGGGTTTGGATACTGTGTAGACAAACAGGATTTGCCCACAGGTCGTAAAAGCAACAATGTAACTATATTAGTTGCTTCTGTGTGCCTTGCCTGTGACAAAATACCACGACCCAAGACAATTTACAAAAGAGTTAATTTTTGTCAGTGGGCTCTCAAAGCCCTCCCTCCCTTGGTGACATACATCCTCCAGTGAAGCTTCGCATCTTAAAGGTTCCATAATGTCCTAATGATACCACCAACCAGGGGCCAAGTGTTCAGATACCCGACACTGTTGGGGACAGTTCTCGCTCAAACCACAACAATAAGCACCATTAGGAGCTTCCTGTGTGCTGTGCTCTGTTGCAGGCACACAGCCCACTCGAATGGCTTTGCTTCCCAACCCAATCTGATCAAGTAGGCTAGTATTGTCCCCTCTTCCAGATGAGGAAACTGAGGCACACTGAGGTTGAGGAACTTTTTAGAGTCCCACATCTGGTAAAATGCAGACTTGAAGTTCAACTCCAAGTATCGCTCAGGAACAGGAAGACTGAAGCCTAGAAACTTCAGGTGTCTGAAAGTAGAAAGAGTAAGTGAGTCAAGATGCCCTGGCCTCAGAGTGAAAGGAGAGCTTGCAGGAAGTGTGACTGTTGCTAAGTCACACCCTGGCCTGAGCTGCTGTGGCTTCCCTTCCCTTGGACCTGGGTGTTCTTTTCCTGCAGACAGCGAGACTTCCTTGCTGCTCACTTGTGTAACTTGCAGGTCATTTCTGAAAACCTGCTCTTCTGTTTGGGGAGCCTTTGCTGCTAATGCCTGGGTTTAGGATTTACTCCCTGTTCTGTGTGGAGTCTAGGTCAGCCTGGGGCGCTCCTGCAGATTCCTGTCCTGCCTGAGTGGCTTCTTTCCTTCAACAGCTAGTATGCACTGTTCTGGATTTTGCTCCTGTCCTTTTCTTTTGGTTTTTAAATTACATTTATTTAGTGTGTGTGTGTGTGTGTGTGTGTGTGTGTGTATGTGTTGTGTGCGCACATGTGTGTAACAACACATGTGGAAGCCTGACTTTTAGGCTGTTGCACTCAGCAAACAACTGGGCTGCTCTTTGTAGCAGGCATCTCATAATGTGCTGAGAAATCAGATATTGCTGTCTCTCCGTAAGGATGCCACTGTTCAGTGTGGGCTAAGGTGGCAGACAGGTAAACAGATGCGTTAGGGAAGGTGCCAAAATAGAGACACGGTGAGGCAGTTTAGAGGAGCCCACGGTGCTGGTCTTACACTTGTCCTACCCGAGGTGCGAGGTAGGCAAGATGACAAGTTCTGTGTTCACACCGTGTCAGAAACCACAGGAAGGATGTGAGCACAGGAGTGGGAGCTGCTTCTTTACCGCACACTGTTCGTTCATGGTTGGCTTTCTCGCCTCTCCCCCACTCCTCCACTCTGCATCTTCCTCACCTCCCTTACTTGCCTTTAGGTGGTGGCTCACAACCGACTGCAGATCTTGTGTGCCTTTCCGGGATGAATGGCAGCACACTGTGGTCCAGTCCCCTCCCAGAGGAGGCTCAAGATGTCACATGCTTAGATCTGATACCAGGAAGCGTGGCCAAAACCATCTGCCTCGTGACGGGGACTCGAAAGATGCTCAGTGCATTCAATGCAACGTCAGGTAAAGAGTGCCCATGAGTGTGCAGAGTGCTGCCTCTGTGAGCCTCAGTGTTGGATTTGAGCAGCCTTGGGGGGGGGAGGGGGAGAGGTGTTCATCCTCTGGCAGGCTGGAAACTGCTTTGCTACTCTGTTTCAGGAGGTAGTTCTTAAGGGTAAGAGATAAGGGGCTGGGAAGGATGGGATAAGTAGATTCTTGTTGCAACTTGTTTGGTGATAAGACAGGGCTAAATAAACTCTTATCCAAACAGATGCTGCCCACGGGCCTGGGTTGTAAATAGGGTCTCTGCTCTGATCTTTGTACAACAGGCAGGAGTGTCACCTCTTTGTCTTTGAGTTATGCTGGTTTGTTCGTGAACCTGGGTCCTGGCTGGATGCTAGGGAAAAAGACTCTCTCAGTCTTGTGTTGATATGGCCTATTAGCTTCTTTGCTGTTTTAGATCCACAGGCCTACCGTGATAAAAATGAGTCTAGTATGAAAAAGATATCTCCATATAACATAACATAACATAACATAACATAACATAACATAACATAACATAACATAACATACATAACATAACATTTCTATGGGCCATAATCTCAAGAGAAGTTGAATAGTAACATCCTTCCCACATCAGAGGTATCATAATGGGGTGCTTTATTTTTGCTCCCTCCTTTTTGAGACATGGTTTCACATTGTACCCTAGACCTTGAACTCATGAGAACCTCCTGCCTTAGCCTCTCAAGTGCTGGAGTTATAGGTGTGATTGTCTAGTGGGGTACCTCTGAGTGAGGAAAAATTATATATTACACACACACACACACACACACACACACACACACACCACTTTGTAGAGAGATTCCTTAGCATGCACCAAGCCTTCAGTTTGATTCCCAGCACCACATAAACTGGGCATAGTGGTGCAGGCCTGTAATCTCAGCACTCATTTAAGAGGTAGAAATAGGATCAGAAGTTCAAGGTCGCCCTTGGCTACATAGTGAGTTCAAGGCCAACCTGAGATACATGACCATCTATATTTAAAACAAATCCTCAGTGTACACTTATCGTCCTAGCTCAGGACTAAAGTCCTTGAAAGCCTTCTATAGTTTCTCTGGTATGGGCTCCTTAGTACCGGCAATGCCTTGTGACAGACATATTCCTCAGGTCTAGTAGAGTGAGCTCTTACATTCCAGGAGGACATAGACATCTCTATTTGATATATAAAATCCAGATGTGTAGGGCTGAAGAGATGGCTCAATGATTAAGAGCACCGGCTACTCTTACACAGGACCTGGCTTCAGGTCCCAGCAACACAGGGCAGTTACAACCAGCTGTAATTCCAGTTACAGGGGTTCTGATGCCCTCTTCTGACTTTCCAGGGCATCAGTATACACACAGTGCACAGACATACATGCAGGCAAAGCAGTCACACACATAAAATAAGACAATAAGTAAATAAACTAAAATCCAGATGTGAATTTATTACATGCTCATGTATCCAGATGTTTGAGGATTTCAGATCCCACCTCCTGCTCTCTTTGTCAGCAAACAAAAACTAATGGGAAGATGTGGGGGGAAGCCGCTGCCTTCTGTTCAGCTGTTGAGTTTCCTCTTCTGGCTCAGGAGTGCTGTACCTGCCTTTTGCTGAGACAGAAAGTGGAACTGATGATCGACCTCTGTCTCCTTCCCTAGGGAAAGTCCTCTGGACTCTAAACCCAAACTCTCTGTCCAACGGTACCTTGGCCGCTCCGGTTGTGGTGCTGCCAGACCTGGATGAAGATGGTGTCAGAGATCTGGTGGTGCTGGCCATTGGAGAACTGCAGGTACGGTCCCTAGTAATGGTTATTGTTAAGTGCTGCATAGAACCCTGTTCTTGCAATGGTTTAGCCTGAAATAGGTTCTTTTGGTGAGGTTAAGCGAACCAAGAATATTCCAAATTCATTTCCTATGACACACTGTGGTTCTAAGGACTGTGGTTTAGGAGAGCTCTGGAGGCGACTGGCTTGTGTGTAAATTCCTTCTGTGTCTTTGTGGCTTGGGGCAAATTGTAACCTATCCGCGTTCTAGTCTCTTCACATGTCTAAGTAAGAAAGCTTTATCTCTCCCCAACAAATTAAGTCCCGAAAAAACTGCATGTTCTCTACTCTGTAAATGGAATGTCAGCTTTACTATATTGTATCTATTTAAAATTTACTTCAATTGTAGAACCAGGGGATGGATGGATAGAAGGTTCATAAGATGCAAGCTTTGTTTACAGCCTAGTTGGTAGCGTGATGGTTTAGCATGCATGAAGCCCTTGCTTGGTCCCCTGAAATGCATAAACCAGGTGTGGCGGTAGTACTCCTGTACTCAGGAAATAGAGGCAGGAGGATCAGAAGTTCAGGTCATCCATCTGTGAGGACATCAGTGAGTTTGAGATTAGCCTGACACATGTGTGGTGAGACCCTACGACAACAACAGCAACAACAATAACAACAACAAAATTACAAGCGCTTGTAATCGCAGCACACAACAGGTTTGAAAGTTCCAGGTGTGCCTGGCTTGCACATTGAGACCTGTCTAAACTTGTAGCATGTAGTTTTAAAAATCACTACCACCTTTTCCCGGATTGGACTGAGCTCTGGCCTCTCCCTGCTTTCCTTTTGCTATACCTGGCTTAGCTCCAGGATCTGCTGCCTCCAGCCCTAACAGGGCTTCTCTTTCTACCTGCCTTTGCTCCTGGAGGGGTCGGGCTACTAGCCCACTCCCAAGACCCTTGAATCCTCGGATTAAAGACACGCTCAGCTCTGTTACCTTTTAACTTGCCTACTAGGCACAGTTGCTGGGCATAGATTATTCCTGCCTGGAAAAGTGTGCCCTTACCAATTTATTATCTCCGTTTCTCCTCCTGCCCTAAACTTAGTGGCTTGTTCCACCTAGCCCCTGCCAAACACCTTGGGCCATCCACCCATAGCGGAGGCCACAGGCCCTAGCTGCCCCCTGAGGCTTCACATGATTGCTGTGCCCTTCTTCCTCCAAAGCATGGCAGAACCACCACTCTCCTTCCTTACGTCTGCCTCCTTTTCCTCCTGGGACCTGGAGGTCCCACCTGTACCTTCCATCCAGCAATTGGGACCTCCCTCTACATAAACTAATCAGACTTTCAGTGTGGATGTATTAGCTCGTATCTATAATTCCAGCACTTGGAAGCTGAGGCAGGGGGATTGCTATAAGTCGGAGGACACCCTGGACTGTTTAATAAGTTGTAGTCTGTCTACTATGCCACAGTGATGCAGTGTCTTAATTTCTTCCCTTCCCCCTCAAGAAAGATAAACTTTGATTCCAGCACAGAGGTCTCTTAAAGCCATGGCTCAGACACCGTGGAGCAGTTGCTCGGCACACAGATGAAATAAAGCCTTCTCTCTAGTCTCAGCAAAGATCAAATTAATGAGTAGTTATCTCAATTAAAATTTGTGTTTGTTTTTTTTTTTTGAGACAGAATCTTACCATGTAGCCCTGGCTGGCCTCAAACTCACCTGGATTTGTCTGCCTCTGTCTTCCAAAGTACTAGGATTAAAGGCATGTGCCACCATGACTGGCTTGCAACTCAAATTTAAGCTATATGCAGCCGGGTGGTGGTGGTACATGCCTTTAATCCCAGCACTCAGAAGGCAGAAGCAGGTAGATCTCTGTGAGTTCAAGGACAGCCAGGAAAATACAGAGGAAACTCTGTCTTGAAAAACAAAACAAAACAAAACAACAACAACAACAACAACAACAACAACAACAACAAGCTGTATGTATTTTATTGTATATATGGATGCTTTACCTGCTGGCATTTAGTCTAGGCTCTGCCCCACAGTTACCTGGCAACAGCCAGGTGTGCCTGACTCACTATAAAAGGGGCTGCTTGCCCCCTCCTCTCTCTCTTGCTCTCTTGCTCTGTCCCCTTGCTCCTGCTCCCCCTCTCTCCCCATTCCCCTCCCCACTCTTTTTCCATGTGCTCATGGCCGGCCTCTACCTTACTACTCTCTTTCTCTCTGCCTTTCTCTGTTTCTACTACCTCCTCAATCCCCCTCTCCATGTCCTGAATAAACTCTATTCTATACTATACCATTATGTGGCTGGTCCCTCAGGGGGAAGGGAGGCCTCAGTCTGGGCCCGAGGAGGCACCCTCTTCCCCCACACCTGACTGCACATCCACTAAACACATTCCTTCTCTCCTTATCTTTTTATAAAACACAACATTACCTGCATATGTGTCTGTGTCCCACATGTGTGCCTGGTGCCTCTGGAAATCAGAAGAGGGCATCAGATCCCCTTGGACTGGACTTATAGATGGTTGTGAGCCACCATATGGGTGCTGGGCACCAAACTCAAGTCCTCTGTAGCAGTATCCAGTGGAAACATCCATCTTGTTGGCCTAGTCTTTCTTAACTTAAAGATCAATTTCACTGGCTCAGTCTGTTTTATTCTCATTTTTGAGACAGGGTTTCCTTTTGTAGCCCTGCCTCAGACTCAGATTTGCCTGCCTCTGCTTAGTCTCTAGGTTGACCTGATAATAGGAATCATTCACACAGAGTTTTATTTTATTTAGTTATTTATTTTAAAGATTTATTTATTTTATGTGAGTACACTGTAGCATGCACACCAGAAGAGGGCATCGGATCTCATTACAGATGGTTGTGAGCCACCATGTGGTTGCTGGGAATTGAACTCAGGACCTCTGGAAGAGCAGCAGCCAGTGCTCTTAACCGCTGAGCCATCTCCCCAGCCCTTAGCGTTTTAAATAATTAATTTTCATGTATGAGTCTGCAAGTATACCTGCATGGTAGAAGAGGGTATCAGACCTGGTTGTTGTTGAAGTGAACTCAGGAATAGCTGATCTATCTCACCAGCCACCTCACACAGTGTGTTTGAACTTTGTATCCTAGCCACTATGAGTAGAAGGGGAGGAGGTGGGGATGGAGGGGCTTTGTTTCTTCTATAGAAAGTGATTTTCTGAAAGTGTGAGAGTATGGGAAACCGCTTTCTGATGGAATGAATCCAGGTCTCAGAGTCCGGCAAGGCCACCACACACTTTCTTGTGCATCAGCATATTTGGGGAGCTTGGTTCTTTTGTTTGAGATTTTGAGGGAACAACGCCTCACTGTGTGTCTCAAGCTTGCCTTAAACTTCTGACAATCTGCCAGGCGGTAGTGACGCACGCCTTTAATCCCAGCACTTGGGAGGCAGAGGCAGGTGGATTTCTGAGTTCGAGGCCAGCCTGGTCTACAGAGTGAGTTCCAGGACAGCCAGGGCTACACAGAGAAACCCTGTGTCAAAAAACCAACAAAACAAAACAAAACAACAAAAACAAAAAACAAAAACAAAAAAAAACCAACCTTCTGACAATCTTTATCATCTTGTCTCTTTCCCTAGTACTGGAATTTCAGGTGTGTACCACCACGACTAGCAGAAATCTTAGTCTTAATGACTCATGTGCTTCTTAGGTCCAGTGGTGTTGAAGGGTGCCCAGACTTGTGAGGTCCTCCACACTACAGGGCCTTTGTTAGAGGAATCACCTACTCTTAACTCTTTGTCTCTAGCTTGTCTGTTGGTCAGCTGGGTTCCCAGAATTTATTCATTTGAGCTGTAGTATACAGATTATATAATAATCTTCATCCTGCCTGAAAGTGACAGTTACAGGATATTCCGAGAGAGGCAATGGATTTAGGCAGTGCCTATTGGCCACCTCTGCCTTCTGCCTTGATTACAGGCAATGGCCAATGTGAGGAAGTGTGTGAGCCACAGACATCAGGAAGAGAATGAATATATTTAGGACTGTGACTTGAAGAGTAGAGGAGTCCTTAGGTCTGGGAGGGGGATGAGCTGGACCTGGGAGAAGAGCCTGCGTTCATATGTGGGGACTGGTCTGGTCTAGAATGTTATGGAGAAGGGACCTGAGAAGCCTGTAGTCATTGCGGTCTCACTATGTGTCAGTCTGAGTCTGAGGCTAGACCATGGTCATGTGTATCCTTCTCAAGCCCCCAGGCTAATAAAGCTAATGCCCCTGATGCATGAGCCCCACTGCATGGCTAATCACCTCAGGAGATGTTGCCCACTGCATGGCTAATCACCTCAGGAGATGTTGCCCACTGCATGGCTAATCACCTCAGGAGCTATTGCCCACCGCATGGCTAATCACTTCAGGAGCTGTTGCCCACTGCATGGCTAATCACCTCAGGAGATGTTGCCCATTGCATTGCTAATCAGCTCGAGAGCTGCAGTGTTGGTGGAAGTGTTGATTCTCATGTCTTCCATTCTCTGTTCCCACTTCAGTGCCATTTGGCATCTTGGAGTGAATCTGATCTCCACCTAGTTTAAACCCAGTGACTGTTAGCCACTAAGCCCGTTACTCCAAAGGCTGAATATCCATGTCTTATATAGTCTCTTCAGAGACAGGGAGTCCCCTTTCCCTCTAATCCCATCTGCCCATATATTCTTTAACACTACAAAGAGCTCTGTTCATGGTTATCTCAATCTGAGGATACCGTCACTTGTTTTATGTAGATTACATTTCTGTTTGTAGCTGAAGACTTTCTAACATTTGCTCCTTGTTTATAGTCAGTGAATGAGCTCATATCTTTTCATTAAACAATGTCTTCATTAGGGCTTTCATTGCTGTGAACAGACACCATGACCAAGGCAACTCTTATAAGGACAACATTTAATTGAGCCTGGCTTACAGGTTCAGAGGCTCAGTCCATTATCATCAAGGCAGGAGCATAGCAGCATCCAGGCAGACATGGTGCTGGAGGAGCTGAGAGTTCTATATCTTCATCTGAACACCTCTAGGAGAAGACTGACTCTCTCAGGCAGCTAGGAGAAGGGTCTCAAAGCCTATCACCATAGTGACACACTTCCTCCAACAAGGCTACACCTGTTTGAACAAGGTCACACCTCCTAATAGTGCCACTCCCTGGGCCAAACATATTCAAACCACTATAATCAATTAATTGGTAAAATGGTTTCTTCTTACAAATTTCATTCATCTTCCAACCTTTTAGAGCATTAAGTTTGTTAAATAGTGTTTCTGCTCTGCAGTACAGTTACTCGAGTCACGTGGTCTTTGACAAGAATGTTTTAGGATACGCAATAGCAGAGTGCCATGACCTTCCCCTAAAACCTCCCCTCTAGTATTGACGGAATAAGTCATTGTTTTCTGGGTGTGCTGTAAACCAGACTGTCTGTCTTCTCCGTAAGAATCCATAATGGTTAACCATAACAAACACTTTATTGAGGAGACTGGGGAGGTGACTCAGTGGTTGTGTTTGCTGCTCTTTCAGAGCACCGGAGCTTGGTGCCTAGCACTTATGTCACATGACTCACGGCTGCCTTCAGTTCACGGGGATCTGATGCCCTCTTCTGGGCTCTAAGGGGACCTGCTCACACATAGCATATAGTCAACACACACACACACACACACACACACACACACACACACACAAATACAATAAAAATAAATGAAAAACAGAGTCCTTAGAGCTCAGGCTAATGAACCATGGCCAGTGGGTTAAATTCTCCCCACTTTTGGTTTTCCCAAATAAAGTTTTGTTGGAGCATAGTCATTTCCTGCTCTTCCTGTGACAGATTCATGCTAGGATAAAAGTAGAGAGTAGTTGCTATGGAGACCACACATAACTGGAGAGGCCTACAATATCTACTAGCCGGCCATTCACAGAAAAGTGTTGCTGATTTTGGGAGGGAACTTGACAGTGGCCAGGCCAGACATCTATCTGATGTTACAGGACAATTCTATGGGCAATTCTATGGCCAGACATCTATCTGATGTTACAGGACAATTCTATGATACAGGGATGCACCAGTTTGTTAGCCGTTGCTGAGATCAAATACCCAGCAAAATCAGCTGAGGGGAGGAAGGTTTCACTGTGTCTTTACAGTGTGAAAAGCCAGGATGGGAGGAATGGCATGGCAGCCGCAGGAGGACCAGGCACTGTTACATTGTATCCACATTCAGGAAGCCAGGAGATAGAAATGCCTGCGCTCACTTCTATTTCTTTCCTATTGAAATCTCATTTCATTTATGTGTTTGTATGTATGTCTGTATGAGTCTGTGTGCACATATGTGTGTGTGTGAGCGTCCTAGGAAGGCAGATGAGTTTTGATCCCACAGAGCCAGAGTTGCAGGGATTTGTTAGCTGCCTGACTTAAGTCCTGGGATTGGAGCACCACCGGTCCTCATGGTTGAACAAGAAGTACTTATAACTGCTGACCCTTTTCCGGAGCCCATGATTTTTTTATTTTTATTCAGTCAAGACCCCAAGCTGATAGGATGAAGCTGCCCATATCCCGGGGTTGTTCTTTCTACTTGGTTAAACCTTTCTAGAAACTTCTTCAGAGACACCCTGAGGTGTGTTTCCTTGGTGATTCTAATCCCTATCAAGCTGATCATCTGGATCTCTCTGGTAGATACTGGTTATAGAGTAAAGACCTTCCCTTGTATGAGAATCTTATGTTTAGCTCTCGGTCTTTAGGTGATGACATAGTCGGCAACCACTGTGCCTCATCTGAAGAATCCCAAAGATACTCTTCATACATATCTAATCAGGGAGATTACATTTGCCCCCTTTTCTTACCTCCAGGGGGAATAAGCAAGCAAGTTAGGCTTAGTGCTTTACAACCAGGGGAAGCGGTCCCAAGCCTTTAGCTCGTGAGGCCTTTGGAAATGAGAGGCCCCTATTAATACGTGCCTTTCTTTTATTCTTCAGCCAGATCTGTGTTTCTTGCTGGTATCCGGCCGCACAGGGAGTCCCGTGGGCCGACCTGTGAAGTATAACATCGTGGGAGTGGGGAATCTGATTGGTCCCCAGGTTTACATCACTGCCAGTGGAGCTGTCTACATCTTGTTTGGCTTTGGTAAGAAGCAGGGCTGGCTTTGGCTTCCGCTCCCCTGGTGTAGGTGCCCTGGCCTCCTGTGAGACGGGTAGCTGGTGTTGGCTCTTTTTCGTCTCCTGTTATAGGGCCTCTCCCCTACTGCAGGTCATTAACTCTGCTTCCCCTTGATGCCGTCTCTGGAGAGGGACTGCCCGCCTCGGCTTGATCACTTTCCCATCACTCCAAGTGGGACCAGCTGGAGTGGGCTCTGCTGGACCCATGGGATCCGCTCTGTGTCTCCTGCCCAGAACCCCACCCTGGGATAGCCTGGGGGAGTTCTTTTAAACCCAGCTTCTCAGTGTTGACTCTTCCTGTGGCACTAGGAAATATACAAGCTGTCGCCCTGCGGGACATTTTTGTTCAGGCCCAAAATCGAGACAGCTCACCACCCTCTCTGCAGATAGAAGAGCCGGAATGGGAGAAGCACAGATCTGTCAACCTTTCTGAGCTCATCGATGTTTACAGGTATGACTGATCTCTGGCCATAGAGAAGTCTTCTGGAGACTCATATACCATGGGGGTCTCTGAGTTTGGGTTGACTAGTGCGTAAGGGTTGATATTAACTTATGGTCCAAATTAGAACAGCTAAAGGATATATATTTATAAAATGGCTGGAAAGCTATAGGAAAGCTTCGACTTCTCTTCACTATACTGTGACAGAGCAGGAATAGAATACATGAAATCTTATTTTAATTTTTATTTACCTCTCAACTTGTGTTGTCATATGCAGTGATCTATGTATTTTACCCATAGGTAAATAATTGGCTTGGGTAATGATTGTTTTATTTCTTTCTGTCAGAAATTTCAAGACATTTCTAGCATTTTCCACTCTGGTATTATCAGGTTATTTTAGTGAATTTGGTGGAATGGTAGGAGTAATGTAGAAAAAGAAATATTTGATGAAGTTAATGGCAAGAGTTACTGCCCAAGCTTAACGACAATTTCGGGCCACCTGTTCCCATCTCTGTCTGTACTCTGTGTCGTGTGTCGTTATCTTTGGCTCTGATACTGTCCCCAAAGGGTCCAGGTAGAGAGGACTCCCAACCAGGAAGAGTTGGTGGTCCCTACTGTGGGCTGGGGATTCACTCCTCTGCAAATTGAAAATATTTGGAAAAAAATTGTACATACACCCAACATATACAGACTGTTTTTTCTTGTCATTATTTCCTAAAGGGTGTAGATTGCAACTATTTATACATTGTACTGAGAGTTATAACTAATCTAGAGATGGTTCACATTACATAGGAGGATATGGGTTGTATGGAGACAATGTATCATTCAGTGTGAGGTGGTTCACATTACATAGGAGGATATGGGTTGTATGGAGACAATGTATCGTTCAGTGTGAGGATGATGAGCAGGGGAACTTGGTATCTGCAGCAGGTCCTGGGACCAGCTCCCGCACAGACACCAAGAGAAAACTGAATATACAAACTAACATCAAAATAAGCAGATATGGGAATCTCATCCACACCAGAGACTAACTGTTGGGCTTTTGTTCAATGTAGCGATGGAGTTGAGCTTCTCCAGTTGGTGAAGGCACCAGATTCCAACAGCAGCAGCCTCCTGATTACAACCAGACAAAGCCTGGTCCTGCTTAGGGGACAAGATCTTACGCTTCACTGGAAACTGAACCTCCCAGGCCTGCGCAGGTTTGCAGAGCACCCTTGATGGCTGCTGTTCTGAGCAACTTTCGTGTCTTAAAATGATCTAAAACAAGTTCATTACATCCTTGTCTATCTGCAGCCAGCCAACTCCTGGGTATTTCACCGATGACCAGACATTGGACTTCTTTCTGCAGACACAAGATGGAGTTGGGATGAAAAAGGTAAACACAGGCCTCAAATCAATCAGGACTTTTGGAAAGAATGGGCTCTGTGTCCAGCCCTGGGTGGGACACTGGGAAGAATAAGAACCAGAAGCATGATCTTTCCCTTCAGAGAATTCCAGTCTAGCAGATGGATAAATTGGAAACTCACAGATCATTGCTAAAAATCTGCAACAGCAACTTTTCTAGACTAATCTCATGTTCTTCCGGAGTCTGTACTTCCAGTTAGGTGGACGGAATCATTGTACAAGTCTGGTTAGGGAAAGGTAGGTATACATGGATGTCATATTTCAGTACAGGCATAATCAGGTTTCAGAGAAGTCAGGACTCCGTGACTGGGCATATGGGGGGCTTTTGCTAAAGGAAGGCAATATAGGTAGGGCCTTTAAGGTTGGATTTATGTTGTAGTCAGCAAGGAGTACCAGGCCAGGAACACTAAGACCAGAGCTCAGAGACAGAGGTGCTGCAGCAGGTTGAGGGACACTGAACCATGGGCTGGCTCTGTACCTCACCTTTTCTGTAGGGTTGTGTGGAAGGAGGATGTGATGCTCTGGGAGTCATTTTTCATTCAGTTAATGTCAGAGGCAGAATTAGAGAGTTTTTGTGTTGGTTCGTTTTGTTTTTTTGAGATAGGGTTTCTTCATGTAGTCTTGGCTGTCCTGGAACTCTCTCTGTAGACCAGGCTGACCTTGAACTCACGGAGATCCTCTTGTTTCTACTTCCCCGAGTGCTAGGGTTAAAGGTGCGCACCACCACTGCCCGACTCAGAATTTTAGTGTTTTAAAAAAACAGTCGGCCTAGATTTTATGTTGCCAATTAAAGCTAACCAATTATGGTCTGAAAATGGCCACAAAACTGTTTATACTGAAGCCTTGCAGACTTTCTTCTTGCTGTTTCTTAAATAGTACAGCAACAACGACTGACATTCATTACATCTCAAGAGGTCTTGCAGGTGATCCAGGAAATGACCCAAGTGCACATGAGGACATGTATGGACATGCAAATGCTTGCCCTGTACAAAAAGGACTTGGCATCTGGTGGTTCGCTGTGTCACGTCAGGTGTTGGAGCCCCATGCCTCACAAATGTGTAGGAGAATGAACACCCGCTCTTGGGATGTCTGCCTTACTTACTTACTGTTGGCTTTTGTGTGTCTTCTTGTCCTCCACTCTCCTACGGGCTGGCTATATCCTCTGTCTTCTCATCTGCAGATGACGGTGGTAGACGGCAGCTCTGGCGCCATCGTCTGGAGTTACAGTATTCCATGTCACATGAAGGAAACACCAATCACTTCTGCAATTACTTCAGACCAGAAGTCTGTCTTCCTCTTTTGGGCAGAAGCGCTGACTGCTGCATCTCTCAGTTCTGTGAGTGAGGGGGTATGGAGGGGTAGGTGGTGGGAATGTGGGGAGGGTAGGGTAGTTCCCTTCTCTCTTACACAGCTGCTGCTCCACAGGGCTGATATGGGTCTCAGGATGTTTTCTCATCAGTCAGTTCTAAGGGCTTGAGTGGAAACAGATTTGTGCCCCAGCTGGTCTTCCCCTTTGCCTTTCCATGAGGGATGTGAGCACTGGCTACTATCCTTAACTACAGTCTAGCTACAGACAGTGTTGGTGGACGTGGGGGTGGGGTGGGTTGGGGAGGGGAGGTGGGAGACAAGAAATACCATGTTCAGAGCCACAGGCCAATACGCTGCTGTGGAAGAGGAGAGATGGTTACGATTGGTCTGGTTGAGCAGAAGCTGGCTCTAAAGCCAGTACACAGCAGAGAGTGTGAGAAGGGAGAGAGAACTCTGGGAGCGGGAAGCTCAGGGAGCGAGTGTGGTGCAAAGGAGGCCTAAGCTGAGAGGTCCGTGGGCATCATGGGTAAGAAAGAAGCCCTGACACCTAGAAGGCAGATGTCTGTTTTTGTCTCATTCTGCAGTATCTGAGTGGAGTGTGGGGACCTGGGGTGGCTTAGGCTGGGCTGCTCCCTAGAATGTGTAAGCCCAGCTGACTTAGTCCAGGGGAACGCACTCTGCCTCATTTGCTATGTGTCAGGTGCTGGAACTCTCTGTGGGGAACTGATCCCAACAGGATGCAGCTCTGGAGAAGGCAGGCGGCCTAGGGGCAGGGCACATGGTAGACACACAGTTCTGAATTTGTCAGCCATGAGCTCCCGACACGTTACTTTCCTGAGCCTTCTGTTTCTTTTTATTTTTTAAGCCTCCTGTCCTTTACTCACATTAACTATCTCCTTACTCTGATGATCGGATTTACCTGACGTCTAGGTGTGGTTTCTAGCTCTGCTGTGCTCAGTCCTGGTTTCCTCACATACTAATGAGGGGATTGGACCAGATGTTCTTCAAAACAAGCTTCTGAATGTATCTCCAAGGGTGTCTTAGGAACATGGAGGTCCAGATAAGAGCTGTGGGTGGGGCTGGTAAGATAAGATGTCCTTGGGAGTAAATTGCCTGCTTCCAAGGTTGACAGCCTGAGTTTGATCCCTGGCAACCCTGTGGTAAGAGAGGAAAACTGACACCTCTCCCTCCCAACCAGGAGTCTTCAGACCTCTACATGTATACTGTGGCACATGGGCCCATACACATATACACATACACACAGCATACACACGTATGTGAACAAAAAAAGGGACATTGATCTTATTCAAGGGTCAGTAGGGAGCGTTTCACGGAAGAGGTTGGCTACAAGTTAGGACTGAGGATGAGAAGCTGTTTGTATAGGAGGGCTGTGTGGTGGGGAGGGTGCTTAGTTAGGCAGGAGGAGACAGTGTGAGTGATTGGCATTGGCTTTTCAAGGAACCAAAAGGAAGTCTGTGTGTGGATTGAGAACACCCTCAGAGGTTTCTTAAAGCATGGGGTTGGCAGCACGCAGGTGCTCGTTCATGGAGTTTAGAGTTAAGTGACTGAGAAACTTCAGTATTTTGTTTGGGTTTTCTTTTGTTTTCCTTTTGTTTTGCTTTTGAGATGGCATCTTTCTACAGAGCCCTGGCTGTCCTGGAACTCACTATGTAGACCACGCTGGCCTTGAACTCACCAAGGTCCCTGTGCCTTTGCCTTTCAAGTGATGGGGTTAAAGGCACGCATCATGACACCCAGACTGAAAAGCTTTAACTTTTATGCTGAGAACTTTGAGCTGCATTCTGCAGGCGTGAGGGAAGTGTTCAGTTATTTTCATGTCATGGTAGCTGAGCCTAACGTATGTCTCTCCATTCATGGGCACATAGAAATGGCTTCCTCTGTTTTAAGGCCTCATGATGGGCGTGAGGATGCAAGATTGTGTTCCTGTCCCCTTCCCCCATCAAGTAGTGTGCTTCTCATACAGAGTCCATGGAGGCAGTGCCCAACCGTCTCCATACTTTAACAAATGTGTGTGCCGGGCGGTGGTGGCGCACGCCTTTAATCCCAGCACTTGGGAGGCAGAGGCAGGCGGATTTCTGAATTCAAGGCCAGCCTGGACTACAGAGTGAGTTCCAGGACTGTCAGGGCTACACAGAGAAACCCTGTCTCGAAAAACTAAAAAAAAAAAAAAAAACAAAAAAAAACCAAAAACCAAGTGTGTGGCTGTCCACACATGGGCCTCCACAGTCCCTCCTCACTCAGAAGGCGTGATGATAAAGTGCCTTTGTGGGTGTTTATCCTGCTGCCGGGATTCAGAAGTCAGTACTCAGACCTTAGCACCTTTTATTTGTAACTGGTGGTTTTCTTCGGCTTAGTCAAACAGTCTGGTTCTCTGAGGAACTGTTAGGTGTTTCTGGTATTTACCCTGATGCCATTAAACCCAGGTCTTTATACATACTAGGCAAGACTACCATGGGGTTATATCCCAGCCCCTTGCATTGGTTTTGGCATCCCATGAAAGGAAATGTATTTGGCTACTATTCAGAAATAGCTTTTCTCTCTACAGAGCCTTACCTGCTGTAAGGATGAATGAGAATTCCAACTCTGCCATAGGTGGAAGATAGGAGTCTGCACCGACTTCCTCTACTCTCTCTCTCTCTCTGCTTTCTGTTCCCTGCCTCCCTCCTTTCTGCTTACATTTGCAAGTATTCTCTTTCTTCCTCCTCTTCTCCTCCTTCTCCTCTCCTTCTTCCCCTTTTCCTTCCCCTCCTCCCCTCCTTCCTTTCTCATCCTTTTCCT
>JANHMN010000008.1:75808914-75837804 GCA_030674055.1 Rhabdomys pumilio | reverse complement strand
CCCTTTTCCTTCCCCTCCTCCCCTCCTTCCTTTCTCATCCTTTTCCTTTCCCTTTTCCTTTCCCTTCTCCCCCTTACTTCTCTCCTCTTTCCTTCTCCTCCTCTTCCTCCCCTCCTTCCTTTCTCCTTTCCCTCTTCTTCCTCTCTCCTTCCCTCCTCCTCCCCTCCTCCTGCTCTTTTCCCTCCTCCTTTCTCTCCTCCTGTTCTTTCTCTCCTCCTTTACCTCCTCCTCTTCTTCCCTCTTCCTTCTCCTCCTTCTTTCTTCCTCCTTGCTCTTTTCCCTCTTTCTCCCCCCTCTCCTTCATTTTTCCCTCTCTTTTTCCATTACATATTGTTGACCATGGATAATGGTTTAGAGTCAGGGGTAAACCTGTGCTTTGGCTTCTGTGAAATCACACGGTCCTGGTCCCTGTAGTTGGGATCGAGAGAGGGTGTGGCTGGAACCTTCTGCTCCGCTCCTTCCCCTGATGGTGTCCTGAGTGGGAAATGTAGTCACTGGTGCTCTCCTTTTCTGTAACTGTTGCCAGGATGACAGCTCAGGAGCCGAGCCGCCCGGCCTCTACCACCTTTACCTCCTGCACCCAGCCTTCCCCTCTATCCTCCTGGACCTGGGCAACACCACTGGCATAGTGACAGCTTCGGAGGGTGAGTCCCTATGACACAAGTGTGTCCTGGCTGAGTGATAACCTTTGCTCACCAAGGGAAGGATAAGGGTGTTTCAAGAGGTAGTAGTATCATTTCCCTTGGTGTTCCTGAAACCAGGGCATTGATGGCAGCTTCCTCAGAGTTCTAGGGTGAGAATACATATTCTCTGGATGTGCTGACCGCTGAGGGGAAGTGTACCCTCATTCCAGGAGGACTCAGGGGTGATGGTGGAGCCTCCGCTGTGTGCCAGGTGCCTGTCGGGTTTAAGATTGGCAGTTAACTGTGTGGGGAATAATGGAAGGAGAGATGTTACTTCAAGGGCATTGATTTAGATGTTACTTCTGTGAATATTAAACACACGGTATCGAAATTGGAGTCAACAGAAGAACCAAGCAGAGGAGAATTATTGCCCATAACCTGACCACTCTGAACATTTGGGAGTATCCTTCTTTGTTGTGCATTTACCTAAGTAAACTATAAAGCAGACTTGAGAGCATATCCTAGAAATATTCCATTCAGGAACCCACAGCCCCAGAAACTGAACCACTTACTGTCTGCCAGTCTCAGCTGGGCTCCTATTGGTGGGCGGGCAAGGAGGGACACCAGTCTAGCCACAGCTCCTTGCTGTCTTTCTCTTCCAGCTGGGGAGGGGATAGTTAGACAGGTCTCATATAGACCAGGCTGACCTGAAACTGGCTCTGTAGCTGAGGATGGCCTTGAACCCTCGACCCTCCTACCTTTACCTCCCAAGTGCTTGATTGCAGGTATGTAGTACCCTTACACCAAACTCCTTCATGCCTTTCCATACTCTACTGCCTCTCGTCTTTGCTCCTTACAGTTCTTTGCCTTGAGCTGAAGCAGTACCGTCTGTCCTCTATGCCCTGAGCTTCATGGGACAGAAAAGCTGATCTGGAATGTTCAGGCTTTCAACTGATTGGGGAGTGGGCGGGCGTCAGCTTGCAAAACCACATAAAAAGATCTAAATAAGCCGGTTTGCAACATCTGCATGAGACATGGTAAATAAGAATCTCATGGGCTGGGGATGTGGCCCACTTGGTGCAGTGCTTGCCTGGCATGCAAGAGGCCTGGGGTTTGATCCCAACACTGAGGAGGTAGAGGCAAGAGAGTCAAAGGCCAGTTCAAGGCTGCTTACCAAGGTAGGCCAATACTCTGTCCTGGTCATCTACATGTCCATCCATCCTCCAGAGTAAAGCACCACAGTTACCTCAAACCCTGGGCAGAGGAGGAGAGAAGAATGTCAAAAGAGGAAGAATCAGGGTGAGCCCAAGCAGTGGATTAGAGGAACACTGGCTGAGTTTGAAGCTCACAGTGACAGCGTATTAAGGGGAGGTGCCAGTGAGCCTGCCGGTAAAGCAGCTCTGTAGTTGTATGGAAAAAAGAACAACCTCACGTCCCTTTCAGACAAGCCCTGCTAATTCCTATTAAAGACAAGGCAGGGAGTCGAGCGTAGGACCTTGTGCCTGTCATAAATCCACATGATGACCATCGGTGCTGGACAGAGTCACTCCTCTCTTGCTAACCGTTTCCTGTCATTGTCCTTCCTCAGTTGGAATCAACGACATCTGGAAAGATGCCTTTTATGTAACCAGGACAACAGGGATGAGCCCCGAAGGACACCCTACCTCTCTGGTGGTCAGCAAACTTAGCCTGCGCTGGGCACTCATGGAAGGCCAGATGATCCAGGTGAAGGAGACCACCCCTAAAATTGGCCGTGGGGAACTGCGAAGATTCCTGTCTAGGATAAAGTTTGTTGATTCTCCCTACCAGGTAACTAGCTCATTGATTACATTTTAACTAAAAAAAAAAAATTATCACATATATGTGTGAGGCTCACACATGCCCTGACACATGTTTAGAGATCAGTAGACAGTTATAGAGATTAGTGTTCTTCCATGTGGGTTGTCAGGCATCTAGAAATGTGGCATTGGGGGTGATTTTTAGCCATCCCAATGACTGGAGGGGGTAGATCTTCCTGGCATTTACTGCGTAGGGAATAATGATGGTCACATCGCGGAGCTTTGGTTTACAGAACCTATATACCATACAGTTACCTTGCTGAAAACACCAGCCCTTTCCCTTAAAAAAATATCTGGGCCAAGTTCAAAGCTGAAGAGCTTATCACCACGAAGGTCCAAGTCCCCGGGGCTCACAAACTGTTGTAGCTAAACAGGACTGGGAGATGAAGAAAGATTCTGCTGTTTAGATTTCCCATTGCTTTGAAAATCCCATTTAAAGAGGGTAATAATGGTCATTCCCCCCACAGATCTAGTGCAACGGAATTCTTCAGAGTCAGAAGAACTCTACGGACTGGCTCCTGTCTCTCCTGTCTCAATTCTCTGGAGAGAGGATGACTTTGGGGCCACGCAGCACTTGGGATCACAGTACTTTGGCAGCCCGTTGGAGCTGAGAGATGTAGCATGGTCCGCTTAGCTGGGGAATCTCACGACGTTCCCGCCCCTGCACTAACCCCTTCTCCCGTGAACTCTGTGTGGATACTTTGGAAATGTGAATCTTATAGCTGTTTTATTTTTAATTCTTTTTGTACCTTTAATTTATAAACCCTTGCGGGGAAATCCAGTGGCCCACAAGCAGGATATATGTTGTTTTGCATTAGGCCCTGTGTATGTGTGTGTGTGTGTCTCTATGTGTGTCTATGTGTCCAATGTTGTAACAGTTATTTTTGAGATATGCCCCAAGCTTCAGGGATTCCATTTCTTGTCCTCGTGAAGGTCATCTGGCTTGGCCATCCTGATGCGTCTGGATGACCTGTCTCTGATCCCAAGGGTCACACACCATCGTACACCCCTCCCCCGGCCTGTACTATGGTTCCTTTTCAACTCTAGACAGCAGTGAGAAACACTGGACATTGTGATAGGGCTAGTTATCCAGTATGCTCATCCTTCTGTCTCCTAGGCCCTCCCACCTGTTGAGTGGTCATGAGAACAGACATGCTTCTAACACAGAGGAAGCAAGGAAAACACTTTCCAAGACTCCCGGTCCTTGTGTCAAGCTGTTCAAGCTTTGATGGCTCTGCAGCTATGATCTTTGATTCTGAAGTAATGACAGAGGGCCTGCATGCACACTGTCCTCATCTTAAAGGTTGGAAGTCCCACGGCCTTGTCCTGCTGCAGCTCTGCCCTCTTGCTCTGAGTCTTCTCTGGGACATCTCCATCTACTCCCGCTTCCTCTTTTATTCAGGGATCTGTTTCTGGGCTTTTGCTTCTTGGGTCCGGTATGCAACCACTCTGGCCCCATGTTCTTCCCTCCTTGTAGAGCTTTGAAGCATTATATTCTGAGAAAGTCCTCATGTAAATACTGTAACTTTTTATAATGATCAAGTTCTTTAGAATTATTGTCATCCTTTTCTGCCCCTTTCTATGTAAATGTGTGACCTCTTTTAACTTTCAAATGTCTGTGTCATTATATGATATGCTGTCTGTTCTCATGGTGGCCAATGAAAACGAACTTCTCTTGAGGGAAAACCAGATTCTCTCCTCACTTGGCCGTGTGTGTCTTTTTAGTTTGTGTTAATGACATCCCAGGAAACTAGATTCTAGGTTTAAGGGGCTATCTATGAATTGCCCACAATAGATGTTATGGGTAACAGAGGTTGGTACTCGGTCCATCCTGCAGATTGGCCTCACCGGACTTGTTGGTACCTCTGCCATAAAGACCAGAAAAGCATATTTGGAAGTCATGTGGGAGCAGGCTGACTTTGGGTAGGGGGAACACTGAATAGGATCCTTTAGAGTTCTGGAGATGATTCTAGGTTCATTTCTAGTTAGTTGAATTTCTGCCAGTAAAAGGGTTTAGAATATAGTTTGGACTATGGACTAGTTTACAATGGACTAACATGTCAAATGGGTGGTAGTCTTAAGGTCTGACTGAGCCCCTGTAGGCACAGTGTTTTCTCTGCAGTGTTGATGTGCTCGGAGAAGCCAGCTAGTACAGGAAGGGGTAAGATACAAAGATGACAATTGGGTGGCGTTGCTCAATCTGGAGCTGGGTTTTGCTGGTTGAGTCTTAAGACGAGAATAAGCTAACAGACAGTATCACTGGATTCTCAGTGTTTTGGTAAATAACATCCTAACTTCTCCTTACTAGAAGTGTGAATCGCCGAATGCAATGGAAACTCTGGGCTTACTTCCTGTTTCAGCTGGTACAGAAAGGTAGCTGAGGGTTGAGACAATGGCCTCCTGTCAAATGCCTCCCTGAAGGCAACAGCCCACCCAGATATCCAGGATAAGAAGTGTTCAATGTGGGCGGCCCACAGAACCAACCTGAGCACTCCTCAGAGGTTGTGCTGTCTGCAGGGCAAGGCTCTCCCCTCCTCTCAGCCTCTCCTTCTCCTTCCTTTGTAAGCCTTCCCCCCCCCCCTCCCCCAACCCCCCCCCGTCTGCCCTGCACAACATCCCCACCAGCCCCGGACATGCGGTGATACCAGCTAGCCCCAGGAATGTGAATCACTGTCCACGTTACTTGCGTTGAGGAGCAGACAGGGGTTTGTTGCCAGAAAGCACCGTTTAAAATGTGAACTGTTGCAGAACAAATAAATGGTGTGTACAGGAAATACACGCGTGGCTTTCTCACTCTTCCTGCTAACTAGGATGGCTTACTTCCCTTGTGGAATAAAGATGAGGAGGCGGCTGGCGTCCCTTGTGGGGGGAAACAGTGGGACCAGTTTCTGAGATGAGTGAGCAGAGGGGGAATGTCTGCCCCAGCCTCAATGGTAGAATGAGACTGTGTGAGTCTACTCTGGGAATCCAGGAGGCCACTTCTCAAAGGGAGCCTGATGCCATAGGCTTTAGAGACCTCCACGTAACATACTACCTTCCTAATGGCGTCTGGGCCATATTTAACAATGTTTTTATTTTTAAAATTTTATCACTGTGTGTGCCATGGCACGTGTGCAGATGTTAGAAGACAACTTTTAGAGTCCGTCTCCTTCCACTGAAGGATCCAGGAATCAACGTCAGGTTGTCGGGCGAGTGCAGCAGGCAGTTAACCACTGAGCCATTTAGTCAGCCTATTTTTTTTTTTTTAAAGTTGTTTTGAGATTTATTCTGTGTGTGTACGGGTGGTTTGCCTGCCTGTGTGTCTGGCATGTGCATGCATGTGCCTGTGGAGGCCAGGAGAGGGTATTTAGATTCTCTGGAGCTGGAGTTACAGACAGTGGTTAGCCACCACGAGGGGAATGCATGTCCTCTGTAAGAGGAGCCAGTGCTCTGAACCACTGAGCCTTCTTTCCAACTCTGTAAACAGCCCATTTAATTATACTTTACAAGCTACTGTGAGGATTGGAAACACTTGGAATGAAAGTGCACAGGATACCCTCAATAGTGTCTCCATCTTCCTGTGCGTGACTTCCAGAAGAATCCTAGTACATCGCAGATAAGCCATCAGATTGCTTAGCTGCGTTTCTTCAACTTCCATACAGCCGACCAAGCTTTACCAGACCCTTAAAGGTAGGAACTGTTTTATACTTGCCCTTTTTATCCACAGCGTGTAGTCTAGAACCTGCCTTAAACAGTTAGTGAAGAGAAGGTGGTTCTGGAGACGCGAGATGGGAGAGGCATAGGAGGGGAAGGAGGCAGAGCAATGCCTTCTGGGTAGTGGTGGTGCACACCTTTAAATCGCAGCACTTGGGAGGCACAGGGAGGTTCTGTTACTCTTAGTTTCTATAAATAAGGCTCAGGAGTCATGTTTGCTTAAGCAGATGTTGATAGTGAGCGACACCTATGGTAGGGCTTAGCCTGCGTCCCAAACCCACTTAACTCCTAACGCTGCTCTTCTATGGACGACTCGGACACTTCCTTTAGCTCCTGGCTGATCCCTTGTTGAAATTCCTTGTCCTGTAGCGCCGAGTAGAGATCTATACCTTCAGAGACAGAGCGGATGGGATGGCTGGGGTACTGATGGCACCTAGTCAAGGGTTCCCCGGCGTGGGCTGCGCACGCCAGCGGAGGAGGGAGACAGCGGTGGTGTTGTATCAGGCAGTTGGGGTTGGTGTGAAAGCTCTTACTGTGCCTGCATTTGAACTCCAGAACCATCTTCGTGTAGGTGTTGAAGGTGGTGACGGCTGACGCCATGCAGCAGGTGAAGGAAAGCCAGGCCGTGCTAGGGGCAAACACAAAGGAGGGCCAGTTAAGGGTCTGACTCTGTGGGAAGAAAAGCACCATGCATTCTGCCACAGACTAGGCCCTGTCTTTAGGGGCATATGGGGACCTGAGTATATTGCCTTCTACCATGCTTCTGTAAAGGACAGGGACCAGAGGACTTCATCTGCCTTAGTTTCGTAGTCAAAGAGGAAACAAGTCTACTGCACTGAGTTCCACCACTTGCCACCAACTGCAATGCTTTGATGGCTCTTGTGTGGTGTGTTTATTCACCCCTATAAAATCTCCTAGACTCCCCAGACTTGAGGCTCTGATCTATGTGGTAGGCAGGTTCGGATGCACTCCTCACCCCTTCTTTTTTCCCTTCATGTCCTTTGCCAAAGAGACCCTTTTCACCCTGATCCTGGGGCAACCTTCCCTCCACTGCCCAACGTTGTATGGAATTTAATTGTTCCCAAGTTGAGCCTTTTGAGTCATTCATGAAAACATTTTACTACAGCTCTGAAGGCATCACCTTTTGCTCTAGTGGGATTCAGTTATCACAAATACTGTGTGGTTCTTGGTACAGGGTCATTTACAGTGGAAGCTGGGTATGAATAGAAGCTGAGTGGATCAGAGAAAGGAGAAAGCACTGCAGGGAACGACAGCAAACATTCCTAAAGACTTGGGAAGCCAAACCCCTAAATCTCCCTGCTATCTTGGGAAGTCCAAGAAACAGGAGGTTTTGTGAGGTTAGGACTGGATGCCTGGAGGCCAAAGGCTGGTGAAAGGCAGGCCCAGGGCTGTCCTGGAGACTGTTAATCTGCAGTTTGAGCCCCAGAGTTCTCTGTTTCTTTGTGTGTGTCTGTGTGTCTGTGTACAGCCTCTTGGATCAGTCCACCTTATTTGAGGCTACATGTGTTTGGTTGTTTGCCACTAAGTACACAGGGCAACTGGCCTATGAGCTTCCAGGAGTTGCCCATGCCTCCCATCTCTCTCCATTTATTATCCATAGTGATTATAGACATGTGCTACTGTGTCTGCCTTCTACACGGGTCCTAGGAATTCGAACTCATGGTTCCATAGATGGCACACGCCTTTAGTCACAGCACTCGGGAGGCAGATCTCTGTGAGTTCGAGGACAACCGGGTCTACAAAGCAAGTCCAGGATAGCCAGCGATACACAGAGAAACTCTGATTGAAAGAAAAAAAACTAACAAAAACACAAAAAACAAACAAAAGAAAGAGAAAGAGAAAGTGGGCAAAAAGTGAAACCTGACTGGTTGGGGCAAACAGCAAAGCTGACCTGGGGCTGGTAGACTGATTAGAGTCCTCAATTGTAAAACATTGCAGCCTGAGGAAATGATAGGATCCGATGTGGGAAAGCCTCACTGTACCTTCATTGTTAAGGAAATGTGAGCCCAGCATGATGTGTTTTCTGTGCCCAATGCCCTCGGCATTTTTTTTTTTTTTTAAAGCAGATCTAATGGAAGTTCATTCAGGAAAAGTGAGACTCCTGAGGGTGAGGGGCTCCAAGAAAAGGTAACATTCAGCTTGAATGTGTGGAAGGCGGCACACACCTGTAATCCCAGTGCTACCAAGTAGAGACGGGAATCTGGAGCTCACAGGCAGCCTTGGCTACATAGTTATAGGCTAACTTGGGCAATATGAGTCTATCCCACGCCCCACAAAAGAAATGTAGAATGAGTGAGCCCTTTGTGTTTAAGACTGGAGTGTGGAAGGAAACGGTATTGTGTGAGGCAACGGGGTTGGTGTTGGTTGAAACTTTTACTATGCAGATACTTTGAACTCTAGCACCGACCGACCACGTGATGACAACTGGTGCCATACGGTTATATTTCTAGCAGGTTCGGTGGAGTTTGAAACTCTTGGCTTCGGTGGAGTTTGAAACTCTTGGCGTTAGAAAGAAGTTATTCTTGGAGTAAGGGCATGTATACCAGATGTAAGAGATTCAGTGGAGGATCATCGATGGATCAGATGGAGTTCAATCCACATTTCAATATTATAATTATTGTCTGTATTTCTCTAATACCCCGAGTCATACAATATAGGACACGTCACATAGTTCTTACAAGCTATATAAAACCAGCTTCGCTGCTCAAGGACAGTATGTAGATGAGACAAGGAAGCAACTATTACAGCCGCTGAACAGACGAGCTGGACCAGGTTGTATCCTCAAAGCAAGAGAGAAGAATGTTCTGTGTACCCTCTAAAGGCAGAGATAGATAGATAGATAGATAGATAGATAGATAGATAGATAGATAGATAGATGGGTAGGTAGATAGATAGGTAGGTAGGTAGATAGATAGATAGATAGATAGATAGATAGATAGATAAATAGATAAATAGGTAGATAGGTAGATAGATAGGTAGATAGATAGATAGATAGATAGATAGATAGATAGATAGATAGGTAGGTAGGTAGGTAGATAGATAGATAGTCTCCCTGGTCCTGCTCTGCATTTGACTGATGGATGAGGAGAACCTGGAGCTGGGTTGTGAAGGTTTAAAGTCTACGGATTACTTACTAGAAAGCCCAGCCATAATTCCAAGAGTGTGGTCTCCAGTCCTCCGGACCTAAGTTGGCAGTTGCCTGGAAAACTTGCGAGTATAGCATATGAGCCACCATCCCCAGAATGCCTACGGAGGAACAAGAAAGCAGAGGTGTGTGTGGCTACTAGCTATTGTCACCAGGGTCAGTCTGCCCCAGGCATCCATGGCTCCTTTGCCATCACTTTTCCTGGGAGACTATTGGAGTCTCTGAGTCTCTCTCATGGCTATTGCTCATTTTGAGTTCTTCCTACACATTGGTCTTCACCGTGTGTGTGTGTGTGTGTGTGTGTGTGTGTGTGTGTGTGTGTGTGTGATTTTATTTCACTTTAAATTTTAACCAACAGTGACCGTATGATAAAACTATATATTCCAGTATTTTACATGTTGAGAAAGCTTGCAAATAAAGGAACCTAGAATCGAAAGCATGTATGAAGGACAGAATGCACAGTTTCACATGCTACTTCTACTTAAAGTGAAAGGCTTTGCCTGCACAGTATATTCTGCCGTCTGTCTGTGTGATTGTATGCATGGGTGTGTGTGAGTGCCTGTGTATATGCACAAGGGTCCTCAGGTTTTCTCTTATTCCTTCAAAGTCCCTTGCTGAATTTAGAGCTCACTACTTTTGCCTAGGTAGCTGGCCAGCAGGCCTCAGTGATGCTCCTGTTTGACGCTCAGGCGCCCAGGGCTGGGCTTGCAGGTGCAAGTGGCCATACTCAGCTTTGAAATTCTAACTCAGGTCCCCAACTTGAGCAACAAGAGCTCTTGCCCATTGAACTACCTTCCCAGATCTTCCCCACCCCCTCACCCCCCAACCCTCTCCAGCTTTTCTTCTTGCTTCTCTGTCCTTTCCTCCTCTCAGGGACAAAGATCCCAAGCCTTGAAGGTGGCATTTCACGTTGACCCCTGTGAACCAAGTCATGGTGCGGTACACACCCCTAATCCCAGCCTTTGGAAGCTCGAGGCCAGCCAGCTATACATGAGTTAGTCTGTCTAACCTAGTCTATATGGGAAGGCCCTGGGCCTTGTCTCACAGAATGAGCAAAACATCCAAAGGAGCCTGGAGGGAAGGCACTCTGCCGCTGCACGGTCACTCACCTGACAGGACCAAGGAGACGGCTGCAAAAGCGCTTAGCTTAAGCCCACAGCCAGGGTTGCTGGTGAGCAGCAGATCTGTCAGTAGCAGGAGGAAGCTGATGAATTGAAGTCCGATATAGGCAGTTTGGGCTCCCAGTGACAACCAGAGGACCTCTGCAAGGAGCCAGGAAAAGAAACCCCACCCAGATGGTGAGCGACCACTGTGGACACACCCGCCCACTAGAAGTCAGAGGCCCGGAGGGACAGGAAGAGAGAGACAAAGCTGAAACATGCACCCAGTGTCCACGAGGAACCTGTGTATCACCGTGCACACACATGTGATAGGCTGTGCACACTGCTAAGCTTTGCTGTGAAACAGATTCCTCCATTTTCACAAACCCTGTGCTAATTAATCATCATTCTTGTCTTTCTCTTTAATTTGGGCATGTGTTTTTATTTTCTGGACCTCTCTCCTCTTTAAGTAAGGAAAATCTTGGATGAAGCAGCATCCACCTGTAGTCCCACTAAGAGGATGGTAGAGACAGGAAAAGAGTAAGCTCTCAAGGCTAGCCCAGGTACAGAGACCCCACCTCAAGGAAACCAAACCAAAGCCCAGCATCCCCTCCCCCAACAGTAAGAAAACAGGGAGGAGAGGAAGGAGTGCTTTTTGATTTGTGAGTTGTACTCCTACATGTGAGAGTCAGCTTCAGGAGGAATTCCT
Organism: Rhabdomys pumilio; assembly: GCA_030674055.1. Taxonomy (NCBI): domain Eukaryota; kingdom Metazoa; phylum Chordata; class Mammalia; order Rodentia; family Muridae; genus Rhabdomys; species Rhabdomys pumilio. The sequence goes on along the minus strand of JANHMN010000008.1, from coordinate 75,826,675 downwards.
GTCAGCCTGTGGGGCTCTGAGGTAGAGAAAGGAGATCACAGTGCAGTTTAGATCCAGAGAGGTCCAGGTCTACAGTTACCGAACACGTACTTGTCACAGGCACCCAGGGGAGGTGGAGGAGAGAAGCCTTCTCTATTAACCACTCCCCTCCAAATCGGAGAGTGGGGTGACATGGGCCTTGCAACGTGGTAAATTCCAGTAGTCCTTTCTCACCTCTCTGGGCTGGTGGTGTGAGTTCAATGAAACGTCGGCACTTCTCCCCTGAAACACAGAAGGGGCAGTGTCATGAGGCCAGCACCACTCAGGTGATCAGGTGTTTTCAAAAAACAGGAGCAAAAGCACCAACAAATGAGGCATCCAAGCTCGTTTTTTCTGCCTTCATCTGATTGTGAGAATGAAGCATCTTCCTAGGTCAGAGCTTCAATTTCCTGTCTTGATGTGAACAAGTCCTTTTGCTGCTGGACCAAAACTATTTGTAGAACCGAGACTGGGACAGTGTCAGGTACCACAAGGCTACAGGTGATAAGCATCTGTGCTCTCTCTCCTCCCTCTTTCTCCCATCCCCCTGTTATCACACCCACCCATTTTTTATTTCTCTTCCATGTTGTTTCCCCTTGCCCACTTGGTGGAAATCTTAATATCAAGTTGAACAAGAGTTTTAGAACTCTTCCTGGCCCCAGTGTGACTTTTAAATATTCTGAATGGGGAAGAAGAGGACGTGGAGGCAGGATATATGTGTCATACTTTCTGATCTAAGAAATACACGCCGATAGGTGTGAATTGAACAGAGTTTTTTTTCAGTAAGTAACAAGAGACTTGGAAACATCTGTCTGTAGTTCCTCCAGGGCATCTTAAATATCTATCTATCTATCTATCTATCTATCTATCTATCTATCTATCTATCCATCCATCCATTTTGAAATGCAGGGAACCAACACAGGGCTTGCACATGCTAACTATTCAACCACATGTCCAACTCTTGTTTTTTCAAGACTGCCTTGCTAGACAGCCCAGTATGCTCTTAAAGTCACCATGTAGCTCAGGTCTTCCTCATCCTCCGCAGCCTCCTCCCTCGGCCTCTGGAGTATTGGTTCTATCTAGAAAAGTATGCCACTGTAGTTTTCTCCTACCTTTTAAATTGAGACACTAGTGTTTAGCCAAAAAGGGAGGTGTGATGTACCTAACACTTTGTTAAACCATGACTGCTGGGAAGCCTCAGGGGATTTTTTGGCTGTGTTAGAAGGGGCCACAGAGAAGAGGTAACAGAGCAGAGTTTGGGCGTGAGGCCCATGAGGGTTTGGGATGCACACCTCCCATTGGGAATGTACACCTCCCATTGTTGTTCTGACTCTTCTCAGCCCAGTGGGGTTTCTCTGCCTGCATAAGATCCCAAGATTGCCTGCCTTAGCCTGGTGTGGTGTCTTATATCAGTACTCAAGAAGCCAAAGCAGGAGGTTGCAGTAAATTCTAGGTCAGCCAGGTCTACAGAGTGAGTTCTAGGACAGCCTGGGCTCCCAAGTGAGGTAATGTCTCAATAACCATTTTTCTCTTTAAAGGCAAATGAGATGGCTCAATGCATGTTTGCCAAACCTGGCTATTTGAATTTGATCCCCCGGCCCCACATGCTGGAAGGAGAGAACGGATCCCTGCCCACTGCCCTCTGACCTCCACATGCATGCACATACCCTGTACATACCCATACGCAATACAAAGAAAAATGTAATTGAGAAAGCAGGTCAGGTCGCGCAGCTGGTGTGAGGGAATTACCTGGCTCTTCCATGGTTTCCTCACAGGATAGCCACATGCCACTGCGGAAGGTAAGGAAGGAGAACCGGTCATCCCCAGTCTCCCAGGTGTATTGTACCACCTCCTTGGCTGATGTGTTGGTGATGTCCCCATCCAAGGACATCGGCATGTCAAAGCACTTGGCTGCCAGACTTTGCCCGCACAGGGACTTGGGCACCTTCTGTGTGCCCACAAACCACTCGCTGCTGAGCAGGGATGCTGCGGAGAGGCCGAGTGATAGCATGTTGAGGATGGCAGAAATGAAGGTCCGCTGGTCAGAGGAACCCTTCTGGAGCTCCATCTGCAACACACAAACAGGGGAGGACGACACCGAGCTGAGGACGAGCTCCCAGGGCCCGCCCACTCCTCTTTCCTTAGGTAAAGCCTGCCATTTGAGTGCTTTCTCCAGGAGCCCTGTGGAAGCCATGCTGCTATGTGGCCAGGAGCAAGCACTGGTCCTCATTAAATTGGACCCTGTGTATCTTCAGCAGAGCAGCAGTGATTTTCGTAGGCAGAGAGCTGGCTGGATAGACACTGGATAGGTTTACAGAGGGATAAAGGTGATACCAATCGGGAGACCTTGTAATGGGGGAGTCTAAAGTCAGAGCGAATTGGATGTGAGCAGGGCAGCACCTTACCTGTCTGCCTGGCTTCCAGCTGGCAAGCCCTAAGGAATGTGTGCATGTGTGCCTGGGTGGAAGACCTTAGAGTCCCACTTAGAGTATGTAGCCTCAGGTAGAGGCAGCAAGGGAACAAGGGCGGCTCGTTGCTAATGCTCTGAGCTGATCAGCCTTCTTTTGCATACTTTTAATTATTATTTGTTCATGTATAAGGTTTTATGGTAATATTTTCATATATACATATCATTATATTTTGCTTATAATTGCCCCCTAGTCTTTCTTGTCCCCACTTTCTCCCTCTCTTCCCTAAATAATCCTAGTGTTTCTGCTTTCATGTCATATGTAACATACATCATCCAGTCTAGATTTTTTTTTTTTTAGATTTATTTATTTACTTTATGTATGAGTACACTGTTGCTGTCTTCAGACACACCAGAAGAGGGCATCAGACCCCATTACAGATGGTTGTGAGTCACCATGTGGTTGCTGGGAATCGAACTCAGAACCTCTGGAAGAACAGTCAGTGCTCTTAACTGCTGAGCCATCTCTCCAGCCCCTTCCCCCCCATCTAGATTCTGTGTATAAGAGAAGCATGCATTATATTTTTCCTCTGTTATTCCAATTCTTTCTCTTTCATTCGCCCACAGTCTCCTTCTGCTTTTATATATTATAGACATATAAGATATATATATGGGAGAGAGAGAGAGAGAGAGAGAGAGAGAGAGAACATGCAGTATTTGTCTGAATCTGGCTTATTTTGTTTGCCGAGTGGCTCACCAGTCTCATTTGTTTTCCTATAAATAGGTTTATTCTTTACAGCTGAATGTAACTCCATGGATGTAAGTCCATGGTGTATATATTCTGTATATATGATCAAGCTGTATCACCCCAGGGGAAGCAGTTGGAACTTCTGATGCCTTCAGGATAAAAGAGGGCAGAGTAATATGTGTATCACTTTGAGAATATTTGCTTAGTATGCAGGAAGCCCTGGGTTTGATTCCTAGCACTATAGAAATCCAGTGTGGTGGCAGGTACCTGTGGTCCCAGGACTTGAGAAGGAGAGCAAGCGGGAAGATCATTCCTAGCTCCTTTGAAGCCAGCCTGGGCTACAACTGATCCTGTCTCAAAAACAAAGACCGTATCAACCATATCAACCTCATAATGATTATGTGATTTGAACTGAATTTGATTTAGAAAAATAATCGTGGTCAGTTTTGAGCACCGTAATGTTGTTTAATAGCTGGGGCGCAGGAAGGAAGCCTGTGTTTAGTTTCCAGATGGTTCTTAGAGCAGAGCGTCTTGAGCTTTCGTGGGATCCCTCCTATCAGAATTAATCAGGCCCAAATCCGCTTAGCTTAAGGATGTAACTAACATCACAGGCAAATACACAGATCCAGCAATCTCTGTCTACCCCAGCTTAGCAGAATCTCCATTTAACAGCTTATGAGGATGACCCTTTGTTCTTCAGACTCTCCGGGGTTGGAAGCACTGCATACCACACACAATGCCAACGTGACAGGGACCATAGATACAAATATCCTGAATATATACCGTAAGAATAAGTGGCTTCTGGAAACCAATTTGCTAGTGTGATTTAAAAATAAGAAAGCATTCAACACATTAACTCCCCCAAGAAACATCAGTCTTTGTTAAGACTCAGGGTGACCTTGACTAGGACAAATCAGTGAATGGATGTCCTCTTCTAGGAGCAGGAGGGGTCTGGGTTTGCCAGGGTCTACTGTCACTTGCTGTTTGTTCCATGCACTCAGATATGTTATCTTCCTTTTAGTCTCCAAAACAATTGGCTTCCACCCTCTTTCCAGTACCCATGGGCTAACCTTGCGGGAGTATTCTATTTATTAATTTTCATAAATTAGCAGCTAAAATAGTAGGCTTCACGGTGGCATGTCCCCTTTGCCCTTGTTCTTTGTCCCCACCTCATTGTCCACTGCCACCAACCCCTTCCTTGACTGGTCCCCTTCTATTCTATTACCCACTACCGCCTTCCATGTGGATCTTTTTTGTTCCTCATGACCCCCTCTATGGTTCACGAGACTCCTAGATATACAATAATCAAAATCTAGCATCTGTACGTGAGAGAAAGCAGGGTTTTTTTTCTTCCGGGTTTGACTTATTTCACGATATATGTGTCCGTGTCTATATCTTTTCCTGAAAATTTTGTGATTGACTTTCTCCTCACAGATGAATACAGTTCCATTAGGTGTGGACAGCAGATTTTCCTTATCCATCTACGGTAGTCATGTATGCTGGCTCAGTGTCTTAGCTCCTGTTGAAAACTGTGGTGTTGAGCATGATGTATGAGCATTTTTGGGGGTGTGTATCCTGTCTCATTTTCTGATATTCATAGCTTGAACAGGAAAAGACCTTGCAGGTAAAACATCTTCTCTAATCATTCTATAAGAAGACCAAACCCAAGGATCTAGACATTTCTGAATCTCCACCCAAGGGTTCTATTTTAATAGGGGTATTCAGCCTTAATTGGTTTGAAAATTCATCTACTGTCTATCATACCATTACGAGATCAGCTCTTGGCTTTATCATTGATCCATTTCAAGTCACATATTTTCCTACATTCCTCCAGGTTATTCAGAAATAAAGACTATTAAGGCTTACCCCAGGGATGTATACCTTGTGGCCTCAAGCAAGATGCCAAGCAAATAATGCCAGAGATGATTTGAGATGCAAAGGATGAACAAATTGAAATGACTCAAAGAGGCTCTTTCCAGAAAGAACACTCACCAAGGACAGGCGTTGTACTCTCTTCCATCCCCAGTTGTCGGAGACAGGGTCTCAGGTAGTTTGTGACCTCAATCTGACTAAATAGCTTTGTGTCTTGAACATGATCTTGGATCCTCCTGACTCACCTCTCACACGCTAGAACTACATGCGCGTGCTGCCATGTCCAGGATTGTGAATGCTAGGCAAGCGCTTGACTGAGCTTCCTCAACCCCAGGTTGACAGTTAAACGGACGGACGTCTCATTGAGGAGACTTTTCAACAATCAGCATCCCCCCATGCAGCATCTTTTGTCACAGGACTTTTCTCTTCAGTCCATACTTCAGATTGGAAGAACAAATCTCACTTCACAAGTTTTCTTAACACGGCTCGAGAGTGACTGAGCCTGAGAAGAACTCTTCGTTTTCATATGCTGACAGATCCGGTCCCAAGGTGACCCTCTACTCTCTCCAAGAGACAGAGCAGAAGCGCTATAGTTGGCTCAGTAGCATCTATGCTCACACCAGTGTATATTAACAGAAAAACATGAAATTAGTGCATGATAACAAGGACAGCCAGTTGATGGGATGTACCTCTTCAAAGAGCCAGATGCTAAGGTTTCTCCTGAAAAATCAAACGGGGAAGCTAGTTACCTTGGCCATGGTCAGCGTCTTGTAGCCTGTCTGGAAGGGTGGACGGATGTCATCTGTACAAGTCTCTTTGGTGCAAAGTAGCAAAAAAGAAGACTGAGTTCCCTCCCCCTTCCCTTGCCTTCCCACCCCTCCCCTTCCAGCTCATAGTTTGAGGAGTGCGCCTCTTGATTAAATGCTGCTACGCCATGAACAAGGGCATTTAATAATTGACAGTGTAATCACACGCCAGCTGTTCTCAGAGATTATGCCAGAGGCCAGAGCAGCATGAGATCTGCATTTGCAGAGGGGACACTGTAAAAAAGCAAAGAGTGACTGATGTCCCCTCTACCTCTTGTTCTCTAGAGAAGGGGTGTGGCCAGCCAGTGCTTGACTTTTATAGCTATACACAAAAAATATTGAGCCACTGTAGTAACTTCTCAGTGTCCCGCAGGAAGCAGCTTTCGGCTTTGCAGTCTTGAAGCTTCAGGAGCTTCAAGTTTGGGGTGCGCTCTCCATTTTCTAGGCAGTCCATGGACAGTTGCTTCTCTCCTCTCATGTTGAGTATTTTGGATGGGGATGAGGATGAGGAAGAGGTGAAGAGAACAGGACTGAAGATCTGGAGAAAAGCTCAGGGTCTGATGGCCCCATAACAACCACCATTTCTTTCGTAATTTTCAAGCAAGGAATGGACATCTTTTTATTTTCCTCAAGCAAGTTACATCAGCAACAGCAACAACAACAATACTGAATCCAACCAACCATTAAGGAGTGGGTCACATCTATCCTCTTGGCAGTCACTAGAAGCACAGAGCATTCTTTCCATCCTCAGAATTGTACAAACATATACTTTTCAGCAGCTGCTCTCTTCTGTCTACCCAGAATGTCCTCAGTTTCTTCTGACACACCCCTCACTCCCCTCCCCCAGAGAGACAGGGTTTCTCTGTGTAGTCCTGGCTGTCCTGGAAGTTGTAGACTAGGCTGACCTCGAACTCAGAGACCCACCTTCTTCTGCATCCTTCTGCATGCTGGGATTAAAGGCATACACCACCCCCAGCTTTCTTTTGACCTTGCAATTTTAGTGTAAAAAGCCATTCATTTTTTGAAAATGGCTTTCTCCTCTTTGTCTTTGCTGCACCATGCTTCTCCTGAAACTGTTTTTGTTTTTTTTCACATTGTGTGCGTGGTGGGGCCATGTGCGCATGTGTGCGCATGGGCGTGTAGCAGGGGCATGGTTCTCTTTTTTGACCATGTGAATCAAACTCAGGCTGTCAGGTTTTGTGACAAATCCATTCACTAGTTCAGCCATCTTTCAGCTCCCCACCCCACCAGATATCGTTTATATCACCCAAGCACCCCTTTATTCATTGTGACACAGTCACTTTGCTTTAGGAGAAGGGGACAGGAATTTTGTGGTTCCATTTTGCTCTGGAATAGGCTAAATTCCGGGATGCATGGTTTCCTCATGCCGCTGGGTGGCGCTATACCCTCATAATTTCTTTCCGGCTCTTTCCTTCCCTACAAGTCAGCACAATGTGGGTAGGGGTGGCTCCCTCTCTGCAGAACTGCTCTCTTTCTTTCCATTGGCTTTCATCCCGGTACAAATCTACAGACTGCCATGTGTCAGCCTTATGGAATTCAGGATTGAGAGTGAACATTGGGGGCGTCCAGCCACTCCCGGCAGGACCTTTTGTAGGGTTATTCCCTAGAGTTCATTTTTGGTGGCCAGTTCCAGTTCTCAGTGACTCAATAGATCCTCAAATGTCTCCCACGGGAAACGCAACATCACAGTATCAGAAAATACAGTTAGCCAGCGTTTCCTGATGGGGTTTGTGCACGTTTCTTTCCTTAATTGTAACCCCTTTCTCCACCCGAGAACAGTGACCGATTCTTTTCCCTTCTCGACGCTTCCACCCTTCAAATTCTTGGAGACACATCTCATATCCCGCCTTGAGTCACTGCTTGGCAAACACCCTGTCTTTGGTTTTTATTGCCTCTGCTCATAAACCGCACCCCGAAGCCTTAATTGCCTCAAGTTTGCCTTCTTCAGGGAAAAGGGGATGGGCGTGGCAGGGTTGGATACGGAGGCCCCAGAGGTGGATTTAGAATGAAGCTAATGAAACCACCCTACCTCCCTGGCCCCTCACTTATTTGAGCTGCTTCCAAGGGCCTGTTGCCCAATCCAAACTTATAATTTTGTATTATTTTCCTTAAAGGTTTCCAAAATATTAGTTTAGCCTCCACAGCAGCTCTGACCCACCCATTCCTAGGGTGCTTGGCTGGGTACTTGCTGGATGTGACTAGTCATAGTATTCTCTCTCTGAGGACCTTGGACCTCAAAGTTCAATTTCCTCTTAGGAAAAAAAAAAAAATAAAACAACAAACCTAAGTTTCTCTGCCTTGCCACAAAAAAAAAAAAAAAAAAAAAAAAAAAAAAAAAAAAAAAAAAAAAATTAGAACCCAGCATACCGTTCACTTCCTTTCATTGTAATTCTGGCTTGCTATTTCCCGACCCTTTCCTTTCCTCTCTTACAACAGAAAAAGTAACTACTGGTCAATGTAACAAATTTAAGCTTGTCTGGAAAGCTCACCACTCAGTATGGAGACAAATATCCCGCATCTCAACACAGCGTTTACACTTGATGTTGGGATGGGAGTGTTGACGGGAAGTCACACTCCCATGGGGCATTTCATGCCCCTCAGCATTCATGACATCAAAGTGCCAAGGCCTGGGACTGGCCTTCCTTTGCTAAGGTTCGCACCAGCCTTCTCTGTACCGTAGGAAACCATTTTTACTAGCTATGCATAAAGAGAAATGATGGTCTTGGGACACCCATACTTTGTAGGCAGAAGTTCAATTTATTGCGTGGCGAGCACGCTGCAGATTAGAGGTGATTAAGAATGTTGAACGAGAGCTGTTGTGCTCACCTCTTCCCTGACACCTGAGCCTCAGGCTAAAGGGATCTAGTCATTTTGTCTCCCAAGCTATCCACCTAAGACATCTTGCCTGGAAAGAGTTTCTCTGTCCTCCCAGGGGCCAGAATTCTTGACCCATGGCCTCATTAAGTAATTCCTTTCTGTTACTCAACAAGCAAAAAGCTGGAGTAGAGTCTAAGAGCTTTGGCTGTCACTGGCTGACGCGCAAACAGCTCCGCTCTCCGTGCCTCCACATCCAGACAGGTACATCTTCCATGGAGCTCATCTGACTCTAAGTCAACGGATGCAGCAAAGCAGCTATGTTTTATGAACTGCTGACTCTAGCACTGCCTTCAAATGGAGGAGGTTTGTCTCTTCTCCATTTATAACAAGGTTCATGAACACAGGTTGGGAAGCCTATGGGCAAAGACATGAACACAGAACATGTGTCCAAACAGCATCAAGTACACATTACTCTTCCCAGGTCTCATACAAAAGCAACCGGGAGCTCCCAGAGGAAGGAAAGCATACTAGAGGCCCTTCTACACAGAAGCGGAGTTTTCAGACAGATCTGCCAATACATTTTCTCCCACCTGTGGGAACATTCCTGCTTTTCCATGAGCAAAGGCTCAGAAAATAGCAATGATCTCATTACCAGTGTTATCTTTAGTCTGACTAGAGGACAAACAGATCACTCATAACAGTGACAGATCGGAAATATTCTGTCCATTTCAAGATGGGTGATTCCGTACAGATAAGTTCATTTTGATGTGGCTCGAACCTTCCGAATTTTAATTGCATATTGTGGGACATCGAATTCCTTCGCTGATGAGACTGAGAAAGGTTTCCCAGAGTACGTTTATGATCAGCTCAGTGTTTAACCCAGGACCTCCCATTTTCAACTGTACCCTGCTTGTAAGGACCTACATAACCCCAAGTGCTCCTAAGGTGGGTCACGAATGCTGGTAATTCTCTCATTTATGTTCCTTGGGAAGGGCCAAAGGAAAACACTTGGGGCCTCCCTCCAGCCTTTCCCTTTCCGCTTTTGTCATGGAATTGTTTGAAGGCTTTTGCTATGGCAGTCATTTCCAGGAGAGGAAGCCCTCCCCCACCCCGCCCCCTGTCTTTCTTCCATGCCCTAAGCCGCTGGCTGGCATGAATCAGAGGGAGAGCCACATCTGCACTTCCTGTGGGGCAATCCTTCACGTGCGAGTGACTGCTAGACATGCCTGGCTCCGGCTACCCTGGTGTCTCAGGGACTGCAGGATCCAATGAGGAAGAGGGGTGGCAGGCAGGAATGCTGCTGTCCATAGACAGTACAAGGTCACCCTTTCCCACCCCAGCGTGCACGCCTTCCTTTTATATTTTCCTTCCCTTTCTCCCTTCATCTTCATTCTCTGTCTCAGTGTCTGAGCCAGATGAGATTTCTCCACGCTTCGCCATGAGTAACCCTCCCGGCGGTGTTTACTACGGCGCCCCAGTTGCCTAGCAGCGGACGTGGTTGCCATGGCGACGCACCAGGAGCGTGTTTTGAATTGTTTCGTAAGGCCCCGCCCTTGTGCAGCGGGCGCTTGGGACTTCCAGGACGGGTGTGGCAAGGAACCACGAGGTTTCTTCCTCTTTCTCTTCCTTGGGTGGGTCCTGCGTCCGGTTGGCCTACCCATCATGCAGGCGAGGACCGGCCCAGGGAAGAGAACAGATCCTGGGATAAATTCCTCATATGAGGTGGGACAAGTGTTCTGGTTGCTGTCAAAATTCCAAATCAAGCATTTCCCTGTTCCCCGCAAAATGCGGTTCTCCAGGTCCTTTCTGGTGGAGGGGTAAGGTAGGCCTGCCTCGTTTTTTTTTTTTTTGTAGACATGAGACGCCTCTCGTGTACATGGACCCCTCAACACATCTGTGGTCTAGTGGTTTACCTACCTGCTTCCCCAAGGGATGACGGGGGAGGTGGGGAGTCCTCTACAGTTTTGATCTGAAGATCTAAAGAGGTGGAAGGAAAGCGGAATCTAAGGAAAAAGCATCGCAAACTACCAGGCCAGGGGTTAGAGACTTCGATAGCTAACTGTACCCTAGGCCCTCACACCCCACCAGTTACACAGGCATCTCCATGGTACTGCTTGAATTCAGTCTTTGATTTGCACCAGATCACAAAAGCAGACATGGTAGAGCCTGCATTCAGTCCTGCAACCTTAGAAGGCTCACTGCTTTTGAAGGAATGTGCCTGTGTGGGCACAACGCAGGGCAGGCAGACTCTTTTAACAAAAGCCACAGATTCCAGGTGGCATCAGGAAACGGCCTCCAGAATTAGGCGAGGGTTCAGATATAATGTGCTTTAATATCTCTTAGCTTCATGTTAACGAACAGACTTTCCCATAGCCCTGCCCCCTCTCTAGAGAACCAGTCCTAAAAGATAATAAAATTTCAAGCTCTGGCTGGCTTTTACTATTATGTTCATATCTGTAAGGGCTCCCCAAGCTGATGGTTCATGGTGGGTACTTTTAGGACTTCTTTCTGAGCTTGGGGAAGGTGCCTGAGCCCACATTCCTAGCTCTTCAGAGCTTTGAGCTCCGTCCCAGTCTCACAAATGCCCCTTTCTTAGGCTAGCTTGGCCTTCTGAACAACTTGTTTACTGCTTATTAACTATGCATTCCTCCCCACTTCCCGAGTGTGTGTTTGTGTGTGTGCGTTCATGCCACTAGAGATGGGGCTCAAATAGTGAAATATGTAAAATTAATCAGTTTTCACAACATTTCCAAAAGCCGTGTACCTACCTCCTGGGTGAGACAAACATTTTGAGTCAGCTGACAGGAGTCGCTCATGCACCGGTGTAGTTCTGAAACAGGTGTCTCAGTTTCTGCTCTGACAGGTCTTAATTAGTTACGTGGCTCAGGTGTTGAGGGAGAGGATGCACCAGGTCCCCTCTTGCCAGCAGAGGGAGTAAGGTGGTATGTGGGCCGTTGGGAGAGGATGAATGCCTCTCAGGCAGGACACCAGCTTGGGTAGGGGTGAGTTACTATGACTTCACTCTGTGATGTCACAGTAAGCAGGCAGGGTTCTCTCCCCCGATGCCCCACCCACTCATCTCCCAACCCTAGAAAGACCAGGTTGAGAGAAGGGCACACTCAGTACCTCTTAGGAGTCAGGCGTCTCCTGAGGTCTTTCAGTCAGTGTTTACTGTGTATAAAAAAGAACCCGGGGAGTTTATTCAAACACAAATCTGAAGGTTAGGGATGGCTGGCATGTGGTGTCAAGCAGATCACATTGGCTTGTGAGGCTTGTCCACTGCTGTCAAAGGGAATTACAGTTGTGAGCCACAGAAGTCTTGAAATGTTCTAACACCCCCATTCAAAACAGTGAAATGAACACACAGAGCAATAACAAAGAACTCTTACCCAATGCTGGGTGAAAGCTGACACACATGGCCCCCAGCAGGCACTGGAAGAATACATTGTTATCATCTTAAAACTTAAATGCATTAAAATGAGATATAAAGACTAAAATGCACCCTCTCCATCATAAGGGCTCAAAAGCCTCATGTGGTAAGTAGCTACTGTGCTGGACTTTTTATCTTCAGACCATTCATTAAGGATGCACAAGAGTTGCCATTTTAAATGACCAGTGTCTGGGAATCTAGGAGGCATTCACTATCAGGTTTAATTTTATTTGAAACAGGGCCTTACACTTGATGTGTAGTTGAGTCTGGCCTTGAACTCTCCATCATTCGCCTTCTGTCTCCCAAGGGCCAGGATGACAGTAGCATCCACCACGCCTTGAATTTTCAGTTTTGCTTTGTTTGCATCGGACTCTTACTTTAGCTAAAGCTGGTCTGGAACTCACTATATAACAAGGTTGGCTTTGAACTCATGACAATCCTCCAGCCTTGATCTCTGAGTACCAACACTACAGGTGTGAGCCACTATGTCAAATTTACTCTCAGAGTTTTAGTGGGCATAATCCTGTTGACACTGAGGTCATGACTCAGCTTCAGGTGTATGGAGTCCAGATTTGAAAGTCTGGGTGGAGACCTGTTCCATGCAACATGGATCCTTTCTCCTCTTTACCGGATCCTGACCTTCAGGCCCCCGGATTCTAGTGTCAAATCTCTTACTCCAGACACTAGAACTCTCTCTTACCTCTGAGTTTCTATAGCATGCCTGGTCTGCCAATACAATCAGAGATTTTTCTTCTTTCTTTCCCCTCCCTTTCCTATTCCCCTTCCATCCCCTCCCATTTTCTCCCCTCCTCTCCTCTCCTCTCCCCTCCCCTCCCCTCCCCTCCCTTCTCCAGTTCACTTCTGTCTTAGTTAGGGTTTCTATTGCTGAGAAGAGACACCATGACCAAGGCAACAGAGCTGGCTTAGTTTCAGATGCTCAGTCCATTATCATCATGTCGGGAAGCATGGCAGCATCCAAGTACTTATGGTGCTGGAGGAGCTGAGAGTTCTACATCTCGTTCCAAAGGCAAACAGGAGAAGACTGGCTTCCACATGGCTAGGAGGAGGGTCTCAAAGCCCACCTCCAAAGTGATAACACTTCCTTTAACAAGGTCACACTAACTCCAGCAAGGCCTCCTAATAGTGCCCCTCCTGGGTCAAGCATATTCAAATCACCACATTCCACTCACTGGCCCTTATAGGCTTGTTCAAACACGTATGTCTATGGGGATCATACCTAGCCATAGCACAATGCAAAATACATCAGTCCAACTTCGAAAGTCCCGTAGTCTGTAACAATTTCAACAATGTTAACCGTCCAAATTTCAATGTCTTTTCTAAGATTCATTCAATCACTTAAACTATAATCCCCTATAAAGTAAAAATCAAAAATCAGATCACATACCTCAGACATCACAGGATATACATTATCATTCCAAAACACCATAGTGAGGAAGTAATGAACCAAACAAGGCCAAGAACCAGCTGGGCAAACTCTAGACTCTGTACCTCCATGTCTGATGTTAAATCTTTCTTCAGATCTCTAACTCTTTTCACTTTGTTGACTGCAGCAAACGTCTTTCCCCTGGGCTGGTTCCACTCCCTGTTAGTAGTTTTCCTCAGCAGGTATCCCATGGATCTTGCATCTTTAACATCTTGAGGTCTCTAAGACACAATATGTCTTTAACATCACAGCTTCCTGTTTCAGTGTCTGGGATCCACACATGATCATCTGGACTTCTTAAAATGGCTTGGGTCACTTCTCCAGCTCTGCCCTCTGTAGCACTCTAGGATCTGGTTGATTCCACTCCATGGCTACTGCTCTTCCTGCTGATGATCCCATGGTACTGGCACCACTAACACACTGGGATTTCTCATTGCAACTAGGCTTCACCAACAGCTTCTCATAGTTTCCCTTTGTGGTGCCAAGTCTCAACTTCTTTGCATGACCCCTTCAGTCCTGGACCGTCAGCTGCAACTGAGGCTGCACTTTCATCAGTGGCCTTCCCTGGCCTCTCACAGTGCCAAGCCACAGCTCTTCTCCTTGACTCCTTCATATTTTCAAAACTAGAAATACTTGGGTGATTCTTACACATTACCAAGTGCAGCTGCAGCATGAGGTACAACCTTGGCTATCTCTGGAACACAGCTACTCTGTGCTCTCAGAAAACACTTCCCAGAAAAATTCACCTCAGTGTTGCTGGTCGTTTCTTAACCACCACTAATTTCTTAGCTCCAGCTAACCAGCATCAATTGTCCCGGTAGTCCCTTCTATTTTTCACACTAAAGCCAGAACCACATGGCCGAAGCTGCCAAGTTCTGCTGCTTGCTGGAGCTGGAACACGATCTGCTTGTTCTATTGCACTATCTCCAGCTTTCTGTTTTCCAACTCCTTCACTGCCTAAGCTTGGCTGTCCTGGAACTTGATCTGTGTCGTTCCAGACCTTGAACTCAGAGATCTGCATACCTCTGTCTACTGAATGCTGGGATTAAAGGTGTGTGCCACCATGCCTGGGCCTAAGCATTTTATGGCCACTATTCCTCAAGATCTGGATCACAGTTGTGCTCTCTATTTCCAGATTGTAGTTCATTTCTGATTAAAAGTCCAAATGAGAACAATAATCAAGTCCCTTGTTCAACTGCAAAAGCATAAACAATACAGTTAGCAGGGTGGAAGTTTGCTTGAGGTCACTACTCCCTTAATCTGCTTATCTCCTTGGACATAGAGTTCAGCTCAGTTCTGCTTCCTGGTGCCCCTTTATTCTTTGAACCATGTTTTGTATTTTTCTTTCCTCAGCTTGCTTCTTTTCATTAAAACACTCTTCATAAGAGTACACTCTAGTAACTATTCAACTAAATCTATACCAGGCTCTTGTGAGACTTCCTTTGTCAAAGCAATTAATCTAAATCTCTTTATATTAGCCTCAGGCAGACTCTTCAGACAAAGGTAAAAAGCAGCCATATTCTTCACAAAAATATCACAAGAACAATCTCTAGGCGACTTTGACAACTCTTGAGCCAGGCTCACCCAGTTCAAATCACCCTCAGCACAATTAACGTCTTTGATATTCCTACTAGGATGGACCATTAAGCTCCATTTAAAGCATTTCACTGCTTTCCAAAGTCCCCCAGATCCACATTCCTTTAAACAAAAGCATAGTCAGGCCTATCATAGCAATGCCCCAGTCCCTGGTACCAACTTTTGTCTTAATTAGGGTTTCCATTGCAGAGAAGAGACACCATGACCTAGGCAACTCTTATAAAGGACATCTTTTAATTGGGGCTGGCTTACAGGATCAGAGGTTCAGTTCATTACCATCAAGGCAGGAGCATGGCAGTGTCCAGGGAGGCATGGTGCTAGAGGAGCTGAGAGTTCTACATCTTGTTCCAAAGGCAAACAGGAAAAGACTAGCTCCCATGTGTCTAGGAGGAAGGTCTCAAAGCCCATCCCCAAAAGTGACATGCTTTCTCCAAGAAGGCCACACCTACTCTAACAAGACCACACTTCCTAATAGTGCTACTCACTGGGCCAAGCATCTTCAAACAATCACACTTTCCCTTCCCTTCTCTTCCTTAACCTTCCCTTTCCCCTCCCTTCCCTCTCTTCCTTCTTTCACAATAATGTCTCCCTATGTAGCCCAGGCTGCCCTCACTCTCTCAGTCCTCTTACCTCAACCCACTAAGTGCTGGATTATAGATGGCTTAGCACCAGGAGCACCTTTACATGGCCGCTTGAACTGTTTGCTTCATTAGGTGGCTTATTCTGTTTTTTTTCCCCCATGATACTTAAAGATGTTCAAAGATATACCTGCTTCACTTCTGTGATGTTTAGTGTGGTGTCAATGGGATAAGAGTTGTTCAATAAATATGATTCTAGTGAATGACCTAAAGTATCCAGGCAAATAAGAAAGAACACCAAGTTAACACAGAAAGAAGAGCCTGCCTTGTTCTTATTGTGTTTCAGTGGTTGAGGCAGAATCTCACTGTGTAGCCCTGGCTGACCAGGGACTCACTATGAAGACCAGGACGTGCTAATGTATGTCTCTAATCCCACACTCAAGAGGTAAAAGGAGGAGGATTATAGCATATTCAATGTCAGCCTGGTCTACTCAACAAGTTCCAGGCCATAAAACCCTGTGCAAAACAAAACAAAACAGCAAATAAACAAACAAACAAACAACTCCAACCAATCAAATAAATGAACAACAATTACAACATTACACAGTAAATTTAAAAGTAGATACATACATAAAACTGACATGGTGGCTCATGCCTTTAATCCCAGCACTCCAGAGGCAGAGGCAGGGAGATCTCTGTGAGTTCAAGGCCAGCCTGGTCTATAGGTCTACATTCTGAGTTAGATACCATTTCTCAGCTTCCAGAGAGATAAAACTCAAAAGCTTGGCAGCAGTCTCTTGCTGAGAGTTAGGGAGAGTTACTCCTTGCATTGCTTGCTTGTGGGAACATGAAGAGGAACAGGGAGAAGCATTTGACAGCATCTATCAAAACTCCATGTACTTATCTCTCAATGCAGAACCCACCTTTCAGAGATTTACCCTGAGGCACACTCCCTACAATATAAAAATATGTATGCATGAAATTATTCATTACATTGTTGCACAGGATCGTGTTGGGGTAGTGTGTGGCTGTAAAACTCAGAACAATATAAAATGCAGGTGACTTCTGTGAACTGATAAGAGCTGCTTTTAGGTAAAATCAAAGGAAAGTATTCTAAGGGCAGGAGGGGACACAGTGCTTTTCATGTAAGAAGGGAAAGCAAAACCCGTGCTCTTTGCTTATTGTTACCACGGAGCCACAGGAAGGGTAAGCCAGAGAACAATAACGTTGATGGCTTGTAGAAAACACAGGATGGAATGACTCTGGAGGGGATGACGTTAGATTTTGCACGCGACAGGTTTGATTTTTAAAAGCATGACGGTGTCCTATCTACTGAAGAATAAAATTGAAACAAGACAAGGAGGGAAAGAAACCCCTGACTGGACATAAACAGAAACAAATGAACTCAAGTATATTTCACATGAATACTGGGACCATGCCGAAGGATGTGGACAAACAAAGCATACAGCCGAAGTATTTTGGGAAAATAGTCTTGAACAGTGTAAAGTCAGACTGAAGTGAAGCGATCTGGGGACGGGTTTAGATGATACACTTTATTCATCTTATGGTAAATATGTGAAGTGTTTGTGAAATTGTTCCAGATGTTCTCTGGGATGAGACAAATCAGAAAGTGTGTTTGGGGCTGGAGGGATGGCTCAGCAGTAAAGTGTGCTTGCTGCTGGTTCTGAGGATTATAGGTCAGCTCACCTGTAAGTCTAGCCCCAAGAGGGGATGCAGCGCCCTCTGCTGGCCTCCTCTGGCACTGCTCTCACATGCACACACCCTCACAGAGACAAGAAAATAATCATGTAATTAAAAATAAAATAAAATCAGCTGGGCAGTGGTGGTGCACGCCTTTAATCCCAGCACTTGGGAGGCAGAGGCAGGTGGATTTCTGAGTTCGAGGCCAGCCTGGTCTACTGAGTGAGTTCCAGGACAGCCAGGGCTACACAGAGAAACCCTGTCTCGAAAACCAAAAAAATAAAATAAAATAAAATAAAATAAAATAAAATAAAATAAAATAA
>JANHMN010000008.1:75798410-75808904 GCA_030674055.1 Rhabdomys pumilio | reverse complement strand
AAAATAAAATAAAATAAAATAAAATAAAATAAAATAAAATAAAATAAAATAAAATCTTAAAAACACACCAAAAGCTCAGTGGTGAGGCTTAGGTGGACATTGTGTGTCTCCAGATGTGAATCCCAGGAAGGACACAGCCTTCCTTCTGCCGTATCCAGCTGAGGAAACAGCTGGCAAATGCAGAGTCATAGCCCATCCTTAAAAATTGGATTTGTGCTGGGCAGTGGTGGCACACGCCTTTAGTCCCAGCACTCAGGAAGCAGAGGCAGGTGGTTCTCTGAGTTGGAGGCCAGCCTGGTCTACAGAGTGAGTTTCAGGACAGCCAGGACTACATAGAGAAACACAGTCTTGAAAAACCAATAAAAAGTTAAAAAAAAAAGGAATTTGTAGTCTTCAAATATGCTAACATTAAACTGATGTAAATAAAAAGGCCCAGAGGCTACTAGACAATTCTCTACTGTTTTCTGGGAGGAGATGTAACCATCTTCAAGACTTCTGGCGTTAGATTCTTCTAGGGCCAAGGCTTGTGTCTGAACATGACTTCTGACTCCACACTCTTTTGGCTTCTGATTTATGCCATCTTTTCCCATAAGGTGAAGTGGAACTGTGATTTCCTGTACTTCTGCTTCCCCCAGGTTATTCCTGGAGGCAGGAAACTTGCTCTATGGGATCCTTTCAGCTAGGAACATGGGGCTTGCTCAGTTAACATTTGCAGACTTAAAATGGATCAAATAAGCCCAGATTACTTGGTCTCTGGAGCTCCATGAGGAGGGCTCAGACTGAACCTGTTCTAGTCAAGTGGGGGTAGCCTGGTCTACAGCTTGGCTGAGTTCCCTGGTTATGGTGAAGGGGATGTAAGTGAAGCTGGATGAAGATTTTAACATGAAAAATAGTTGTAATGAGCTTGGCACCTCACCTGTAACCTCAGCACCGACAAGGCAGAGGCAGTTGGGTCTCTATGAGTTCAAGAAATTTGGCCAGGACTCCATAGGGAGTTCCAGGCTAGCTAGGGTTATATAAGGAGACCCTGTCTCAAAATATCAAACAAAAACCAAAACTCTCCCAAACAACAACAACAACAAAATAGTAGTTGTGATAGGCTGAAAAGAATCCCCTCCAAAATATACAGTCTTAATTCCTGAATCTTGTGAGCATTGCCTTCTGTGTCCAAAGAGGCTTGATTAAATATGAGTGTTACCAAGGAGACAAGAGAGGGAGGAGTGAATTAAGATTCTCCTTGATCCTCAGGGTGGTCCCCAAATGCAGTCCCATGTACCCTAAAGGGTCGGAAGTGGAGAGAGTCACAGAGAAGAGGGCCTCAGAGGCAGAGACGGCAATGCTGAAGCCCTGGATAAGGGGACACTGGAGGTACCAGGAGCAGGAAGTGGGCACAAAAAACCCTCATAGACGCTGGGCACTGGGAGGCTCTGCTGCTGCCTTAACTGTGGCCCGATGAAACAGATTCCAGGCTTTTGGCCTCCAGAATGCTCGGAAAAGAAGGTTCTCTTGTTTTAAGCCACAGACTTTGTGGTAGTTCTTAGGAGAGTAAGAATAATACAGTCACAAAACTGGGAATGAGTTTGCTTTACTGTAGCACGTACTTTAAGGAGACACATGTCTTACTTACGCTTTTAATTTTGCTCTCTCTGAATCTCCTTACTTTCAAAATTAACAAAAAGTTAATACAGGAAGCTGGGAATGTAGCTCAGGGCCTGTGTAGCACTCAGAGCCCTGGGCTGGTCCTCGGTATCAGACAGTCTGGTGCTGTGGTACAAGCCTGTAATCTCAGCACTGAGAGGCGAGGCGGAGGAGAAGTTCAAGATTAGCCTCAGCTACCCATCAAATTGGAGGCAAGCTTGTGCTCCATGAGACCTTGTCTCGGGCGGTGGTGGCGCACACCTTTAATCCCAGCTCTTGGGAGGCAGAGGCAGGAGGATTTCTGAGTTCAAGGCCAGTCTGGTCTACAGAGTGAGTTCCCAAGACAGCCAGGGCTACACAGAGAAACCCTGTCTCACAATAAAAAAAAATAAAAAATAAATTAAAAAAAAAAAGAAAGAAAAGAAAAGAAAGAAAGGAAGAGAAAGAAATTCAACTGCATGCATTTGTTAGTCACACTGTTCTTAAACTTAATATATTTAAACTTATTGGGAATAATAAAACCTTGGCTAGCTGATCTTTATTGACCATTTACAATGTGTCAATCACTGTGGGATGATTCTTTTCCTGTTTGTTTTTTGACTCAGTGTCTTACTATGTATCCCCTTCTGGCCTTGAACCTGACACTCTCCTGCTTCATAGTCACCCAGTGGGACAGGATTGCCATACCTGGCTACTCTGTGTATATATATATATAAATGGATTACCATACCTGGCTACTGTGTATATGTATTGAGGAGGTTAATATGGAGGGGTGAAAATAATTCAAAATATACAAGTATGAAATCAGATAGCAGTGAGAAAGAAATTTTAATATAGATTTAAACACAAGGGCTACAAGAGGAGAGGAGTGTAGAGAGAGAGAGGGTATGGCCTCCTCTGAGGGAGACTGACACTTCGTCATCGACTCCTGAACAGTCATAGATAGAGGACTTCGGTAGGTTTTAAAGCTATTATCCTCAGAGAGTTGCTTATGGGAAGCAAATAAGTAAATAAGACCTTAGGGTGGTTCCTGAGAGCGCATGTCAGGGTTTTGATGGATAAGAAAAAAATCTGAGGCAGGAAACTAAGCTGACTCTACTGTAAACCAACTTAACAATTTTTCTGCTTTCTTCCTTTACATTTTTTTCTTATAAATAAAAACTCATGACTTTTAATTGCAAATCAGTGTTTTTAAAGTTCATTTTATTTTATTCTGTGTGGGTATGTGCCACAGTAAGCTCATGGAAGCCAGAGGACAGCTTGCAGGAGTCAGCTCTCTCCTTCGCCATGTGGGTCCTTGAAGGTTGAACTCAGGTTGTCAGGGTTGCAGGCAAGTGCCTTTATCCACGGAGACAATCCACTGGCCCACAGGTCAGCAGTTTTAAGAGTTACATTTATTGGGGCTCAGTGGTTGGGAGAACTGACTGCTCTTCCAGAGGATCCAGGTTCAATTCCCAGCATCCACGTGGCAGCTCATAACTCTCTTTAGCTCCAGTTGCAGAGAATCTGGGACCCTCATACAGACATGCATGCAGGTAAAACATCAATGCACATAAAAATAAATAAATCTCTAAAAAGTTACATTTGTTTATTTATTCATTTATTTATTTTGGTGTTATAGTTCTGGGGATCAAACTCAGGTTGTTAGGTTTGGTGAAATAGCCTTTACTCACCAAGCCATCTCGCTGGTCCCAAAGTTAACGGTCTTGGTTGAGGTTCGCAGAAAAATGTCTGCTAAAAGGAATGAGGCTTTCTCTAAGGTCATTTATGTTCAGGCTTTACGCCCGACTTGTTGCTACTTTAACATCAAACATCCATATCTGAAAATAATGTTATCTTACATTAATAATCTTTGCAGCAAATGTTAATTGTGTATGCATTTTTTCTTTGATTCAGATTCTAGGGTGAGGAGTATGTCCCTATAACTTTCCCCTCCTTGTTTCCAATTTGGAGATGTTGAGATCCCTGAATTTAAGAATCAACAAAGGTCAAAGTTTGTTTGTTGTCACTTTCTCCACAGGGACGTAGACCGTTACTTACCTATCCAGGGCTCAAAGCTCTTAACCTAGGGCTGGAGTGATGATGGCTCAGTAGTTAATAGTACTTGTGGCTCAAGCATGAGGACCAGAGTTTGAATCCCAATATATCCACATAAAAAAGTCAGCCATGGGGGCTGGAGAGATGGCTCAGTGGTTAAGAGCACTAACTGATCTTCCAGAAGTCCTGAGTTCAATTCCCAGCCCTTTTCTGATGTGTCTGAAAACAGCTATAGGGCACTCATATAAATAAAATAAATCTTTATTAAAAAGAGAAAGAAAAAGAAAAAGAAAACCAGCCATGATCTGGTTCCTGTGTGTAAACCCTAGTACCAAGGAGGGTGGAGACAGAAGAGTCTCTGGTGCTTGTTGGCTGCTAGCCCACTGAAAAATGCTAGATCCAGGTTCAGCTAGAGACACTGCCTCAAAAGAGAGTGATTGTGAGTGACAGAGGATGGAACACACATACACACACACACACACACACACACACACACACACACGTGTATACACAAACACATGTGCACACACATATACACACACAAGCACACCCCCAAGTGCACATACACATGAACACATGTGCACACATACATGCACACACATGCAATACATGCACACACATGTACACACACAAGCACACACACGAACACACACATGAACACATGCACACATATACACGCAAACATACATACATGCACACATGTGTATAAACAAGTGTACACGCATGTGTACACACGCACACACGTGTGTGCATACATACATATACACATGCTCATGAACACATACATTAACCTGTCTGATCTAGAGGGGAAATGACAGGCAAGAACTCAGAGATTGGGGGTCATCGTTTGAAGTCAGTCCAAGACAGGATGTCATTACTGAAGCCATTAGACCACACAAACAATAAAATGTACAACAGATTGTTAGGTCTGAGATAGTTTCCAGAGACAGCAGTGCCTCTGGCTGAGATTGAATCTGGATGCATATATGTTCATGGAGGACTGAGGACATAGTGCCCCAGTTGTCAGTACTTATCTAAGACTCTACCAAAGGCACAGGTCTTCTTGGTCTTGCCCTCAGAACAATAAGGGCCTTTAGGTCTTGTAAGGCAGCTGTCCTCTTTGTCTTAATGTTTTTGCTTGATTTGTAGCTATGTGTTTCTGTGTACATGCACACAAGTGCAGTCCCCTAGAGACCATAAGAAGGCATTAAGTCACTGGAGCTAAAGCAACAGGTCACTATGAACTGTCCAATATAGTTTAGAACAAAATTGGGGTCCTCTGCAAGAACAGAGATTGCTCTTAAAAAACTGAGCCATCTCTCCAGTTGCCGAATTTGTTTTTCAATGGTCACAGTCCCTTTTAATGTCCATAAGGCAATAAGATGGGCTCTATAAAATCATTCTGATGAAGAGGAACCCAAGGATGTGGTATCACTGGTGGTAGCATGTGTTTTTCTGATGTGATATGACCAGACAGCAGATCTTTTTGGAGTTTGATACAATCAGGAGTTTCCTGGTCCAGGGGCACACACGCCTGGCTCTCTAAGGTACTTAACTAATACGAGAGAGTTTCAAAGATGGTGAGTCTCTGTGAAACAGAACTGAAAGGATGGGATCTGGAGAGAGGGGTTTCCATGGCGTCTGGAGTCCTTGTAACCATCTAGGATTCAGACAGTCTTAAATAGACGGGTGCTCAAAGGTGTCTACTCCTGGCTCTGAGGGCTCTGGGCAGCAAACAGGGACATGTTCTTGTCTAGTTTGTCTTTGAGGAATCTCCAGCTGTATTCCCTAGGGGGCCAATGGCAGACATGTTAACATTTGGATCACATATTGCCCACTTAGCAAAGAATTTAAAAACTTCGAGGATTCTACTCCTGCTTATCTGTCAGTCTCAGGCCTGACTGTAATATCCTGGCTACTCCTCTTGCTGTGGTACTGGCTGGTTTGCTAGGGAGAGAATGGTATGGGTAGCCAATAGAGGAAGATTGTAGGTTCCTGCTCGAACCCCGAAGGAAGTCATCAAACCCGCCTGTGGTACTTCACCTCTCAAACAGAGACTCTGATAAAACCTTCCTTGCTCACCTCACAGTGAGGTTGTAAAGCTAGAATGAAGAAAGAAAAACCTCTTAGGAACTTTGAATTTAGGCAGATAGCTTTACACTCTGCCTTTCTGCACTTATAAACCATGCCACTTTGGGTGTGCATATCTCCCAAATTTTTCTCCCTAGTTCTCAGTTTTCATATACAACCCTGGAGGGACTTAATTATGGATCATTTTAGAATGCCAGACACAGAATAAACATTGAACTGGTGGAAGCTGTTGTTATCAGTTACTATAACTTACGGGAAGGAAATTTATAAGTTGAGAAGGAATCTGGGAATATATTAATTGTGCCATCCAAAGGGTTCATGAAATCAGAGCCTGCGGTCAAGTCTGCAAGCGAGTTTTCACTTGTTAATGACAGTAAGCACCACAAATACGTTTGATGCACGCCCATCTTTCCTAGAGTGAGGCTTTGCCTATATTTAGCTTTTTGAAAAAAAAAATGTGTATGGGTGTTTTGCCTATGTCCCCTGTGTGTGCAGTACCCACAGAAGCCAGAAGAGAGCATAGTGTAACACTGTAACTGGAGTGTCTAACTCTAGAACTGGAGTTACAGACATTGTTGGGTGCTGAGAACTGGACTTGGTCCTCTGTGAGAGCAGCCAGAGCTGAGCCATCTCTCTCTAACTCCTATATTTAGATTTTATGCTCTGGGTTTTTTGCAAAGCATCTTGTGTGCTGCGAGATTTAATATGTATCGTCTACTTCCTCTTGAGAATACAGACAGTGTATCTCACTGGCCATAAAGCCCTGCCTGACTTGCGAAGAACGGTGTGGATGTTCAGATATATTAACTACTAATTGATGCTCAAGGGAACCTGGAGTTGTTATTAACTTTTCCAGCCATGAGATTCCTGGCTGTTGCGTGCACATGGGGAGGGCATAGTGTGAAGCTCACCTTTGGCAAGGACTTGGAACCTCTTACAAAGGGAGCATGGGCACAGCTGTCTGCCTGGGGCCTACATTCACAGTGGTGTCAGTGAAAGTAGGTTGTCCACAGCAGAGAGGCTTGGTTAGGTTGCCTTTTGATCTCTTTTGAAGTGATGACTGTTCTTAATTCACACACCAAAGTCCATGCTCGGACTCTCTAGCCTTGGGAGCTTAAATACATTATGAGGCCACTTTTGAGCCTTTGGTTTCTGGGTTTTAATACAGGAATGTTAATATCAGGTATGTTTGCTCCATGAAGTTGCTAGGAGCATCTGAGATTAACGTCTGTAGGAGCCAGGCCCACTGTAAAGCATGGCACACTGTAAGATATTATTATGATGTCACTCATCCAAGGCCTAGAAATTGGTAGCTTCTTGCTTCGGAGGAGACAATGAGCTGTTTGCAAAGTGCCAATATCCCTTTGGCTATTAGAAGGGAACTTATATAGTAATCTGGTGTAGGAAAAAATAAAAATAAAAACGGCCAGGGAACCGCAGGGTTCCTCACGCCACGCTGTGTGTAGTTGGCTGAGAACGCCCTGAGTTCCAGTTAGGCCTGGAAGTTAGGCCCTGCTGTTCACCACGGTTCCTCACTGTGTGGCCTCAACACACAAGGAAGTCCTTGGGTTTCCAAAACTGGTTTATTGACATGGCAAGTGGTGGATGGATCTGGATGTGCTTCCCCCAAAACCCAGGGTGGACCTGAGTTAAATAGGGAGGGGAAGAGGGGGGAGGGGCTGGGGAGGAATGATTAATCAGCTCCACCCTCTGGCCTTCAGGTACCTCATTAGTATGTAAATCTCTCTAGGGCCTGGGGGCTGTTCATCACACCCTCCACCTGTGTACATGATTGAAGGGTGAAGGTGGAATGGAGATTAGACCTCATGTTAGGCCTGACAATCTGGGAATGAGGTCCCCTTGGTGTCCCTAGTCCCAGAAATGAGGTCCTTTGGTGGTCCCAGTTCTCCACAAACAGCTGAGATTGTTCCTAGGTAGCCCAGGTAGAGCTATGGCTGTCTTTCAGGAGCAGAAGATGTACACAAATTTGTTCCCTCCTTGCAAACACTCAAACATTTGCTCTGACTAACCGCTGTTTTACCTAGAACCCCTTGGGATGACTAGTGGGTATTTAGACCAGGGCTGTCTGTGAGTGGAGTTTGGAACAGATTTCCTGAGGGAAGGAAACCAGCCAAGAGCTGTTCAGGCCTTGATGCTGTCTGGTATGTTATCGAACCTCCCCTGTCCCTAATGCTGCGGTGACTCTCACTTGGATTCCAGGTCCTGGGGAACCTTAAGCCTGTCCTGGCATTAAGATTTGAAAATGAAAATGAGCCCTAGAGACTCATGTGTTTGGATCCTAGGTTCCCAGCTCATGTTTGACACTGTTTTGGAAGATCATGAAACCTTTGGGACACAGAACCTAGCTGCAGGCCATCAGAGGCAGTCTGTGAGAGACTTAACCTACCTCCAGTTCTAGTCTGGCCTTGCGCTTCTGTGTACACGTGTGTTTAAGACAAAAGCTGGCCTTGAACTCAATCTGAACTTCTGACCTTCCCACCTCTACCTCCAAATTGCTGTGGTTACCGGCATGTATCACCAGGCCCCGTTTTCTATAGTCTTGGAGACAGAACCCAGAACTTTGCCCATGCTAGGCCAGCGCTCTACCAACAGTTCCATCCTTCGCTCCCAGCTCTCTGCTTCTCTCTCACTCTTCTACCAGCATGGACCAAGAAGGTTCACCTTCCTCCCAGTCTCTTCTACCGCCTTCCTGACATGATGAACAGATATCCCCTGAACCCGTGAGCTGCAATATACCTATTCCCCGCTGAAACTGTTTCTGACTGACGTTTTGCCACAGTGACAGGCTATTAATAAAATAATTCCTGGCACCAACCAGCAATCCTCTGAGCCTTGCCTTGGGTCTGTCAGGAGGAGGAACATATCAGTTCAATCACACCCAACAACTAACTGGTTTTGGGGGGAAAATTCCAGAATCAAGGGAGTCTTTTGGTACTCATAGGATGCAGGATAGGGCAGAGGTCATTTGTCCCCTGGAGGAGGCTTGGGTCTTCTCTGTTTATGTTCCTCAAAGGCTCTGTCCCTTTCCTAAATGCATCAGGAAGCTTAGGGACAATTTACCTTCTGCTGCTTGTGCCACTCATCCCTGGAGGGGGTGTGTCCTGTTGGAGTGACCACAACCTCCTTTAAGCTTAACTAATGGAACTTTCTGAAGTACAGTATAAGAGGTGCCTTGGTAATGTCTGCTTGAAGGCGTCACGTGAGCAGAAGTCAATGTCCACAGCAGAGCAGCAAGGAAGAGCCACCTAGCTAGTGCTCTGATGCTTCCCACTGAGCAAAAATCACCACCCCCCTCCCCGCCTTGCTGTGTGGTTTTGAGACTCATCCTCCTGAGTGCTGGGGTTACAGGTAGGTACCATCATATCTGGCATCTGAAGTTCCTCTTAATGATAAGTAAAGGTTCACACACTTCCATCCCAACCTGCGCTAGCAGCAGCGGCACCACCACCACCACCACCACCACCACCACCACCACCACCACCAAGCAAACTTGAAAGGGCTTTGGTCCACTCCTCTAATTGAGAGGGCATAACCTTGGAACTAGGAACACACAGACCTCTCACTGATGTCTCTCTCTTTGTCTCTCTGTCTCTGTCCCTGTTTCCTTCCCCCTCTGTCTTTTGAGACAGGCTTTCACATAGCCCAGGCTAACCTTGAACTTGCTATGTAGGCCAGGATGTCTTTAAAGTTCTGATGTCTGCCCCCACCTCCCCAGTGCAGGGATGGTAGGTGTGTGTAGCCATGCATGGGATACTGGGGGTTAAACCCAGGGCTTTTTGCAGGCCAAGCATGCATTTTAACATTGAGTTACACTCACAACCTCCTCTTCTCTTCCCTTCCCTTTCCCCTTCCCCTTTTCCCTTCCCCTTTCTTTTCCTTTCTTCCTCTTTCTTTTTTCTCTTCCTTCCTTCCTTCCTTCCTTCCTTCCTTCCTTCCTTCCTTCCTCCCTCATCTTTTCCTTTTATTTCCTTCCTCCTTATAAACTGGCATTTTAAAATTGCTATTCTAGTCCTTAATTGTGTGATGCATTTCCTGAATTGAGGAAGGAGAAAGAGAGAAAGCAAAAGAGTTGTGTTGCAGTTGTAAAGACCAGAATAGCAGTTACTGCTCCTTCTCTGGCACGCGGGACACCAACCTGAGCTCCCCCACCCCCAGCCCCGACTCCTGCCCTGACCGTTCACTTGTTTTGAATCCAGGTCTGATCCCTTTCAAGTCCCCCAGGTCAAGGAGCAGTCTGTTTAGGTGGCCCTGACACTCCCTGACTGTCTGCCCTGCTGTGGAAATCCAAGTCAAATAGAGCTTTCCTGTCTTTCCACACAGCCTCACATTCCTGGGCTGTTTCCATGGAAGGCAGGTAGGCGGGCAGGCAGCAGATAGAGGGAAGCAGAGCCAACATGTAGAAATGTGTTCAAGAGCCACAGCAGAAATGATGCAGAAAGCGATAAAGGAACCAAACCCCGTCATTACAACTCAGTACAAGTGTTACTGGAGCAGACATCTTGTAGATGCAGATGCTAAGGTTACATGCTTGGAGATGCTCTGAAGTCTGCACAAGCTGCCCTGAGTGCTCTTTTTCTGACAAGCAGCTCTTGGGGCCCAAACCAAGACCTCTGGATAGGGAAGGAATGTTAAGGGCAGTGGCAGTGGGCTAGTTCTTGCACTTAAACTTTTTTTTTTTTTTTTTTTTTTTTTTTTTTTTTTTTTTTT
>JANHMN010000008.1:75776708-75789158 GCA_030674055.1 Rhabdomys pumilio | reverse complement strand
GCATGAGATTGCAGGTGTGCATGAGATTGCAGGTGTGCATGAGATTGCAGGTGTGCATGAGATTGCAGGAGTCCTTGGAAGCCAGAGGCATCGAATCCCTTGGAGCTGGAGTTGCAGGAGGTTGTGGGCCCTGCTGGGCACCAGGTCCTCTGCTCCAGCAGTACATGTTCTTAACTGTTGAGCTATCTCTCCAGCTCCTGCGTCTTTCTTTTAAGTAGATTTTATTTGCTTGGCATACAGTGCTTGTACATAGTGACTTTCACTAAGTCATTCTACTAACCTCCCTACTCCACTTTCCTCTCCCATTACTCCCATTCATTTCTCCAAACAGCCCTGATTCTATTTTTGTGTTCCACAGACACATAGAGGATTTTGGTTATGTAAAGCCTAGGATCTAAAATGAGAGGAAACACATCATACCCGTCTTTCTCTTACAATGTCATGATCTCCAATAGTATTCATTTTCCTGAAAATAACGTAATTTTGTTCTTTATGGATGACTAAAACTATGTTGTGTATACATATTACATTTTCCTTATTCACTCATCTTTGCTGGACATGTAGACTGATTCTTCACTGTTGTGAGTAAAATGCTTCAGTCAAACATAGGTCTGCATGTATTTCTGTGGTGTGTTGGAGTCCTTCATGTATATACCCAGGAGTGGTATAGCTGGGCCATAGGGCAATTCTAAGCATTAGAAAATATTCTTATTTACTCTGTGTGTGTGTGTGTGTGTGTGTGTGTGTGTGTGTTTACATGTGCACACATGCACATGCAAGCACTCATGTGTGGAGGTCAGAGAACAACTTTTAGGAGTTGGTCCTCACCTTGCATTCTTTTGAGGCATGGTCTCTCTTGTCCCTGCTGCTGCAGCGTGCACTCTAGGATAATTGGTCTTTAAACTTCTGGACAATTCTATTTACGCATCCTACCTCATCATCGTAGTGCTGACGTTAGAGATGTGTGCCACCACTGGCTTTTTATGTCGGGGATCTGACAGGTCACCAGGCTTTATGTGTAGTTAGACGTGTAGCTGGCACCTTTACGTGCTGAGCCATCTTCCTGCTTCCCCCTCTATATGACAGTTTTCACTTTTTGAGGAACGTCCATGCTGACTTCCGTAGTGGCTGGGCTAATTTACATCTCCACCATCAATGTATGAGCACTCCCTTTATCCCACGACATTGCCAGCATGTATTAGGTTTTCTTAGTGATAGCCATTCTGGTGGATGAGATGGAATCTCAATGTGTTAACGTAGCTTTCTTTCTTTAGAAAAGAAAAAAGATAGTAGGCCAAAGGACACTTGCAAGAGCTGGTTCTGACTTTTCACCTTGTGGATTATGGGAGATGAATTCAGGTTGGCAGGGTTGGTGGTGAGTGCCAATTAGCAGGATTGGTGGAGATTGCCCATTAATAGGATTGCTAGTGCAGGTTAGCGGGCTTCATGGCAAGTGCCTTTCCTGCCCAGTCCTCTTGCTAGCTTCACTTTTTCTTTCCTTCATTGCCTTTGTCAGTTTTTTTTTAAAATCACATCAGTAAAACAACAGCCAATGCTTGTATCTGCCATTATTACATTAAAGAGTTTCACTACCTAAAAGTCCTCTGAAATCCCCGACTCACCCCTCCTCCCTCCTAACTCCTGATCTTTTGACTGTCTTTACAGTTTTGTTTTTTTCAAAATGTCACGCAGTTAGAATCACACAATCTGTGTTTTTTTACTGTCTTCTCTTACGTAGTCATATGTGTTTAACATTTAACACATCTTCTTATGGCTAAAGGACTCCTTACAGTGCTGAATAGTATTCCACTGTCTGGATATACCACAGTCTGTCCATCTTGGTTGCTTCCAGGTTCTGGCAATTATGAATAATGCTGTTATAACTCCTGTGTGCACAGTTTGCCGAAGACTGGCTGTTCTCAACCTTCCTAATGCTGCGGCCCTTTAACATAGTTCCTCATGTTGTGGTGACTCCCCTCTCCCCAACCATAAAATTATTTTCATCGTTACTTCATAACTGTGATTTTGCCACTGTTATGAATTGTAGTGTAAATATCTGATATACAACCTTATATGGGGTCGCAACCCACAGGTTGAGAACCAGTGCAGTAGGTGAGGTTTAAGCTTATATGGGTAAATACCAACAAATCCAGTTTCCGTGTTCTTTGAAAAGAGTGTGTTGAGTTCTGTAAGAAAGCAGCAAACTCTTTTTTAACATACCCGGTCCAGTTTGCATCCACACCAGCAGTGGACACATGAGTTCCTTCTCTCCACATTTGTCAACGTTTGATATTGACACCATCTGAATGGTGTACTAAGAAGTGTGGCAGGGGTGGTCCTTTTTCAATTCCCAATTCTCCAACGACGTGTGATGTAGCGTATCTTTTAAAATTCTTGCCATCTCTGGTCTTCCGTGGTCTATCAGTTCTGATATCAGGCCCATCTGTTTTAAATTATATTTATTTTATTCTTCTCTTAATATTTCTTTTTGAGACAAGGCCTTTTGTAAGCCCAGGCTGGCCTCAAACTCACTATGTAGCTGAGGCTGACCTTGAACTTCTGATTCTTCCTTCTAAGTGCAGGGATTATAGGCATTTTCAACATATATGGTTTAGATTGTTTTCTTATTGTTGAGTTTTAAGGGTTCTTTGTATGTGGCAGATAACAATCCACTCAAATATGTCTTTTGAAAATATCCCCTGCCAGCCTGGGGCGTCTCCTTCTCTTAAGTAGCTATTTATTTTTAAAGTCCAACTCAGAGGTGATCTTCTGTGACACCCAGTCATCCTCTTCTCTCTCTTAGTCCATTCCTGTTGACTTTGTTCTGTTACTCTGCTTTACAGAAATATTTATTACACTGTAAATATTTATCTACTAGGTGGTGAGATTCTTCAGAAAAGGGTCATGCTTTCTATTTTTTTCACTCCCAGAGTTTGGCACAGTATTTGACACGAGTTATATGCCTAATATGCTTGCTCTGAATAAACAGAATGTGAGAAAATGAGGAGGTCGGTCAGACCTGGTCCCCTGGACAGCTTAGAGAGAGTCCTTCAGTGGAGGGAGAGGGAGCTTGCCCTGCGAATGATAGTGTTCTCTTCCTGGGTGTGTTACTGTGCCTAAACACAGGCAGTTTTTGCTTGACATCAGTTATTCCTACAGAATGTCAGGGCAACAGGACCTGTGTTCTCATGCTCTCCAGGGTCAGAAGCACTTTCATCAGATATATAAAGTCTTTTAAAGTCTGAGTAAATGAACTCAGCTCTTTTTGCACCTCTCTCCCTTCCACCCAGCCAGTCAGAGAATCTTCACTCTGTGGCACTATTTACTGCTCCATCTGCCTCTAAGGTCATATTGCTTACCTGAAGAGACTTGTTCGTCCATGGACATGCCCAGGCCAGGTGGGAAAGGGTCTTTAAGATTTTGTCATAGATTAGGATCTTGTACACTTACTGTCCCTCCACCTCTGCCACCCCGGCTATCATCCTCATCTCCCTTGCATTTGGGTTGCAATGCTTTTGCAAAAAAAAAAAAAAAAAAATCTCCTCTTACTGACCCCACTGGCATTTAGCTCAGAATACATTCTATTATGCTTAAGATGAGTTTGCTTTCAATGGGGCTTCTATTGAGACCAGACTCTGCAATCCAGCGTTGGGTTGAGCCCTGGGGGAATGCAGTTGGGAGAAGAAAGACAGTTCTCACATGATTTACAGGCTTGTGACCATTTGATTTGCAGACGGGGGTGCTGAGGCGCTCACATGAAAAGTCAGGGAGGAGCTCATAAAAGAGCAGCAGATGCTCTGCCCGCAAGACTGACGCTTTTAATGCGAGGCAGGAAACCACGTGGACGACGGGCTGAATTTTAATTGTTCACAAGGCATTTTAGAGATATTTAGGTAATTACCATTCTTGGTGTCTTGGGTCAGTTTAGACCCTTTAAACTTATCAAAGTGCCTCACACTTGTGATAAAAAGTCCAAATAATGCAAATGTTCATTGAGGAGCAGAGAAGTGACTCTCTTTTCTCTCCTTGGAATTGTATTCTGTTTGCCTGTCTTTCTTCCCCACTTCCTCCTCTTCTTCCTCCTCTTCCTTCTCCTCCTCCTCTTTTTGACACCCCATTCTGTAGCCCTGGGCAGTTTGAAATTTGCTACGCATGCAGACCAGACTGGCTTTGAACTCCTCCTGTTTCTGCCTTCCAAATGCTGGGATTAATAACATGCACCACCACAGTCACTCCTTTTATTTTTTGGATACAAAGTCCTGCTATATAGCCCAAACTGGTCTTAAACTCACTAAGTAAGTCAGGCTTTAAACTTGGGACAATTCTCCTGCCTCAGCCTTTCCAGTGCTGGCATTATAGGCCGTGTCCAGTGATTTTCTTTATTGAGATGAGTTCATTGACTGACTGTGTGAGTTTGGGGACCTTTTTCTCGCTGTGCATTCGTGTCCACTCCTAAGTCTGGCATTAGCTTTTTTGGCAATGGTCATGTGATCCACTTCATTCCATGATGTTAATTTTTCAAAGAATCACTGAATTTTCTGGTCATTCACATCAGTCTACGCAGAAGCACTGCCTTCCTACAGCTGAACGCAGTCTAGAAGCCTGAGTACACTTTATAATACATATTGTTATATATATAATGCATACGCATTATAATACATTGTCATTTATGGCAGCATCCTTTGGATTGTCTGCCTTTTTTCCTTTATTCCTCTTCTCTGTGTAGTTGTGTGTGTGTATGTGTGTGTGTGTGTGTGTGTGTGTGTGTGTATGTGTGTGTGTGTGTGTGTGTGTGTGTGTACATGCTCACACCACTTGTGTGGAGGGAAGAGGACAAAGTCCTGGTTTAGTTTTCCCCTTTCACCTTCCTGTGGGTTCCAGGGATCTAACTTTCCCCACGGAGCCATCTGCTAGTCCCTCCCTCTTATTTTTTAGCCCTGGAGCTCATAAACTGCCTAGGTTAATTGGCCAATGAGCTTTTGGGATCCTCTTGTTTCCAGGCTTGATTTCAGGCAAGCGTCTCTACCCCTGACTGTCTACATGGATGCAGGTCCTTATGGTTGCTTGGCAAACACTGCCCACTGAGCCATATCACCACTGCCTCTTTCCTCTTCCCTTTCTTTTTGTATTTAATTTTTATTGCTGTGAGTACACTGTAGCTGTCTTCAGACACACCAGAAGAGGGCATCAGATCCCATTGCAGATGGTTGTGAGCCACCATGTGGTTGCTGGGAATTGAACTCAGGTCCTCAGGAAGAGCAGTCAGTGCTCTTAACCACCGAGCCATCTCTTCAGCCCTCTTTTTGTGTTTTAAACAATAGAGCAACAGGTATGTTTACATACATATTTTTGCCATGTCTTTGTGTGAGTATTGTTAAGATTTTTAACTTTGTGTTAATCCCAAGTGAGATTTTTTTTTGTTTTTTAAAAACAGTTAAATTTGTTAGTTTTTAGTTTTTATAGTTCTGAAATATATATATATATATATATGCTTTTGGTTTTAGGGGGCTCCTTTTCCAGCACTTTTCTCAAGAAAAAATTTCATGCTGGGTTTGGGGGTACATCCCAGCACTGGGGAAGTTGAGGCAGGAGAAATGAAAGTTCTTGGTCATCCTTGGGTACACCATGAGCTACCATGAGATCCTGTTTCAAAATATAAGTGAAGGAAAATATGTAGGAAAAAGGATTGAATTCACTGGCTAACTTTATGTCAGTTCGACACAAGCTGGAGTCATCAGAGAGTAGGGAACCTTAAATGAGAAAAAGACTCCAACAGATCCATCTGTAGGGCATATTCTCTCTCTCTCTCTCTCTCTCTCTCTCTCTCTCTCTCCCTCCATCCTTCCTCCCTTCTTTCTTTCCTTCCATCCTTTCTGTTTTGTTTTCTCTGCATAGCCCTGACTGTCCTGGAGTTCTCTCTATAAAGCAGTCTGACCTTGAACTCAGAGATCCATCTGCCTCTGCCTCCTGAGTGCTGGGATTAAAGATATGCACTGCTACTTCCCAGAATGATGTAGGGCATTTTTAAAATTAGTGATTGATGTGGGAATGCTCAACCCATGGTGGGTGGTGTCATTCCTGGGCTGGTGGTTCTGGATTCTATAAGAAAGCAGGCTGAGCAACCCCTGGAGGGCAAGCCAGTGAGCAGCACCCCTCTGTGGTCTGCATCAGCTCCTGCCTCCAGGCTCCTGCTCTGCTTGAGTTCCTGTCTTGACATCCTTTAATGCTGAACTATGATGTGGAAGTGTAACCCAAGTAAATCTTGACTTGCTTTGGTCATCATAGCAGTAATAACCCTAACCAAGACACATGCAAACAGTTGGAAGTATTCCATAGTTGGCATACATGGCCATGTGGGATCTATATCAACAAATTTGCTATATTGATCAACTTTTTCTGTGCATTTCAGGATGAGTTGAAGACGTTAGAACAGCAATTTCTTGGATGCTTAAAAGCAAAGGTAAAAGAATTATTATTGTTTGCAGGTTTTACGGCTTCATTTATTTTTTATTACTTTTATCTATTTTGTGTGTGTGTGTATGAGAGAGAAAAAGAGAGAGAGAGAGACAGAAAGGGAGAGAGAGAGAAAGAGAGAGAGAAAGAGAGGGAGAACACCTCACTATGTAGTCCAGACTGGCTTTAATATTGTCATCTTTCTGCTTCAGTCTTCCTAGTTCTAGGACTGCAGAAATGGGTCACTAGGTCACTCTGACTGGCTCTTTTCTTTCATTTGTTTCTTATTTATTTGCTTACTCAGTGTGTGTGTGTCTGTGTGTGTGTGTGTGTGTGTGTGTGTGTGTGTGTGTGTGTGCCTTGCATATGTGTGGATGTCAGAGGATCACTTGTGCAAGTTGTGGGTTTCAGTATGTGGAACCCACAGACTGAACTTAAATCCTCTGGTTGGCAGCAAGCAGCTTTGTGCACTGAGCCATCTCACCTGCCCCCAACCTGGCCATTTTCTCTATGAATCCTAGGTTTTGCATCTTCTTTATGAAGACATTCTCCAGCTTAGTATTATCTTTAAAAAATCCATTTACCCCTGCTTGCCTTGATAATTCTATTTTTAATTTTAAAAATCCAAATGAAATTATAGTACATGTAGGAGTTCCTAAAATGTGATTGCTTGCAACGAGAAGCTAGCTGTCTCAAAGCCAAAGTCTCTTTAGAACCATGTGCTGTAGCTTTCGACTGAAATGTTTTTAAAATGCACAGGAAACGGGGAGTGTGGAGAAGGTATCCAGCAGGGCGGAGAAGTCAGGGGTAGAAGTAGGGAGAGGTCCAGGTCTAGAGTTGTGTGTGTTTTTAAGATTTATTTATTTTATGTATATGTGTGCCTAGAAGTATGTATGTATACAGTATATGTGCCTGACGTCCAAAGAACCCAGAATAGGGTATAGATTCCCTGACACTGGAGTTATAGGCTATTCTGAGTTGCCATGTGGGTGCTGGGAATTGAACCCATGTCCTCTTCAAGAGCAGTCAGTGCTCATAACCCCTGAGACATCTTTCCAGCCTCCAGGTCTAGAGGTTTGAAGAGAAGATTTTTAATGGTCTTATAAGAAGATTGTTCGTTTTGAGACAGGATTTAATAAAGCCCAGGCTGATGCCAAATTATTGGGTACATGAGGCTGACTGTGGACTTCTAATTCTCCTGAATTCAGTGCTGGATTTCAGGCATGTGCTCCCACACCTGGGCATCACTAAAAGTCTTCTCCAACAATTAAATGAGGCTATTTTTTGACAAGGAACAGTACAAAATGCAAGTTTTCACCAACAGTGCCCACCCCATTTATTATTTCTGAATGTGAGTAGCACGAGAAGGTGACTCAGTGCTTGGGAGCTGAATGAACAGTTTGGGTTACCTTTTTGGTGGAGACTGACCAGCAAAGAGCTGGCGTGATGGGTGTGCAGATGGGAGGGGAAAGAGTTAAGAACCTCTCCCCTCAGCTGAATCGATGGTCTTGGCTACATCTTGTTGATTTGTTTCTGAGATGGGATGGGCTGTCCTTGACAAAAAAAGAAAAAACTAGGGTATGTGAGAAACAAGAGAACAACTGGATACATTGTTCTTTTGAGCACACATCTAGAATACCCCCTTTAAGAATAAAAATGGAGCCCAGGTGGTAAAATGCTTGCTTAGAAGCAAGCAGAACACCCATGGCATTCTTAGTTTGATCCCCAGCACCAAAGAAACCGAAATGATGGAGGAACACCTGTAACCCCAGCACTTGGAGGGGGAGGCAGTTCAAGACAATCTTCCGCCCCATAGTGAGATGGAGGCTAGCCCAAGATAAATGAGAGGCTGTCTAAAGTAAACCCTGTGCAGCCTCAGAATGTAGCATTTTGAATGAGAATGGACAGCCGAGGGTCATATATTTGAGTGTCTGGTACCCAGTTGGGGAGCTAGTTAGCAAGGATTAGGAGGTATGGCCTTGTTGGAGGAGTTACACCAGTGGAGATAGACTTTGAGGTATCAAAAGACCACAGCAGGCCCTGTCAGTCTTCTTCTCTGCTGCCATTTTTCAGATCTGATGTAAAGTCTCAGCTACTGCTTCAGTGCCATGTCTGCCTGCATGCTGCTATGCTTCCTGCCATGATGGTCATGGACTCACTTTCTAAAACTGTAATCAATACAGCAATAGAATAGTAACTAAGACGATTAGGCTAAGTCAGAGACGGTGGAAGAAATTGCTCTTTAAGGGGTATGTTTAGGTACAATAAGCAAGAATACTTAAGAAAATGCATTGGGAAAAAATCCAGTTTTCCTGGGTATGGTGGCACACATTTATAACCCCAGCTCATGGGATATATTGGCTATAGGATCAGGAGTTCAAGGTCATCCTCAGTTACACAGGGAGAGCAAGGCCAATCTGGACTACACAAGACCCTGCCTCAAAAGTCTTATTTCGGGCCCAGAAAGCATGGTGCACGACTTCAATTCTAATATTGGGGAATCAGGCCGACTTCTGTAATTTTGAGGCTGGTCTGGTTTACATAGTGAGCTCCCGACTATCCAGGGAGACACAATGAAACTCCGTCTTTAAAAGAAATCTAATTTACATCTAATAATTTTAGAATTATTAACACACCAGAAATAGAGGCTCATTCCTGTAACCCCAGTACCTGGAAGGCTGAGGCAGGAAGATTGTCAGGAGTCCCAGCCCTTGCTATAGAGTGAGAGACCCCGTCTCAACACCCCTCACCCCTCCTCCCACAGCAAAGAACCAGGGAGATGGCTCAGTGGGCAAAGGACCTGCTGTACAAGGTGAGGTCCCGAGCTCCAATGCCCAGCACCCACCGAGAGCTGGATGGGTTAACATGGGCCTCTCATCCCTGGGAGCTTGGAGGGTAGAATCCCTGAAAGCTCATGGGAGCTATCCTGAATTACACAGGGGCAAGTGAGAGACCCCTGTCTGAAAGCAAGGACTGACACCCTAGGTTGTCTTCAGGTACCTGTCTGTATCACACGCATGTGCTTAAAGAATGAGCGCATTATCAATTGCTGGCTAGGAGAATTTTTATCTCCAGATGGAGCTGTTCAGGAGCTCTGAGTTCTGCTCTTTGCTGAGTTCTTTGCACACCTGTCTTTTATTAAAAATGACAATGGGTTTCTCTATAATCAGGCACACCATTATACTATACATCATACATATACACAGGTATACACATATAAGCCCAAGATTTTATAAAGAAATTTCCTTAAATTTATTTTTATGTTTAGTGTATGTGTGTGTGTATTTGTGTGTACATGCACACATGCCATTGAATGCATATGGAGGTCAGAGGACAATTAGTGGGACTCTGCTGCTCCTTCTACCATGTAGGTCCCTGGGATTGAATGCGTGCTGTCAATCCTGGTGCCAAGCACCCTTACCTCCTGAACCACCTCTATGGCCTAAGAATTGTTCTTAGTGTTGGAGGAGTCTGAGTTGATCATGTATGAGATGGAGACATAGTCAGAATTAAAATCTAAGCTATATTTAAATACACTCAGTTCCCTGGAAGATAAATGACGTTATAGAATTGTTTCCCCAAAGGGAAACTAGAAACGCCATCGCCATGGTCAGTAAAACCCTGCTGTACAAAGATCTCAAGCTAAGAGCAGAGCTCAGAACTCCTTGGTTCTTTCATCTGGAGTTGCAAGCCTTTCTAAACACTGGTTAGCAAAATCCCTCCCTGTGCCGAGAGCAGAGGGATGCAATCTTTGGTTGTTTTATAGCTGACAAATTGGAACTCGAAAGGGCTCAGGCAGCCTGGCCAAGGTCATCGGTGAGGCACTTGCTGACTCAGGCATGAAGGTCAAGAATTCTGTCCCCTGGCCCTGCCCTGACTTACTCCAGTCCACAAAGAAGCTCTGGCTCCTTAGACCTGGAAGAAGGAAGAGAATGGTTTCCACAGTTTAATGGATTTGCTTTGAGTTTGAGATGGTATCAGGTCTCACCAAATAGCAGGAGTCCTGGATCCAAGGCTAGCCTGTTTCACGTCCTCTCCCTTGCCTCCTACATTGGATTATCATGTTAGCTTCTGGTGCTGATGGGATGCATGACTGCAGCCTAATTGTTTCTTGGTAAAACTAAAAGAATCAGGAGTCTTTATTGTTACCATTAGTTAATATACAAAGCGATGGGTTTCCTTAGGATTCTTTTATATATGCATATCATTGTATTTTGGTCATGTTTGACCCTCAGTATCCTTCCTGCCTCACCCTCCTCCTCCTGATGTCACTGCTGCCCCCAAACAGTCCCACCACAGCTTTTGTGCCTTGTGCTTGTCAATACAGATTTAACATATGTCAGGAAATAAGTGATACTTGCCTTCCCTTTGCCCTCTTTCTCCGCTTACACTCCTTCCTCCTCAAAATGCAAATCAGGGTTCCCGTGGGTTTGTTCATCTGTTTTCCATGCCTTGTAGCACGAAAATGAGAGTCTCGAATTCTTAAAGCTCTGTTGGGACTCTGGGGAACTCAGCCTAGCTAGACTGATTCTGCAATAAAGTGGGGCACATGACTTAATCTGGAGGAGGCACACCCCTGTAATTTGAGAATTGTTGAGCTCTTTGCCTGGCTGGCATTGTCTTACAAGTGTCAGGTTCTATCGTCAGGAGCCATCTTTCTGGTGACACATGGTGAGATAGTCTATCCATCGTGGGACACATTTATATGAGTTCTGCTGTGGCTCTTAGGACACTTGGCTTATCTGGGCAGTATGCTGACAGCAGGCTCAGTCATCTTAAACTCAGATACCAGAGACAGGGGCAAGTTCTTATGGAGGTCAACATGGTGATGAAAAATGAGCTGGGCCTGGTGGCTCATGCCTGTAACTCCAGCACTTGGAATACTGAGGCAGGAGGATTTCTGTGAGTCTGAGACTCAGGCTGGTCTACATAGTAAGTCCCAAGGCAGCTTGACTACAGAATTAGATCTTACATCATAAAGTGAACATCCCCATCTCCCATACTCCTATAAGCAAGCTTAATTAAACTCACAATTCACCAATGACAATGATAATAATAAATGATCATTAATTTATTATGATTAAAATAAAATGATCAAAAGACGTGAAAATAGAACACGGGGTGATAGGGAAGAGGAAAGAGACTGATTATCAGGAGGGAGAGGGGAACAAAAGAAGGTAATGGGGTGAATATGACCAAAATACATTATATACATATGTATGAAAATATATCTTAATGAAACATCTTATTATGTATAATTAGTATTCATTTTTTTGAGACAAGGTCTGTCTGTATAACTCTAGCTACTTTAGAACTCCCTAACTGGACTAGACTGCCTGTGAACTCACAGAGATCCTCCTGCCTCTGGAGTGCTGGTATTAAAGGCGTGTGCCACCACACCTAGCTTAATATTCATCAATGTGAAACTCAAAACAAATAAACAGAAAACCAGACAAGCATTCCTGTTAACATTCTGCCCTTGTTAAACTCGGAGCGGCCCTTTGGATTCCAGTATGACTGTACACACTTATCTGATCTCCAGCAAACTAGAATAAATGGTGGAGGACTTCAGAAACCATGGCAAGAAGCTAGCAGCTTCACTGTGAGGCAGGATACAGGAGGCTTGCAAAGCACAAATAAGAATGCAAAAGACAGATAAAGAGTCCCCCGGGGCCCCAAACTCAAGCACTGCTGGTTTTCTTCACCAAAGTTCAATCTTGGATGTTGTAAATATTCACTCCATAAACAGAGCAGGAGCCAGCATCTTCTACGTGCATGCTCACCCGAATGCTTTACGTGCAGGCTCCACCTGCACACTCCACCTCACACTCCACCTCACACTCCACCTGCACACTCCACCTGTACACTCCACCTGCACATTCCACCTGCACACTCCACCTGCACACTCCACCTCACACTCCACCTCACACTCCACCTGCACACTCCACCTGCACACTCCACCTGCACACTCCACCTCACACTCCACCTCACACTCCA